>CM076683.1:122557489-123099989 GCA_038501925.1 Xenopus petersii
ATTTTATTTGTGATTTTTAAATTATTTCGCTTCTTATTCAGCAGCACTCCAGTTTGCAATTTCAGCAATCTGGTTGCTAGGGTCCAAATCACCCTAGCAACCATGCAGTGATTTGAATAAGAGACTGGTATATGAATAGGAGAGGTCTGAATAGAAAGATGAGTAATAAAAAGAAGCAATAACAATACATTTGTAGCCTTACAGAGCATTTGTTTTTCAGAACCAATACTACATACAATAATCACTTTTCCCCCCATGCAAAGTACATGTTTTTTTTTATTTACGGCTTCAATCACAGGCTATGGCTGATTACAGTGTTCATTTCATTGAAAGTTTCCTTGTGAGAGCTCAGATAGAGGATGAAAGAGAGAATTTGACATTTTCCCCTTTTTCAACATTATTACCTCTACTGGATTGTAGGAGGATTTGTTAAAGATTGCCTGTGTTTTCAATAGGTTAAAGCCCTACTCTTTGTAGGAACGAGCTATTAGGAGCTAAAGCTTGTAGATGGTTTACTGACAAAGCACATAGTTTGGCTCTTAGAAAATCTAAATCATTTATTTAGGACATACAGTTGATAGCCTATACAGGTGATGGCCTAATGCGTTTCATGCCTGATGGGGCACTTACTCATAGGCTAATGAACCCACCCCAAACATCCCTTTTAAAGGAGTTGTGACCAATCAAAATGATGTATACCTCTGCCAATTACAATGTGAGGACAATCAGCAAGTGTCTATTTGCATACAGACTAATTCAATCTCATAAATAAAGGCAAATATGGCACCCTAAATGTCTGTTTACATACAAATACTAAATATTATCCATATGACACACCAAAATAATTTTTAGAATTAATATACATAAGGAAAAATACATTAGAAAAAAAAAATATATAAGAAAAAAGACCATCACCTGTATGTCCTAAATAAATTATTCAAATTTTTAACTATCCTTGGTTAGTTTTTGAAGAATAACTCACAATTTTTGTTTTTTGATACATAGGCTGTGGCCTAGCAACCAGAAAACAAGGAAGTGTAGGCATTTAAAGCCATAGGGGAGTGTTAACCCTATGGGTCCCTACACTATGGATGCTCAAAAGTGGAACTGCAGACAGATATATCCCTTCTCAGAAAGGACATGAACTGTTTCAGGGGTTGAGCTAAAGCTATGGGAGAGTAGTGGGCATTGATGTTGATTTGGCAATGGATCCTCAGGGGCTAACAAAGGCAGGGGCCCTGCCGTACCTGACTTCTTGTCCTTGGGCAACCTCACAGTTGGGCTAGTTTGGTCCACTGGTGGTTTGAATTAGATCCCACAAAGTAATGATAGGGTCAATGGAAGCAGTGAGGGCATTTGTATACAAAAACACAACATGAATGGCCGAACATCACTATTAATGCTGATTAGGAGCAAGACAAATGATACAGCAAAGGGCACAGGAATAGCCAATACCTAAAGATAACTCATAGCACTTTATGGAGGAATCACAGGCAGGCACACCTGCTTCATTCACTAGAGCACCAACTATGGACACAAACAGACATCAAACTAATGAGGGCTCTGTATCGAGAAGGTAAGCTACTTATAATTCAGTGGAAAAAATAAACTTGCAGTGGAGTAAAGGAAAGTTGTGGTTTAGTTAATCTCCCCTTTTACAAAGTAGCACAAATTTCTAGAGGATTCTCTGGCATGTCTATTAACAACCGACTCTCTTGTGTTGTGAATCCCATGTCTAATGCCTTGGAAATGTTATAAATCCTGAACGACTTTGAATAGATAGATACAAAGGGGCAGATTAACTAAAGGCGAAGTGGCCATCGCTAGCGATAATTCGCCATAAATCTCATCCGCAGGGACATCACCTATTGACAATGCACGAGTGCTGTTTTTGCACCCTATCGCCAGGCATATTTTCGCTCAGGCAAATAGACGTTCGCCAGAGTTTCCTTCGCCACCTTAGACCTGGCAAACCGATAAGATGAAAATACATCCTCCTCAATCTTATGTCAGTGACATCATATCCTGTATGCCGAAAAGTCATAAAAGTTTTAAAAAACGCTGTTGTTTTTTCATGTTTTAAAAGTCCTAACTATTAAAGGTTTTGTGTTAATATTTTTTGTAACCAATTTGAGGGACATATCTAGGACATTAGAGGATCTCTTTTGTCTTTATTTTGCTTCCTTGGACATTTGTTATGTGGACACTTCAAGCTTTTGCACCAACATCTCTAATAAAGACGTCTATACGACCTATATCTACCCGACCTATTCAAATTGACCAAAGTGTAAGCGAAGTTTCGCTAGGCAGAACTGAACGCTAGCGAAAGACCGCTAAGAAATGCATGTGCTGATGAATTAACTCTAGCAAAACTATGCCAGCGTTCGGCTGTGGAGATGCAACTTCGCATTTTAGCGAATTAGCGTAGTGGTAACGAATTTACGTCTGGCAAAGTGGTGTGAAGTGTAGTGAAGCGGTCTGTGGCGAAAATTTGCCGTTTATTGAATTTGCCGCAAAGAGTATTATATGCATCCACAAGGGCAAAGTACATTCTCAAATGCAATTTTCTATCCCCCCCCCCAGAATACAGCATTTTCCAACTTAAAGGGGATATAAAGGCAGAAAAATAAAATCCAGTTTTTACTTTCTTTAATTAAAAAGAAATCTATCTCCAATATACTTCAATTAAAATGTGTACCGTTTTTTTAAGAAACCTGACTGTATGCAGTGAAATTTTTCATCAGTTCATGTTTATATTTAGTATGCAAAATACAGTATTTATAGCATTATTCTATTTTAGATTATAGTTCTCCTTTAATTGTATACCTGTAGCCACGAGGGGCAGTTGTGTCTTCTGCAATTGCGGCCAATACTTTAGAAGCACGTGTTTTGACAAACTGGATGCATTTTGTTCAGCATCACAACAACCTCAAAGGTGGTGATAACTCCAGGGCTCTGATGCGTCAATACACATGATTTGGTCATAAATAATCCCTTAAATCTCCATATGTTGTGCTGTAATATGCTATACAATGTACTTAATGAGATAAAAGGCCAACTCTTCCTATAATTTAGCAGTTCTGTATTTGATGGCTTTCCTTTAATCTTTTTATGTTTTTTTCCCCTTCTATAAATGTTTGATAGTAAGAGGGTTAATTTCCCCAAAGTTCCTTTTTTTATTATTATTTGTTTGAAATTAAATGTATTTCAATGCAATTTTTGTGCACATTGCAAGTTGACCTCTTTGCCCTCAAACCACAGGAATGTCAGAATTCCATGTAGGAACAAGTTGAGGGTCAAACATTACCATTTACAAGCCTTTCTTTCATGAGTTCCTTATAAACTACAAATATATGGGATCCCTTTTCTGGAAACCCATTATCTGAAAAGATTAAAAATACAGGAAGACCATCTCATATAGATTCCATTTTTTAAAAAAAAAAAAAAAATTATAATTGTTTCCATATTCAGTGCAATAATAACAGTACCTTGTACTAAGCTGCATGAATAATGGTGGAAAAACATTCATATTGGGTTAATGTAAAGATTCCTGGTGGTCTAGTGGGGAGATGGGGACACCTGCTGTGCTCCCTGCAGGGAGACGCACAGCTGTCATCCTCTGTCCTTTTTGTTTTGGGGTGCTGCGTTACATCATCCCACTTGGCGAGAAGTTCAAATATTTAAAGGTGCCACAACCAAAGTCCCATCGCCCAACGTAGGTCTATGGTTAGATTGTTCCTGGGTGTGTTTATTGTCTAGTTTTCCTGTTCTTGACCCATGCCTGTCCCTGTCCTCTGCTGTTTCGCTGCATGTACCAACCTTTGACTGTTTTTTACTATTCTTCCGGATCCTTACTTTGTACTTCGTTACTGATTGGTTTGACCCCAGTCTATGTCCTTGACTACGCTTCTGGTTCCTGATTCCGTACTGCATTGTCTGATTGGTTTTGACCCCAACCATGTTTTCTCTTTCCCCTTTCACATATTGTAGTTCCCTTGTCTGCCCAGAACCCTCGCCTTGGTTCTCTCATTTTAAGACCTGGCGGCTCCTCCTGACGTAAAAGGCAGCTGTTAAAGGCAGAAGCTTGAGCTGTGGCTGGAGCCTTGGTATTTGTTCTGGGTTTGGGATACTGGACGTGACAGTGTTATTTCATGTTTCAATGATTTTATAGCACACATTTGGAGTAATGAAAAATGTGTCGTTAGCGCAAAAAACGTTCGCAGACAACTTTGCGAATCTTAGTGACCATGTTTGTTTCCTTTTTGACCGATTTACAGACCTCATCAACTTCCCCACAAAGTTTGCTGTCAAATGGCTGTTGCGAGCGTTCACAGTACAGTATATGTAATATCATTTTGTAATCGCAAAGAGTTTTTTGCAAAATAAAATATTTGACAAAACTCCGGAGCAGGTATTACTGCTAACCTTTGCTTAGCAATAATGCGCAATGTAATATTCATCAGCTAAAGTTTTTTTCATTTTGAGCAGCACTAAACATTCACAAAAATGCCATTTTACGTAACACTTTTAAGAGATCAAAATTACAGAAAGACCTTTGTCAGCAAACGTGCAACACACTGCTACGTCTCCTAACTTAACCATTACTTTCTTTCAACTTTCTAAAATGTTTCACCCACTCACTAGGAAATTAAAGAGCTACCAGGACTGTAATATAGATACGGGGGAAAGTGACCTTACGAGATTTCGATATCTTCAAATGAGACATTTTGTTTTAACTAATGTTCCTAAGGGCATACTACCTCCCATTGACCCGTTGTCAGCACTATGCCGCCTAGGTTATATTCAAAGGGGGCTAACATCACGGTGGTATTATCTATTGAACTTCACTAATCTGGAAACACATCCACATGCTTATATGAAAAAATGGGAGGCTGATCTGCAATGTAAAATAGATTTGCCTAGATGGCAGGGAATGTGGGAGAATGCAACAAAAAGTCCTATATACACTATTATCAAGGAAAATATATACAAATTGCAAATGAGGTGGTATCATACACCAGCACTGCTGAACAAACTGTTTCCTCAAACTTCCTCTCCCACATGTTGGAGATGCAGTAATGGGGAAGGTAATATCTTACATATATTTTGGTCGTGCCCGGTGATTTTAGGTTTCTGGGATTCTGTGAGTGAATGGTTGGAAAAAGTGCTTTCGTCACCTGTGCCTAAAGATCCGATTATATTTGTCTTAGGGGATAAAATACCTAACATCACTACTCCAATACAGAGATTGGCAAATTCTATTCTGTCAGCAGCTAGATGCTGCATAGCCAGTAAATGGAAAGGGTCATCCCCACCTTCAGAACAAGAGTTGTTAAATCGGATCCGCTATGTCCGAAGGATGGACTTTTTAACAGCTTTACGTAATGACACCATTGACCGCTTTAATAGCATATGGGGTAATTGGGATGTAGCCCAGGAAATACTTTCTAGTTGACATATTTAACCACTCATGATACCTTCCTCATATACCTAGCCTTATCGTTCTAGGATGTTATGCAAACCACTTTGTTAAGTCTGCCCAGGGTGTCCTATATCTGAGATGTTGCTACTGGTGTGCTGAGACTCATTTGTGTGTGTAGCTGTACTGAGTTTTATGTTACTTATTTTTGTATCACTTCCAGACTATTATGTACATTGTACTACTGGATTTCCAGATACGGGATAACACTTTGTGAATGCTTGTTAACAGGAGATGACTTTCATATGTGTTCTACGCAGTACTGTTCTCTTATATACATTGTGATCTATTATGCCAAATGTGAAAATGCTGTACGCTTCTATGGTGCTATTTTTCTTTTTTTGTTTAATAAAAATATTTTGAAAAAAAAAAAAATTACAGAAAGACCCTTTATCTGGAAATCCCTAGGTCCCAAGCATTCCTAATAATAGATCCCATACATGCATATAATAACGTAATAAGTCATGCAAAAAACAAAACTGAAAGGGTACATGAGGCCCTCAAAATAAATATAAATTTTTTTCTATATATTTTAAATATATTCTATTATTGCCACACTACAATTTGAGCATTAGCTACAATACTAGATTCTATGAGCTTTCTCATTTCATTTAGAATCTCATTCATTATATTACATTACGTTTTATTACATCATTTTTCAATAGAACAGGATAATAGTGCCCATAATTGCATGAAAAATTGTTCTTTAAAGGGCATGTAAAGTCTAAAATAGAATAAGGCTAGAAATGCTGTATTTTGTATACTAAATATAAACATGAATTTACTGCACCACAAGCCTAAGCAAACAAATAATTTATGCTTTCAAAGTTGGGGGTCACCACCTTGTAACTTTGTTAAACATCTTTGTAAGACTAAGACTGTGCACATGCTCAGTGTGGTCTGGGCTGCTTAGGGATCATCATAAACAAAGCTGCTTGAGTTCTGCATAGCTGGGAAGTAAGGCGGGGGCTCCCCCTGCTGTTCATAAGTATGATTGTTTCCCTGCTCAGCAGTTAGGGACCAGCTGACAATTCCTATCCACAGCAGCAAATGAAGGGACAATTTCACTGCATACAGTCAGGTTTCTTATAAAAACGGTACACATTATTAAAATTAAAGTATATTGGTGATAGGTTTCTTTTTCATTAAAGAAAGTAAAAATGGGATTTTACTTTTTTACCTTTACATGCTCTTTAATAATTGAATTTGAGCTCATACAGAAGATACTGCTGTGAGTGAAGCATAATGAGCACTTACACAGGGATCATCTTTGAAATAATTCAGAGTGTAATATGTTTTTTTCAACAGAACTGGATAAATGTATTTTTACCTTTAAATAGTCACAAGGTGGCAGCAAAATATGGTCTCAGCAGTTTTTAAAATCATAAATATAAGGTTATACACAATCTTATTCTTTGTTAACGGCAGTGACCCCTGTCCTCTTATCTCTCCCGATTTCTGGCATTTTAACCCTAATAACATTTTATGGTTGTTAATCTATATCAGTGGTGGGCAACACTAACATTTCAAGAGACTCACGTCACCCCAGACTTTTCCACATTTGTGTTAATGGAAAATGCCTGTTTGTTCTTTCGAGCAACGTTTAGAAAGTGTGTTTAACATAAGAGCAGCGTGGTGGATTTGTCCATTCAATTTAGTGAATGAAAGGTGGCAGTGTTAATTATTTAGCTTTACCTTCCCTATGTTTCATAACATTTACACTAACAGAAGACAAAGGTTTCTCCGCAGCAGGTTTCCAAATTCACAAACTTTGTTTTTCCATTATAAGAAAAATGCTCAATGCAGCCTGCCACGATTGCTTTAATTGCTTCTATTCTCACAGTCTGTACATTTAAGGAACCTTTATCATTATTTTTGGCACCCCCAAATGCTTGATTTATAAATTACCGTTATTAACAATGTAATTGTATTTCAAATTACTTATATTATGAATTTATACAGGGTCGGACTGGGACGGCGGGGTACTGGGTGCCGACCCAGACCGACATTCTCCTACAGCCAGCGTTGCACCCTGATTGCACCTCCCAGTCCTTATCACGGCCGCAACTGCCACACAGGTACGTCCGGGAGCCAGAGGGGCGGTCGTGGCCGGGGTGGGGGGTCTCTAGGGGGGTGGCGACAGGTAGGGGTCCGGAGGAGGGGGTGCAGGGGGGCCCTGTGGCAGAAACCCCGGTGGGCCTCCAGTCTGATGCTGAATTTATAAAACACCATTATTTGTGCAAATCATCCAGCAAAAACTATAAAAATATGCAGACTGCGAATCCCTCTCATTTATGAGAACTAGCAGTATTAGAGAGTTCATGTCAATTCACGTTATAATATTAAAGAATAAAGGTGGTGTACATGAAGGTCGGAGAATTGAAAATATATGCATACGGTTTTGTTAAACGGCTTTCTTTACGTTCTCACAGTATTAGGTTCATCATACAGAGTTAGGAGCCACCAATTCCTTGTCTTCACAAATTAGGATACATCACTCTGGAGAACCATAGCCGTCAAGCAAGTGATCTTTTATTCAATTGCACTACATCTTTCGGATCTAACGGATCCTTCCTCAGGTTATCACTGGCAGTTAGATCCGAAAAATGTAGTGCAATTGAATAAAGGATCATTTGTTCGATGGCTACGGTTCTCCAGAGTGATGTATCCTAAAGCTGGCCATAGATGCAGAGATCCGATCGTCCATGTAGACCCCAGGCTTAGTGGGCCTCCGCTGAGGATGTTTACCTTCAGTTCTAATGTAGGTTCGTCATATTCCTGTATGACACATATTACATTTAGCATAGTATTCATCTTGATATGAGAGTGGGCCCTCAATGTCATGTTCTATAGTGAGCCCTCAGAGGCACAGTCAGACACAGCTAATTGTGTATGGAAACGGAATCTGTATAGAGTTATGGAGGTATGGAGTTTTGGGCGGAAGTCCCCGAAATGCCTGGTTTGCCTGTAGTCTGCAATAAATATTTGGAGTTACCTAAGTACACAATTTAAGTTGTAAGTGTGCATCATTTCTGCTACTTCTCTGGGTATCCTGCACACTGGCTCTGAGCTTCGGAAGGAATGCACCTACAACACATAATCCTTTTTGTGATTTGACCATGATGACTACATTGCCTGTTATGTTCAGTATCATAGTAGGTAACATTGCTTTTAATATACAATATATTTTAAGTTTAAAGGGCATGTAAAGGCAAAAAAATAAAATCCCATTTTCATTTTCTTTAATGAAAAAGAAACCTATCTCCAATATTCTTTAATTAAAAAAACGTGTACCGTTTTTATAAAAAAAACCTGACTATATGCAGTGAAATTCTCCCTTCATTTACTGCTGTGGATAGGAATTCTCAGACGGTCCCTAACTGTTGAGCAGGGAAACAATCATACTTATGAACAGCAGGGGGAGCCCCCGCCTTACTTCCCAGCCATGCAGAACTCAAGCAGCTTTGTTTATGACGATCCCTAAGCAGCCCAGACCACACTGAGCATGTGCACAGTCTTAGTCTTGCAAAAATGTTTAACAAAGTTACAAGATGGTGACCCCCTGTGGCCAACTTTGAAAACATAAATCATTTGTTTGATTAGGCTTGTGGTGCAGTAAGTTCATATTTATGTTTAGTATACAAAATACAGCATTTCTAGCCTTATTCTATTTTAGACTTTAGTTGTCCTTTAACAGTATTTTATTTTGTTTTTGCTATGAACTCAACAAGCTATTTGCTTGTTACTAATATGTGTATGTGTGTTTAAAGTATACATGTCAAATGTTTTTGTACCGTTATTTTTTTTTTCAGTCTGTGCACCTGCCTGTTCAATCAAGGCACATTATTGCAGAGTGAGACATTTTTCATGAGAGCATCTGGCAGGAGACATCCAGTTAGGATGTTCAGAGATCGCAGAGGTCATGAACACAGATGGTACCCAATATGCATGGAGAGAGTGAGCAGCCAAGGCTTGTGCATTTCAGAATCAGGTGTAGAGGGCATCTCATGGTTTTGGTTGTCTCCTTAGAGACATTCACTGTCTAAGTGCTTTTTTTAGAATTATAATTATAAATATTCGCTCTCAATAAGGATTCATAGATTTCTTTTTATTAAATGACTGCAGTGTTTTACAAATGAGGCCTAATTCCACCTTTTTTCACATTTTCTCATCAAAAAAAATAAAAATAAGAATAAAAGAATAAAATAAGCTTGTTTGCCATGGAACCCAAAGGTCTGTTTTAGGTAGGGACCTGGTCTGGACCATGTCCAACTAATACCCTCTTACCCTAAGCCTAACATGCACCCTTTTACCTGCTTTCTTCCTCCTATACAATTCCACCAGACGAACCCCGCCCTCTCCACCCCTAGACAGCCTTGCGTAGATACATGGGGAAAAGTATATTTTCAAGTTTTTCCTCCCTTTAATTGGCTGCCTGTAGCCTACCCCACTGCTACTAAAGGGTACCCACAGACCACCCACACAGTCGGACATCAAGTATCTTCTATATCTTCCATGACTGCTTTGCGGGTATTCCACGGGCACCCGACCTGCTGCATGACTGTAGTTTTAAGTGCAAACTTTGTTGCACTAGATGCCCATTAGTGCTATGTCTTTACAGCATGCAGTATGGTTGCCTATGGATGTTTGTCACCAATATGTATCCTCCAATGAAGCACTGATACTGAAACCTCACATTGTGAGCTGGAAATGGGAATGAAAAGGAAACTTCAATTCTCTATAACACAAAATTTGATGCTCAATACAAATACAACAATAAGATTTCCAAATAGCCTTTTTATATCTCCATATTCAGCTCTTTATCTCACAAGGTAAAATTCTGCTTGGTCTGTGTGTGGCCAGATTTAGAGACAAAGTCCTTATCTCCATTTCTGTTTTGTTGTTCCCTGTGGCATCATGATGATACAAGTACGGGATCCGTTATCTGGAAACCTGTTTTCCAGAAAGCTCCAAATTACAGAAAGCCCGTCTCCCATAGACTCCATTATAATTAATCCAAATTTTAAAAAATGATTTTGTTTTTCTCTGTAATAATAAAACAGTACGGTACCTTGTACTTGATCCAAACTAATATATAATGAATCCTTTTTGGAAACAAAGCAGCTTATTGGGTTTATTTAATGTTTACATGATTTTCTAGAAGCAAATTTACTGAAGGGAGAAGAGACGAAGGAGATAGACGCTAGCGTACTTCGCTCCCTAACGACAGGCGAATTTGCGCTCTGGCGAATGAACGTAACTACGCAAATTCACTAAGATGCAGATTTTACTGAACGTTACCTCTTGCGCCTCTTGCCTTCGCCACCTCAGATCAGGTGAAGTGCAATAGAGTAGATAGGACTTCCTCAAAATTTAGTTGAAATTTTTTATAAGTCCCAAAAAACGCTGGTGTCTTCTAAATATTACACTGGGCTCAGGTGTAGGGCAATATAACAACTCTATTTTCTTTAATTAAGGTTTCCTGGGCTTGTGTAGTGTAATGTATTTGCTACAACATATACGTCCATTGAACTTTAACTCCGCGCCATATGCAAATTAGGCAACATTAGCGCAACTTTGATTTGCTTGGTGCAGTAACGCTAGCGAAATTTCACAGCGTTCGGTGCCCTGGATGCAACTTTGGGTATTAGTGAATTAGCATTGTCTTGGCGAATCTACGCCTGGCAAAGCCGTCGCTGGCGAATTTTCAAAGGTCAGTAAATTTGCCCCACGTTATGAAGATTCAAGTTACAGAAAGATCTATTATCCAGAAAACCCAAGGTGCCGAGCATTCTGGATAACAGGTCACATAACTGTACAACATATCAAATCTACTGCGGCTAGAATACTTTGGGGGAGTTATGTAATAAAAGGCAACCAATCAGCAGGAAGCGTTTACTGGTCATCTTATTGGTTGCTATGAGTTACTGCTTCTGGGCAAACGTAGTGCCTTTTATTACACATGGGTCTAAATTTAAAACACCATCTTTTTAATAGAGTCGATGACTTGGCATTCAGAAAGCAGATCAGTTGTAAGTGCAGATTTTATTTCTTCATGCTGCACATACATGAACTTAGATTTGTAGGGCACCTTAGGGGACAGCTTTAATAAACCATCCTACGATCCTATCAGATTGCAAACGGTCTGTCAAAATGAACATTTCATCTACCAATGCATCTTGGAGGACGGTACATCTAACTTGATCCGTCATCATCAGATCTGCTTGTTTGTCCCTTCAGCCCAAATGAACACAATTATGCAATATACTGTATGTCTGTTCATCCCACGGGTCAACACTTTCCACTGCTGGTGGATCACTGTTATCTGCCTTTATTGACCATCCAGTTTGTCATTCAAACCACTGCCAGGTTATTACGGTCCCAGAATAGCCATTTAAAAGACAAACTAGCAAAAGAATAAAAAGTGAAATCATGAAGAATAATAAACGGCTTGCACTCACCTAAGACAGAAATGACTATGCTGTTTGTAGCATTGGTGAGGCGGCATCTGTATCTTTAATGTGGCGAGTCGTTTAAAAAAAAGACTACTGTGATTATTGACAATGAGGACTAGTGCATTCTATTTACAACACTCTTAGGGGCACATTTACTAAGCTCGAGTAAAGAATTAGAAGTAAAAAAACCTTGAATTTCGAAGTATTTTTTTGGGTACTTCGACCATCGAATAGGCTACTACGACCTTCGACTTCGATTCGAACGATTCGAACTAAAAATCGCTCGACTATTTGACCATTCGATAGTCGAAGTACTGTCTCTTTAAAAAAAACTTCGACTACCTACTTCGGCAGTTTAAACCTACCGAGGTACAATGTTTGCCTATGGGGACCTTCCCCATCACTTTTCTAAGGTTTTTTATGATCGAAGGAAAGTCCTTCGATCGATCGATTAAAATCCTTTGAATCGTTCGATTCGAAGGATCCTTTGATCTTAGGATTTGCAGTAAATCCTTTGAATTCGATATTCGAATTCGTAGGATTTTACTTCGAGCATCGAATTCAAGGGTTTATTAACCCTCGATATTCGACCCTTAGTAAATGTGCCCCAGCTGTGTGGTCAGGGTGGGGAACTAAAAACCAAAGAATATGTTAAGGGGCCGATTCACTTAGGGTCGAATTTCGAAGTTAAAAATACTTCGAAATTCGACCCTCGAATTGAAATCCTTCGACTTCGAATATCGAAGTCGAAGGATTTAGCGCTGATCCTGCGATCGAACGATCGAAGGATTTTTCGTTCGATCGAACGATTAAATCCTTCGAATCGAACGATTCGAAGGATTTCAATCAAACGATCGAAGGAAAATCCTTCGATCAAAAAAAGGTTAGCAAGCCTATGGGGACCTTCCCCATAGGCTAACATTGACTTCGGTAGGTTTTATCTGCCGAAGTAGGGGGTCGAAGTTTTTTTTAAAGGGCAAGTACTTCGACTATCGAATGGTCGAATAGTCGAACGATTTTTACTTCGAATCGTTCGATTTCGTTCGACTTCGATCGAATTCGAACGAATTTAACCAATTCGATGGTCGAAGTACCCAAAAAAAACTTCGAAATTCGAAGTTTTTTTCATTCGAACCCTTCACTCGAGCTGAGTGAATCGGCCCCTAAGTGTTGGATTTGCTTTTAGTATTTATACCTAACATTCTGGTTAGTGACATTTATTGGTCTGCTTTTTTATTTCAAACAATATGGAACAAAGGCTTTATATATCACAAGTGAACTGCTAACATTCCATGAGCCACCTGCACACGTCATACTGAATCCCTTTTATCTTGCCAGTACAGACAGGCTAGGCACAACATTAGCAAGAAATAAACCTTGATATGACTAAACAAAGTGCTACTGCTAACATTTTGCTTTTAGGGGATGAGTAGGGAGACAGCTAAAAGCCAACTGTGCTGAGTCACAACAACAACAACGGCATAATTATATGTAAAGTTGTTGGTTCAACTTCATACTCACTGATATTCTAGTCCCTAATTATTTTACAATGTTTTATCATGCAACTCCCACTGGAAGCTTTTCTTCAGATGTTGACTTTAATTGATTGTCTAATCATAGAAGTATCAGACCTGTTAGGAGGGGTCAGATTTAAATATGTAATTAGGTTCTAATACTATCATTCCTCCTTTCTGTATTAGTCCTGTAGTCAGTTCAGTGTTGATCTGTTATATTGCATATGTGTGTGTTGTAGAACTATAATTCTCAGGTAGAAGCAATAAGGTGTGCTCCAGTGGTTCTTAAAAATAAACAATAACTTCTTTATTGATGGGACTGAACACAGATCTCTTGTGGAATAGGAACAGATGCAGTCCTTCTGCATATAGACACTAATAGAACTTCAAAAGATTATTGCTCATCGGGAGCCAAAAAAACAGTCTGCGGATAGTCAGCTTGAAAATGTCGAAACCCAAACTTGAGGCTCTCCAACTGGAATTTAGGTTGAAACACATTTACCATTTAGGTCTGTACCATCGAGTCCTTATTCTGAGGGTAGTATGATTAGGATTCCTTCCTTCTTTTCTGCTTTCGTGGTAGGATAATAAGGTTATGAACTTAAGCAAGCTATAAAATGAAATATCCTCACAAATGATTTACCCTACTAGGCCTATCTCTACCCAGGCTCTAATCTTCCTCCACATTCTTGCCCAGGTGGAATCCAAAAAAGAAAGAGAACACACCCTGTCAGCTCCTCCCTTTTATACAATAATAATAATAATAAATCAGTGCTTTTTACATTAAAAAGAGGGATGTGTTACACGGGGGGGGGGGGAAGCTGCTCAATCTCCCCAAACAGATGCTAGTGAGAATATGGAGTGTATAGTGCATACACAAAAGTTATACTTAAGGTGGCCATACACATAGAGATCCACTAGTTTGGCGATTCCACCAAACAAGCGGATCTCTCCCTGATATGCTCACATTAAGGTGGGCAATATCGGGCTGATCTGAGTGTGGGTCCTACGGCCCAACGATAGGATCATAATGTAGCCAACACAGGCTGTCTGAACGCAGGACCGCATCAATGAATAGATGCAGCCTTGATCTGACGGGATTGTTAATCCTTCCCGATCAACATCTGTCAACTTTTGGCTGCATATCGATTGGGAAAGCCCATGGGAGGGTCTGTCGGCAGATTTTATCAGCCCATGTAGCCCAAGCACCTATGCTCCATATACCACCCCTTCATCAATTATGTGCCTCATTATCTGTGCATTGGATTATAATCTGGACTCTACAAATTACAGTTTTTATAGTTTTCTTCTGTAGTAAATTGAGTGCACCTTACTCTACTATAAGCTTCACTCCCAGTACATATGCTCCGGATGAGACCTTAAAAACTTAGGGAGTGAGCCTTCGCATCGATGTGGAAGCATGGTGTAGTGCAACTGTAACTGTATTCAGGGTGCAAAGAATTGGGCGCCAGTGGTTTTTATAACTTAACCATAGAACAGATTTATTGAGCACAATATATAATCCTCAGTGGATTGTACATAAATAGAACATTTGCAGGATCATACAGTACATTGAATAATCAATACTCACAACACCTTTGGTCAGTATGATTCTCCTCAGAGATAGGAACAATACATGCAGCTTTGAGGAGGTACACCTAGCTTTCAGCCTTTTCCCTAAGTGGAACCTGAGGGGAATCTATCTACCCTAGGTCTGTACACTTAGTCCCTACTTCTGGGCAATGAGTACCCTGGGATCTTAATCCCACTACAATCCTCGTAGTAGCCTCAAACTGCTCAGATAAATAATCTGACTGACTGTCACTCCTAGGGGCAAATTCACTAAGACGCGAAGCGCCGAACGCTAGCGTTAATTCGCTAGCGTTTGGCATTTTCGCTACTGCGCAAATTCACTAACGAACGCTGGCGTCGTTTCGCTAGTGTTACTTCGCACCCTTACACCAGGCGAATTTTCGCTAGCGACGAAACTACACAAATTCACTAACTTGCGCAGTGTACTGAACGCTACCTTTTACGCTAGACTTCCTTCGCCACCTCAGACCTGGCGAAGCGCAATAGAGTAGATAGGGATTGTTTCCAAAAAAGTCAAAATTTTTTCTAAGTCCCAAAAAATGCTGGCGTGTTTTCTACATGATGGGTGATAGGCTGAAAAAGATTGAAAATTTTTTTGGGGCTCCCCTCCTTCCCCCCTACATTTCCTGACACATGGCAACTTACCTAGACAGTGGGCACATGTGTAGGGCAAAATAAAAATTTTATTTGCAGATTTGAAGGTTTTCTTGGCATTTGTAGTGCTGATACGTATTCCTACATTGAAATTTGAATTTTGCGCCAGATGCAAATTAGCCTTCGCTAGCGTAACTTCGCTTTACATAGCGAATCAACGCTAGCGCAACTTCGCAACCTTACGCTACCCCTGAGCGCAACTTTGGATTTTAGTGAATTTGCGGAGCGCTGGCGAAACTACGCCTGGCGAAGTGCGGCGAAGCTCAGCAAAGTTGCGCCTGGCGCAACTTCGCATCTTAGTGAATTTGCCCCCTAGAGTTATCTATAAGGGTGAGTAGCCTATTCTTACTAGACCTGACCTGTCTAGGTTCCACTCGAGCTCTGCCTCCTGCACAAGCTAGAGCCAGCACGAGATGGACACTGAAAGCATGGCTTCAGAGCCCTTTATATCCTAGCAAAATGCCATCTGCTGGTCACTGTGAGAAACAGCAAGGGGCATAGCTTAAAGCAGGAAGAGCAAACAGTATCCCTCCCAACTGTATTTTAGGACCCAGTTAGGCGTCTATAACAACGAGGGACTTCCTGACAATAATACATCCCTACACTACTATATTGAAAGCCTAAATAATTTGTATCCAAAGGGACCATTTACGGCCAAATGTAGTGGAAACACCATGGACTATGCAAAGAAGCTGATGAAGAGATTTATTTCTTTTTTACTGTAAATAAATATGTCTATGAAAATGTGTCCTGCCAAAGCTCTAGTGGTAATCTAAGCCATAGCTATCCAATAAAAAATCTTGGAGACATGAATTCTGAGATCCTGAAAAGATTCAACATTAACAAGTCAAAGGAAACATATCTTTTATAGAAAAGTATTTTTTTAATGGAAACTGTGTAAGAATAGAAGAAGATTGAAAATTTGAATCTATTGCATTTGTCGCAAGGAAACATAAGGAAAAAAAACCACCCAACTTCAGTGCATTTGGCACAAGAAAAAAAAGCTGGGTTTGGCTTTTTCCGGAAAGCGTCAAATGTGACATCCTCGGCTGTCACAAAATTCAAATATTTAAAGAACCGTCTATGGGGAAATATTTGCTCAACGTAAAGGTCTTTTCTTAAAGTTCCTGGTTGCGTTTCTCTATGTATTCCTGTTGTTACTGATCCTGCCTGTCCCTGGTTCTCGTCCTCTCTGCTGCCTGTAATGTTTATTGCCAGTTTTGATTACTCTTTTGGATTCTGGTTTTGTATTGTGATACTGGTGTGTTTGACCTGGCCAACGTCTCCTGCATCTGTACTGTATTGACTGATTGTTTCTGACCCGGCCTGATTTTTGACTACGTTCGCTTGGTTCCCTATCCTACAATACTACACTTGGTTCCCTTGCTGGCTCAGAACTCTCTCCTTGGTTCTCCCACAATAAGACCTGGCGGTGGGCCAGTAGCGGAGGGCTCCACCCAAAGACAAAGGTGGCTGTTACAGGCGGAAGAGTGGGCCGAGACTGGAACCTTGGGGTTTGTTCTAGGTCTGGGATACCCCGCATTACAGTTTTGGAGGATCATGTGTCCAAAAAGTGCACTACGCACTGCATTTTTAATTGAGTTTAATGGTGTTGTGTATCATATCTTCCATAATGCCAGTATTGAAAGCTATATGGGATCCAGGAAACCAGAAATCTCCAAATTACAGAAAGGCTGTCTCCCATATACTCCATTTCCAAATCATCAAAAATTTTAAAAATGATTTATTTTTTCTCTGTAATAATAAAATAGTACCTTGTACTTGATCCCAACTAAGATATAATTAATTATTATTGGAGGTAAAACCAGCCTATTAGATTTGTTTAGTAAAGCTAAACCATAACTAAGGGTCGAATATCGAGGGTTAATTAACCCTCGATATTCGACTAGGAATTTAAATCCTTCGACTTCGAATATCGAAGTCGAAGGATTTAGCGCAAATACTGCGAACGTACGATCGAAGGATTATTCCTTCGATCGAACGATTAAATCCTTCGAATCGAACGATTCGAAGGATTTAAATCCAACGATCGAAGGATTATCCTTCGATCAAAAAAACGTAAGAAAGCCTATGGGGACCTTCCCCATAGGCTAACATTGACTTCGGTAGCTTTTAGCTGCCGAAGTAGGGGGTCGAAGTTTTTTTTAAAGAGACAGTACTTCGATTATCGAATAGTCAAACGATTTTTACTTCGAATCCTTCGATTCGAAGTCGTAGTCGAAGGTCGAAGTAGCCCATTCGATGGTCGAAGTAGCCCAAAAAACACTTCGAAATTCGACGTTTTTTTACTTCGAATCCTTCACTCGAAGTTAGTGAATCGGCCCCTTAAGGTATGATCCAAAATATGGAAAGATCCCTTATCCGGAATACTCCAGGTCCCCAGCATTCTGGATAACAGGTCCCATACCTTTTTTACAACATGGTTTAGTGAGACTGAAATCACAGAATAAAACAGCAGAGAATGGAACACTTTTTTTTTATTATTTTATTTTTTATGAGTATCAACTGTTATCCGCTGTTCACGTCAAAGGAAAGTTATAAAGTGCTCTGAGAACCTTGTTGTAGAACAATATAAATGCAAATTCTTGTTATTTGACAGCAGCTGTATATAATGTATAAGATTTAGAAGCACTCAGTGCAGGTTGGAGCATGTCATTTTATGAAAGACTTTTCTCGTGTATGATGAGAATGAAATTGAGATTCTACCAAGTACTGTAACGTGAGCAGTTTTGCTGGAATTATAGCCAGACAAGTCAGTTAGGGATGTATTTTTCAGCCTTGCAGTGAGTTCATTATTAGATTTTATTTATTATTCTCAATTTATATAGTGCCAACAAATTTAGACACATGGAGAACATACAAACTTTCTTGCAGATAGTGCCTTGCGTGAGATCCCCAAAAACTGCAATGCTTTCCACTGTCATACAGCATAGTCATGTACAAAGTGGAAGGCAGTGTGCAAAGTGCAAAAATCAGGCACATCCAGACATTTTTGTTTGCACTTTGTACCCTGCCTTTGGTCCTAAATATCACAGGTCTCTGCACTCCATTTCAGAAAGTAGAAACATTTGGCTGTCTCTGGAATACAGAGCCAGTGGAGGGAGGCAGATAGGTGTCATTTGTGTGAAGTGCTAATTGTATTAAAGAGGTTGTTCACCTTCCAACATTTTTTTCAGTTCAGTTGGTTTCAGATAGTTCACCAGAAATAAAGACTTTTTCCAATTACTTTCCATTTTCTATTTGTGACTGTTTTTCTAATACTGAAGTATAAAGTTTCCCTTTTCGACTTCTAAAGCAGCCCTGGGGAGGGGGGGGCACCGACCCTGTAAACTGTTCTCAATTGATAAATTTAGTTGAAACATTTCTTATCTTTGTCCCTGCTGAGCAGAGTCGCTGGGTTTCATTACAGGCAACTGTTAGAATTGAATAGTTGCTAATACTCCAGAGATGCTGAGACTTGTATCAAATAAATGTTGCAAAATTGTAACAGTGAATTACTGAGCTGCCAGACTAAAACACCAGAGACAGGGACATTAAACTTTAAACCTAGATTTTGGGAAAAACAGTAAAAAATGGAAAGTCATTTATAAAAGTCTTTATGACTGGGGAACAAACAATTGAATGAAAAAAAAGAGTTTTGAAGGTGATCAACCCCTTTAAAAAAATACTTTTAAGCTTTTAAAGATTCTGCATATTTTAGAATTTGATAGGTTTTGGGTATGGGATTCGTTATCCATAAACCTGTTTTCCAGAAAGCTCCAAATTAGGATAAGGCAATTTCCCACAGACTCCATTTTAATCAAATAATTAAAATTCTTAATAGTGATTTCCTTTTTCTATGTAGTAATAAAACAGTAGCTTGTACTTGATCTCAACTAAAATATAATGAATAATTATTGGAGGCAAAACAATCCAACTGGGTGTAATTAACATTTAAACTTAGCAGAAAGATCCTTTATATGAAAAACCCCCAGGTCCCAAGCATTATGGATAACAGGTCCCATACCTGTAGTAAACAACACAAAATATGCAATTTAGTTTATGCACAATATGAAATATAAAGCTATTGCATGAACAAACATAGGATTAATTAAACTAATGAAACTGTTTGTCTTTTTTTTTCCTCCATATGGCGGGGAGCAATTTCCTTGTGCTCGTGGATTTCCTGTGCTCTTGACTTTAATAGGGGTAGGCTGCTTCTGTCATTCCATCTGCTACAGAATCACATTGTGAGCTATGCTGAGTTCATTGGGGTCCCTTACAAGAGCAGGACTGCTAAGGGTAAGACCATATCCTCTGATCCAAGAGCAATATTAAATCTGCATGATGGAGATATTTACATGGCATAGATTAAGAGCTGCGTCAGATTGCAAATCTTGCCTTTCAATATTGTACCACAATCTTCCATACATCCAAAAGGTCAAATCGTGTGACTATTACATTTCAGCAAGGAGCTGCCAAACAAATATGGAAACTAATGAAAATATTGTATGAGCTCCCCAATCAAGCAATGCAGGAAAATAACGCTGCTGTATAACCCCGGAGACCTGCCCTATACAGAAACCTTTCAATTATATTCCAAGCAAGCTGTGATATATTGTATTTCATTTCAAAAAAAGCTGCCTGGCATGGGGTGGAACACTTTGTCTCAGTTCTTAAATGTTCCCTTGCAGCCTGTGATGCTGATTCATGCGGCTTTCAATTTGCTGTATGATCTTGGCCGTCACCGGCTTCATCGATTGGCCACTTTAGGATGTGACGGATTTATTTATGCAGTCAGCTAAAGATAATGCATATACAAGGCAATTGTAGAGCTGTCCAAGTGGTTTTGGCCATGTTCATTATTTGTTACTGTACATAGAGATTTAAGTGGATGAGCCTAGCATGAAATGACACAGAGCACGCCTTAGCATGAAAGGAAACATCTATCATCTTTAAAGTTGTAAAATACATAAGCTCTGTCTCTTTGTCAGAAATCAGACACCGGCCTGCACCCATTTAATTGCAGCTGTCACAAAGGTAGCATTTAGCCTGTAAAGCTGCATGTCATTTGGTTATGTCCATCTAGTGGCCACACATCTTTCCCAATGGTGCTATAAGGTAGGCCAGTAATATCAGAGTATAATGCTTGAGTTTATAGTGCTTCTGCCTTGCAGTTGGACTGGAGTACCCAGGGCCCATCGGGTACCTGAATTAAGGGCCCACCATCCAGCCACAGAAGAGACCACCAGCCCTGCTGATCCTCTCTCCCAATCCTCTGCTCCCAGCCAAAGCCATTCCTGCTCCCAGGGCTACTTTCTTTGCTGTTTTAAATAGATAGATTGGAGAGCGGTGGTTTTTGGGGGCATCTAACTTGAGGGCAGGGTTGGGGGCCTACCTGGATTTTTCCTGTTTCCCAATGGACCACAGTTGCTATGGCCCTGAGTTGATTCTAAGTTTGTATGTTCCTATGTCTTTGTGGGTTTCCCCTAAGTAATCTAGTTTTACTGTATGTTACACTTAGGGGCATAACTACAGAGGAAGCAGACCCTGCGGCTGGTATAGGGGCCCCAAGAGGCCCTAATTCAAAACAGGTCCACCTCTAGACATTTTGGGGGCCTGAAAAATAATTTCTATGGAGCCCAGTAATATCTAGTTACGCCACTGGTCACACTCAAAGTTTCCAGGCAGGTTATTTGCCGGTGATGAAATTTACCCTAGTGTGTGTGGAAAGTGCTAGGGACCTAAAAATTGTAAGCTCCACTGGAGCAGCATACTACGACTTCGTCTATGACTTCGAATTCGATTCAAAGTAAAAATAGTTTGAATATTCGACCATTCGATAATCGAAGTACTGTCTCTTTAAAAAAAAACTTTGACTTCAATACTTCGCCAAATTAAACCTGCCGAAGTGCTATGTTAGCCTATGGGGACCTTCTAGAGCAATTTTCTAAGTTTTTTGAAGTCGAAGAAAAATCGTTCGATCGATCGTGGAAATCCTACGATTCGAAGGATTCAATCGTTCGAATAAACGATTTTACTTCGACCGCAGGATACCCAAATTCGCAGAAAAAATTTCGAATTCAAAGTATTTTAATTTGATGGTCGAATTTCAAAGTATTTTATCTTCGAAATTGTGATCTTCGACCCTTGATAAATCTGCCCCTAAGTCCTGGTACAGTATATGAGTTTTCTCTCTCAGATGGTCAGTTAGTGAAGTATAACTAATCTCCCCTAAACATGCTGCCCTTCATTTCTAGTCTCCTTATATGTAACTCCCTCTCACTGGGCAATATACATGTTCACAAATATTCTGTCCACAGCCGCTTTGAATGGAAACATTTTGTTTTCCTAGAAAAAAACCCTCCTTTCTTGATTAGCTCTTAGTTGATGTTATTTGTCCTTTGAGTGCTTTCAGTTACAAGATACAGCAGGGGTCCCCAACCTTTTTTTACCTGTGAGCAACACTCAAATGTAAAAAAGAGTTGGGGAGCAATGCAAACACGTGAAATTTTGGTGGGGTACCAAATAAGGGCTGGGATTGGCCATTTGGTAGCCCCTATTTAGAGTAAATGGATGAGTATTAGGTAACTTAAAGTCTCAATACAAACCTCCAGAGCTGTACAACCCCTTTGTACAACAGCAGCCATAAGCCAAAGTGCAGTGCTGTATTACAATTCTCATAACCTCTTCTAATGCCAGAATCCCTGTAAAGAAAGTAGTAATGGTCTTGGCAGGCGCTAATGTTCTGATTAGGGGCATTTTTTTTAGTAACAAAAGGTAGAAAATAGACTTATGTGGGCATAGATGCAATAAGAGGCCAATTTACTAAACTGCAATTTTTTCAGAATCCGAAAACCTGTCTAAATCATGTAGAAGTCAATGCAGATGTCCCTTTTACAACTGGAAATTCTTTTTTTACTTTCTGTTTTTAGGTTTTCGGGTGTTTTTGATGCTGGGTTTTGTCCGCCTGGACAGGAAAGCATGAATAATTCCAGTATTCAATAAGAGACTATAAATTCCATGTACATTTGATTGACATCTATAGCAGAGAGGATATTTAAATACTTATTGGGATATCGTGTTCTGGAATATACTCTGTAGAAAAATATCATATGTAATATTCAGCATGGCTTTGCTGAGAGATGAGAAGTTGTAATGGTGTGGGCTCAGTCCTGTACTTTTTGTCTAAGTGAAAGGAGTTGTAAAGTACAACTCATCATGCACTTTCACAATCACTTTGCTCTGTCAAGACCTACTTTTAGGGTTTTACACCGGGCTCCTGTTGCACTGAGCAGAAAAGCATCAGGAGATGCATAAGTAACTTAAGCTTCCCAAGTACTCTCTAGTATAAACCAGACAGAATTCTCAGGTTACACTCATGATATCAACATTTTTTGATAACAATATGGATTTTTTTTCAGTGTAATTCAGAGATGGTAGTAAATTTAAGATCAGACCTAGAAGATTTTATCTTCAAACCAAATTTTTCCTTTCATTCAGTCAGTACCCTTCACACAACAGGGTGCCTCGGCATATCTATCTATCTATCTGTCTATCTATCTATCTATCTATCTATCTATCTATCTATCTATCTATCTATCTATCTATCTATCTATCTGTCTGTCTGTCTGTCTGTCTGTCTGTCTATCTATCTATCTATCTATCTATCTATCTATCTATCATCTATCTATCTATCCATCTATCTATCATCTATCTATCATCTATTTATCTATGTATTTATCTATTATCTATCTATCTATCTATCATCTATTTATCTATCATCTATCTATCTATCTATCTATCTATCATCTATTTATCTATCTATTATCTATCTATCTATCTATCTATCTATCTATCTATCTATCTATCTATCTATCTATCTATCTATCTATCTATCTATCTATCTATCATCTATCTATCTATCTATCATCTATCTATCCCTAACTGTATATCTATGTATCTATATATCTATCATCTATCTAACCATCGATCCAACCTATATATCTCTTTATCTATCATATATCTATATATCTATATACCTATACCTATATTAAATAACTGTAAATCTTGAGATTCTAATAACCTTGGATATCATGCTTGTCCGAGAAGTCATCCATTTCTGTTCCTCGAGTGAAAGTTCTGTTGCTCAAGTCTAAATTCATCTATTTCCTGAGTGTCATTAAGCAGCTTTAAACCTAATTGTGGTAGTCACCCCCCCCCCTTCTCCATAGAAAATGTAAAATAAAGTGCATTAATAATCATGGTATGCATAACATCAGGGCTCGCAGGATACCGTGTTGCCCTTAATGAGCAGAATGAGACATATAATTATTCCTCTGATTGCTGCGCTTTGCCAACTACTTACTGCTGCTTAATAAGATGCCTTGCCAAATACAATTACATTAAATGGAAATTTGCAAGAAAGTGATGTATATGTACAGTGAATCATATGTAGCATTGTAAGTGGTGTTCATTTCTTATCTTCATCTTGCATTTATTTTGTTTGGAAAAATACTATATTAGCAAATTATAGGGCATGTTTAACTGGGCATGAAATGACAAGTCACCAGCAAATACTCCCACACCCAGTTTACTTGCACAGGCTTTTAGAGATTTGAGGGGTCGCTTACAATGTTCCCAGGCAGATGTAAAACACACTAAGGGGTGCAATGATGCACAGGTTTTAAGATGGGGGGGGGATACTTTTGTGTCTCTGCCCACCTGCCCTTTATAGATACAGTGCTGCCAGAAGCAGATCTCTGTGTTCTGAAACAGAGTACAGAAACCTGGGGTAATTCAAGGAGAGAGGTAGGCGCTATGCAAAAAAATGTCAGTTTGCCTCCAGGAGCAGATGAATGCACAGGCTACCCTACCCTATGGGCCCAGTGTGATCAGGGGCCCCCCAGTTTTTTTTTATTTTTATTTGCACTTGTTGGGAGAATAATCCAGGAAAGGTGCTGAACTAGACTTGGTGTAGAGATCTTGGGTGCACGTGTGCCTGGATCTGCATGCATCCAAACTCAGCAGTAGCCTAGAAGGGGGGCCTGAGTGGATGTAGCCTAGAGGGGCCCCTATGTCATGAATCCACCACTCAGTGGCGTAACTAGTTCTTATTGGGTCCCACAGCAAATTAACTTTAGGGCCCCAACACGTCTAGAGGTTGTCCTGTTTTACCAGTATATGTTGAGATTGCTCAATAACGAGAATCTCATGGGGCCCCTATACCTCTTGGGTCCCCTGCAGCCGCAGGGTCTGCTTCCTCTGTAGTTATGCCCCTACTGACACTGATTGCAGCTATTGTTCTTGCATTTTACCCTGTGATAAATGTGTGTATGATTAAAACAAGGCTTTATACTCATGTGTATTGTTCAGCAGAAGGGCCAAATAACTGAATTGTCTACTATTTGGCCCTATGATGTGGGCCAGTTTTTCCCACATCTTCTTTGATGATAAATGACATCACCTAATGTGACCTAATTGACGTATATGTCTAATTCATCACCTAATTCATTTATGACCTAAGCAGTGTGTTGATTGAATAATTATGAAGGCATGAGTACAAGTAACAACACATTGATTTGGTGTTCCATGATGTGAGTTTTAATTTAGCTGATAGACAACTACTGGCATATGAGTGCTGGAAGGTACCATAGTGCAGCCTTTCCTTACAGGGATATCCCTTGCAGGGATACATTGGTTTTGTACAATAGTGCTAGCTCTTTGGCTCAAATTAAGTGTAATGTTAGAGCCAAAATAAGTAGGGATGCACCAAATCCACTATTTTGGATTCGACTGAACCCCCAAATCCTTCACAAAAGTTCGGCCGAATACTGAACTGAATCTGAATCCTAACTTGCAAATGCAAATTAGGGGTGGGAAGGGGAAAGCAATTTTTACTTCATTGTTTTCTGACAACAAGTCACGTGATTTCCCTTCCCGCCCCTAATTTGCATATTCAAATTAGGATTCGGTTCGGCCGGCCAGAAGGATTCAGCCGAATCCTGCTGAACTTTCTAGAATTGACCTACATTGAGGAAATAGGCAAATCGGCGCAGTGCGTTTAAAAATCTGAATTTCACACCGAACCCTATGACGTCACGTGGTGTGACAAAATAAACAGACAAGCGAAATTGACACTGGCTTGCACATAATGGAGTATTTGGCGTCCCACAGGCATTATTACACTTATATAACTCATATAAACACAAACATGCAACTCAGTAGGGCTTTCCCAGCAGAATGACGTACAGTGGCGTAACCTCCGGGGAGCAGGGGGTGCAATTAGACCAGGGCCTGCACCCCTGCAGGGCCCCCCCGCAGATCGAATGGGACGCCCCCACACCAGGGCCCTTCCCCACCTTGTTATGTTACTGATAACGTATACCAGCAGTGCCCAGTTTTTTTAAAGAGGGAGCACTATAAACAGGTATAAGATCTGTTGTCCAGAATGCTTGGGACCTGGGGTTTCCGGGTAAGTGATTATTCCAGTACTTTGAATTGCCATACCTTAAGTCAAATAATAATCGAGGTACTATTTTATTATTACAGATAAAAAGGAAATCATTTTAAAAATTTTGAACTATATGCTTAAAGGAGAACTAAGGCGTAAAGTAGAAATGTTGTACGTACATGTTTTGAGCCCAAGGCAACCACAGCCATTTAGCAGTAAAGATCTGTGTCTCCAAAGATGCCCCAGTAGCTCCCCATCTTCTTTTCTGCTGATTCACTGCACATGCTCTGTGCTGCTGTCACTTACTGAGCTTAGGATCCAACTCACAATATACAGTACATATAGAATAGCAATGTCACAATATAAGGCTGATTAGTAAATAATACAGATAATTACTACATGGCAACACAGAAACCAGTGCAATTAGCATCAGAATTTAATAATCAGCCCTGTAGCATCAACTTATATTTAATTTTCTGCTTGATAATTTGCAACGACCCCTAAGTTTAGCTTCTCAACAGCTGCTCAGAACCCACTGAGCATGTGAGTGTCACAGACACTTTCCAAGATGGTGACCCCCTGTGACAAGTGTGAAGTCCTGGATCATTGCTGCTATTGACAAGCTGAAACTTTAGGCTGGTGCAATAAGTTCAGTATATAAAATATGGCATTTTAACCATATTCATTCTTGGAGTTTAATTCTCCTTTAAATTGCAATTACTTTCTTTAATTTTGAGCTTTTTGGAAACGTGTTTCAGCATAACCTGTATACGCATATTTCGATGTTGGAGGGCGAATAGAAAGGGGGAATTATTCCACTACAGGATAGTTAGCATTTTGGAAATGTTTTATGCATGATTAAGAAATAATTAGAGAGTGAACCCTGCTATTGTATATTCAATTTATGACCCACCCCACTCCAGGCCTTCACACAAAGAGGGAACAATAGCACAATAAGAGACCTATGGGAACTGATAAAAGTCAACTGCAAGCTGGCTTGGTAACCATTTTATAAAAAAAAGTGGAGTAAAATGCCAAAAAACTGAATTATACATTCTTCTGTATTATTTCTATTAGACATAATTAGTGACAGATCTTTAAATGAAGGTATTGTGACTTAAGCATAAAAAATGTTAAAAATAAAACTAATCTCTGGTTCAACTTTAGCTTTCTCCATAAATGATTTTAAACCCCATGGAGTCTAGATACTATCAGGAGTTTTTTTTTGGCCGTTTTCAAATAAAGGACTGCACTTCGCTAGCCTGCAGTTCCGAGGCTTACTGTCAAAGAATGAAGAAGTGAAATCTATTTATTGGAAGTGAAGCTGGAAAATACAAATATCAAACATCTCTTTTCAGCCTATAAAAGATGCCATTGAATTCTCTGCCGTCACTCGGCTGCTTTTTGTGGGACATTAACTAAGATTCGTAGTTGCGCTGGTGTCTGCTTCGCCGCGCTTCGCAGCACTTCGCAGCACTTCGCCAGACGTATTTTCGCCAGCGCTCCGCAAATTCACTAAAATCCGAAGTTGCGCTCAGGGGTAGCGTAAGGTTGCGAAGTAGCGCTAGCATTAATTCGCCAAGCAAAGCAAAGTTACGCTAGTGATGGTTAATTTGCATACGGCGCCAAATTCAAGTTACAATGGAGGTATATGTAGCAGAACTACACAAGCCTGGGAAACCTTCAAAATAGCAAATAAAAATTTTATTTTGCCCTACACATGTGCCCACTGTATAGTTAAGGTGAGTTAGGAAATGTAGGGGGGAAGGAGGGGAGCCCAAAAAAATTTTCGATCTTTTTCAGCCTAAAAATTTTTCAATCTTTTTCAGCCTATCACCAAAAAAAATAAAAAAACTGCTAGCGTTTTTTGGGACTTTGAAAAAATTGTAACTTTTTTCGAAGCAATCCCTATCTACTCTATTGGCTTCGCCTGGTCTGAGGTGGCGAAGGAAGTCTGGCGTAAAAGGTAGCGTTCAGAATCATTCGCGCGTTAGTGAATTTGCGTAGTTACGTCCGTCGCCTAAAAATTCGCCAGGCGTAAGGGTGCGAAGTAACACCCTAGTGAATCGCCGAATTAACGAAAATGCCCAAAGCTGGCAAATTCACACTAGCGTTAGGCGCTTCGGCGTTTAGTGAATTTGCCCCTATGTGTGGAGTGCAGAGCTTGGTCCAGGGGAACAAGGCAATCGTTGGTTGTGTGACTCGTCATCAGAAGGGCAGAACAGAGAGAGTCTTGAGAGTAAACAAATACAATGTAGGAAGCAATTGACAGGGTCACTTTAATGGCCAGAGGCAAGAGGAGAAATTTCTCCTATTTCCAGTTATATCACCTTCAAATAACTTGATAGATGGACAAAATCCACATGGTAACACATTGCTTGATTGCCCATATATTGCAATATACTGAAGCTTGTCGGCTATACCCCCCCCAAAAGATCTGTCCAGTTCTACACTCAGTTATACACTCTGTTTCGTCTCATTCATTAAGAATTCTGACATTTCATGTAGTTATATAAGGAATGTATTTTATATATAACTTTACTGGCGTCAGTGTAAAACTCTCATATGGTTGCCTTATTTATTGGCCACCGATGGAATCACTTAATTGATGTTGGAAAGAGGGGAACTAAATCAAAGTGCTTGTCAAATATAAACAAAGAATGGACAAAACAACATAAACTAAAGAAAATTGAATTCAGAAGTCAGGATTGTAGAGAATATAAACAGCCAGACAGAGACAACTTTCAATAAAAATTAAACTTACAGAGATGCCGACCTGGATCCAAAGTGATGGGCTACAATATCCTGCATCAGTCATGCCCCTGCCCCCTCTCTGCATTTATAAATTATATGAAAGACTAATATTGTTTAATGCACGTTTCAATAGAATTATGTTTTCTTTTCTTTGTTTTAATAATTTTTTATTATCAAATATCCCTTAAGGTGCTGGACCACCTTTTGTCTTCATTAGACATTGAAATGAGGTCATAAAGGTCCTGGACTGTGTGTAGTGGGATATTGGTCTATTCTTCAAAAAGAAAAGCCTTTAGGGGGCAAATTTACTAAAGGGCGAAGTGGCTAACGCTGGCGAAAATTCGCCAGCTTTACATCATTTTGGCACTTCGCCGCGCTAGCGAAGGAGATAGACTCTGGCGCAACTTCGCACCTCTACGCCAGGCAAATTTTCGCTCTGGCGAATGGACGTAACTGCGCTAATTCACTAAGATGCGGGTTTTCCTGAACGTTACCTCTTGAGCCAGACTTGCCTTCGCCACCTCAGACCAGGCGAAGTGCACTAGAGTAGATAGGACACTGTCGTGTTTTCCTTTTTACAGGGTGATAGGCTGAAAAAGAGTGAAATTTTTGGGGCACACTCCTTCCCCCCTACATTTGATAACATATGGCACCTAAACTATAATGTGGGCACATGTGTAGGGCATTAAAATAACTCTATATAATTTTATTAAGGTTCCCTGGCCTTGTGTAGTGTAATGTATTTGCTGCAACATATACGTCCATTGTACTTTAACTTCACGCCGTATGCAAATTTGCGAACGCTAGCGTAACTTCGAACTGCTGATCGTATTTTTGCTGGCGCAACTTTGCAAGCGTTCGGTACCCTGTGTGCAACTGCAGATCTTCGTGAATTAGCATTGGCTTATGCCTGGCGAAGTGTTGCGATGTGCGCAAACCCAACGCTGGCGATTTTTGCGCAGGGAAGTAAATTTGCCCCAATTAATGAAAAAGGCAGCGCTGATTCTGTGCCTGCAATGCTGCCCCCCAGCACTTAACTTTTCGTGGCCTGGACAGGGTTGGGAGGGGGCATCGCTAGTGCAGCGAGCACAATTGCGCTCTCCTGTACTAGAAAAGCTGAATTTCCGGTTTAAAAAACAGCTGCTTTTTGCCACCCTGGGTAACCTACTTGGTGCTGCTCCTGATGCAAATTTTTTAACCTCATTGGGGCAGTGCCCCTGAAAGAACAACAGTCTACTTCTCACTCTGTCTTTGGGAGTTCAGTGATGTTTAGATCATGTGACTGGAGAGACCACTGAAGGGTGCACATTGTTCTACAGACATTCTACATTATTCAAAAATATTCTTTTTCTAGTCTTCTGTGAGTACTGTAGCTAGCCAAATTTCCCCACAAGACATTCCACTTAGGGCAGTGGTTAACAGACTTTTTCAGTTCAGGGAGCCCTTACAGGTCCAACCTTTGGTCAGGACCCCTCTTAACTCATAAACAAGCTTACAGACCCACACAAAAACATTGTTGTATCAGTCATTCAGCCATAGTTCCAAGAAGATCAGCAAAGACATTTTACTCCAAATGTTTCACCTTCAAACTGGGTTTCAGGAGAGCAAATAGGTATTCTCCCCAAATCTTAAGGTTGAGTCATCTGACAGTGCTTCAACCCCCTCAGCCTGGGAACCACTGATAAGTGTATATATCCACAGGAGCTTTTATCTGAGTTTGAACAATTTGTGCTTTGTTCATTGTTAATATCTATTTCCGGGGGCAGATTAAAATCAATTAACACTTGTGTTTCCATGCATTGGAAAGCATAAAAAACTAGGGATACCCCAAACCCACTATTTTGGATTCAGCCGAACCCCTGAATCCTTGGCGAAAGATTCGGTCAAATACCGAACTGAATTTGAATAATAATTTGCATATGCAAATTAGGGATGGGAAGAGGAAAACATTTGAATTACTTGTTTTGTGACAAAAAGTCAGGCGATTTCCCTCCCTGCCCCTTATTTGAATATGCATATTAGGATTCAGATTGGGTTCGGCTTGGTAGTAGGATTCAGCTGAATCCTGGCTGAAGTCCCGAACCAAATCTGTATGCCATCCCACTGGCCATTCACATTCTTGCTGGCCGGAAGGCATTTTGGGGGGATTTGCTGCTCGAAGAAGAGGAGATTTGTCATGGGCGACTAATCTTCCCGAATCTGCCACCACCCTTAAAGAGTTCTGATATCAGCAAATACGCTAATTTTTAGCGAAAATTACTGTTTGCGCTTGTGGTTGAAATTGCTTTTTTTCTCCTTCGTTTGCTTTTTAGGAATCTCTTTTTATAACATGTTAGACCAGCTGCCCCAAGATATTCCTTTATTATAATTTTGATTAGATTTGATCATTGTACAAGCCACAGTTTTGCCTCAAGGGATTCCGCTATTATCTTTGCAGCTGTACTACAAGTAAAATATTAGTTATTATATTATTACAATTCATCTACTTATACTTGAAAGTTCAAATTAAAAAAAAAAAAAAGATAGAAATATTTAAGAAATATGTCTTGCAAATAATGTTTATCTTTTAATTATATGTGAGATTTGGAAAAGAGAGAGAGACTCTGCCTTGGATTTAATTGGAGATTTACGATCTGCTATATGTATTCCATTGTTAAAGGGCATGTAAAGTCTAAAATAGAATAATGGAATAATTCCCCCTTTGTATTGGCCCTCCAACATCGAAATATGCCCATACGGGTTATGCTGAAACATGTTTTCAGAAAACTCAAAATTACAGAAAGCAATTACAATTTAAAGGACAAGGAAAGTCTAAAATAGAATAAGGCTTGAAGTGCTATATTTTGTATACTAAATATAAACATGAACTTACTGCACCACAAGCCTAATCAAACAAATAATTTATGCTTTCAAAGTTGGCTACAGGAGGTCTCCATCTTATAATTTTGTTAAACATCTTTGCAAGACTAAGACTGTGCACATGCTCAGTGTGGTCTGGGCTGCTTAGGGGTCGTCATAAACAAAGCTGCTTGAGTTCTGCATGGCTGGGAAGTAAGGCGGGGGCTCCCCCTGCGGTTCATAAGTATGATTGTTTCCCTGCTCAGCAGTTAGGGACCATCTGACAATTCCTATCCACAGCAGTAAATGAAGGGAGAATTTCACTGCATACAGTCAGGTTTCTTATAAAAACGGTACACATTTTTTAATTAAAGTATATTGGAGATAGGTTTCTTTTTCATTAAAGAAAATAAAAATGGGATTTTATTTTTTTGCCTTTACATGCTCTTTAACAATAATTTATGCCTAGAGAATGCAAATGCTTTCTGCATTGTGCTGGTTATATGGGTAAATAATTAGCATCTGATGCTTCGTTATTTTAATTTGTGCCTTTTTCTCACTCAGTCATGTAGTTATATATAAACTGCACAAGTGGCAAGCTAATGATGGGGCAGACTTGTACCTTAATGATGGAAATAGCAGGGCTGCATTTTACCATCAAAATTAGAAATCTGAGCGCAGGAATTCTGGAAGATGGTAACGAGTCTGCTCTCCAAGGTGTTTCATTACACCATTCAGGCAGCCCCCCATACATTCCTCATAGGCATGAAAATTAGGGCCATTGGCTACAAACAGTCTCAAAAACTAGCAACTCACATCCTAACAGCAACAAGATCACTATTAGCAGCAAACTGGAAACGACCACAAATACCAGGTCAGCAATCATTGGAAACTATGGGTAGGACTTCTTGAGCGATTTTGTCGCGATCCGACGCGCTGCGACAAAACGCATGCGAATTGTCGTATACGACAAAAATAAGGTAAGAGATAGAATTGTCGCATGGTGTCGCAGCATTGATCCGACGCGACGACTGTCGGAAGCAGACGCATCGTTTTGTCACAGGGCGTCAGGTCGCAACGAAATCGCTCGTGGAGTCCTACCCTAAAGTGAACTGGATCAGAGCAATGAAATCCATCAGAGATAAACTTCTGGACAGGAGCTATGAAGGGGAGCTGGAGTGGTACCCGTGGGCCCAGTACTTGGAAAGCTGACAACTCAGGACTGTCGCCATTACATAAGACACTGTATAGCAATGTGTAAAACGCTTTGCCCCCTGACAGAAGCATTGCGACACCTGTACCCTGACATTCTTTCCTCCTTCTTTCTCCACCTATTCTCTTCTACCTTTCCTAAGCTCTTTTCCTTACCCCCACTTCTTATGGTTATATGATAATAGACTCAAGGAACCTATGGTAGAAACCATTTGCAGATAAAATGTAGAGTCATAAATCAATGAAACATTGTTTATATTGTACTTTATTTCGACTTTTAATTTCTTTCCTTCTGTAAACATTACTGGAAAATAATAAAACAATAAATAATAAAAAAAAAATTAGATATCTGTTTTTAAAAAATAGATAATTATTGGGGAATGCATCCCAACCAAATGTTAGGCAGTGGCACCCCTAAGTGATTGTTTTGACTTGCCTTAAACCCCGGGCCAGTGCTCCTATCAGCAGAAAACTGCACCGGCCCGGGGGTTATTCCAGTGAGCACCACGGAGCACTTCTTTTCCGGCTTCTTCTTTCTTATCACGGCTGCGCATGCGCATTGGAGTGAAAAGTCGAACTTTAACTAAAAAGTCGGAAGATCTCTCCGTGGTGCTCACTGGTAAAACCCCGGGCCTGTGCAGTTTTCTTCTGATAGGAGCACCGGCCCTGGGTTTCAGGTAAGTCAATACAGTCACCTAATATTTGGCACACCCAAGTGCAAGAAGACTTTCCTTCTCCTTTAACTTTCAGTTTTGGTTATAAATGGGCCCTAAAGTTCTCCATAGAGAAATGATAAGGAAACATGTAGTCAACCACCCAGAAGGACAATAGTTGGTAAAGGGGTTGTTCACCTTTGAATTAACTTTTAGTATGATGGGGAGAGTGATATTCTGAGACAATTTGCAACTGGATTTCCTTTTTATTTATTATTTGTGGTTTTTGAGTTATTAAGCTTTTTATTCAGCAGTTCTTCAGTTTGCAATTTCAGCAATTGGGTTGCGAGGTTCCAAATTACCCTAACAACCTTGCACTGATTTGCACAAGTCACGAATGATGAATGGGAGACGGCCGGAATAGAATGATGAGCAAAAAAAGGAACTTATAACAACCAATGTGTAGTCAGTCTTACAGAACATTTGTTTTTTAGATGGGGTCAGTGACCCCCATTTGGAATCTGGAAAGAGTCAGAAGACGAAGGCAAATAATTAAAAAACTATAAAAATTTAAAAATGAAGACCATTTGAAAAGTTGGTTAGAATTGGCCATTCTATAACATACTAAAAGTTAACTTAAATGTGAACCACCCTTTTAAAGAAGGCTGAAATGCAACCTGAACCAGTGTTCCCTTCATATGAGCATAGGGGAAAGGCAAAAGATATGTACACATTCCTATTTTAACAACCCAGAGTGATGGTAGAATGTCCCTATAAATAGGTGTAGGGGACTGATACATGTGACCCCCATTTATCATGCAATCCTCTAAGGATTGGTCACCAAAGTGACCCTTAGTTAACTTGTTATAGAATGGCCAATTCTAAGCAACTTTTCAATTTGTTTTCATTATTACTTTTTATAGTTTTATAGTTATTTGCCTTCTTCTTCTGACTCTTTCCAGCTTTCAAATGGGCGTCGCTGACTCCCTTCTAAAAACAAATGCTCTGTAAGAATACAAATGTATTGTTATTGCTCATTACTCATCTTTCTATTCAGGCCAACTTCTATTCATATCCCAGTCTCTTATTCAGTGCATGGTTGCTAGGGTAATTTGGACCGAAGCGTCAAAAAGACCCAAAGTCACGAAAACAGCCGAATTGAAGTCCTGAAGGGGCGAAAAGACCCGAAGTCACGAAAGGAGGTGAAGTTGAAGTATTGAAGCCAGGGGTTCAATTCTACTGAACACCAGTTTCTGGTTTTTTTTTTTTTTTTTTAATCCCCTGGCCACCAATGTATTATTTTAATATAGTATAGGCCCCTGCCACCAATGTTTTTTTTAAAAATAATTTGGGGCGGGGCATTTTTTTTTGTAACTTGTAAGGGGGCCCTGGCACCAATTTTTTTTTAAAACAAAATTTTTGGGGACTGGACTGGAAGTGAGTGTCTCTTTGCTCCTAGTGTTCCCCACTTAGCCCTATGCTCCTCTGTTTTAACATGGCTTATGAGACCATTTTGCTTCTATGTGACAACCCTCTATATATATGCAGAGTACACTTAACTCTGGATGTGCACCAGTAGCTGTTTATAAAAGAAATCCTTTATTCTGTAACAAGTGCTACAGTAGAACTGATTAGTTGTTAGCAGAGCTTGAATAGAAAACTAGGTTGGAGATTTCTTAATCAACATAACATAGACCCTATATAGTCTATTACCTTTATAGGGTGCCAAGGTAACAGCTTGATTATGTGTTATGTCTTTAGCTCACACTGCAGTCACACTCTAGAAAGGGTCATAGAATCTACTATAGATTCAATAGGCAGGGTAACTGATTTATAGCCACTGACATGCAGGAACATGAAGACTCAAGCAGCAAAAGTAAATGTCAGCGAGAAAATTTTTGGTCAGAAGCACTCTGCTATAAACAAGCCATGGAATAAATGGGCTGCCAGGGAGGTGTCACATTTTTAGCCCTGATTATGATGCCATATAGTAGTTATTATTGCCTATAAAATGTGAGAGGTAAGTTAAGCTATAGGTTCTCTTTAATTGGTTGTATTAAAAGTATTAATGAGTCTGTATCAAGTATCTCTGTGACATGAGAGTGCCCTTCATTTACTAGGTACTGCCTAGGTACCACCAGGGCCGGATTTGTATTGCGGGTGCCCCTAGGCCGCACGGTAGAGTCCTGCATGGGTCAATTTTTTGGAACCCGTACCCAACCCATACCCGCAACCTGCAATCCCGAACCCGGACTGCAACCTGCATTCTTACCCGCTTGGACCTTTTACCCGACCCGCAAGTACCTTATCCGAAAACTGGACCTGCGACCCACTGACCATCAAGAATCAGGAAGGGCTGTCATTGTAAACTGGAAGTGACATCATTGGAAGTAGGCGTGATCAGAAAAAAGGAGCAAAAATCGATATTGAGAAGAACCGCGGCCCGAACTGCTACTCGCAGAACCACCGACCTGTGTCTATACCTGCACCCAGAACTTCTACCCACAACCCGCAGGGTATCACAGGCTTTTGCGGGTACCCGACCCGCTGCAGGACTGTACTGCGCGGTCCTAATGCCCATCTGCCCGCACCTCCCACAAGAGCAAACGACGGACCATTGGTGCTCCTCAGCAAGCGGCCGGGCAGTATGCCGTCTCTAAAAGATTGCCGCCCTAGGCCCGGCCCTTTGTGGCCTCACCACAAATCGGGGCCTGGATACCACCGCTATATTGGAACCTTGGCTGCTGTCTCACTCTCAAATAAATAAGAAAAATCCAAAGACTGTAGTTCACTCCCTCTGCCGGTTCTGATAATCCGTTCTCCTCCAGATGTGTAGATGAACCAGCACTATAAACTCGGGATGGACAGAAAAAAATTGTAATATATAGTGTAGTATTCCTTATTTTACCATTACACCCTTCTGTGAGGTTAAATTTAATGGGGAGAGTGTCTGTTTCCCTTTGCCTACAGGGTTAACTTGCCCTTAAACCAAGCCTTTAAAAATGGCACCTTCTGTGTTTTCAGATTACTGTAAATACTCACAAACGTTTAAGAGTATTGCTAGCGTTGATAATGATTATTCCACCGTTGTAGGCATCAGTTGACTCTAAAGAGATGTGCTCAACAAACCTTTTTAATAAATAATTTTGAAAATAAAAGTTGCACTCACATATGTACACTTTAAATTAGCGTATAGACAGTCAGTCCGTAGGATACTCAGCCCCAACTTTCGCTCCGCTGAAGTTGCTGGGCTCCTCTGGATGACGTCACAGCCAACGCATTTCGTCTGACTTGAGCCTTGAGGAAGTCTTGTTAGACGAAACCCATTTACTTTTTTCTTCATTAAAAATAAATCCTAGGTTTAAGATAATGTCATCCTATACATGACTACCGACAATGCCGAAAGGTGACTTTTTTCTAATAAAATCATTTTCCTAATCAATTTTGCCAAGTCAGTTTTATTAAAGGGCATTAGTCATAGAACACATTTTATTTCTGAAAACATAAAAATAGTTTCTGTAATATATGTTTCTTATTTTTGTTTTTTTGTTTTTGTAATGGTCTTTCCCTTTCCCCTGCTTCCTTTCCAACTGTTCACAGAATCATGTGTACGTCAGGTAATCCTGTGCTAATCTATATATGATTTGGGGAAGGAGTGATCAAGGCAGGCAGCTAGTAAGAATCAGGGGCTGGTGTACATGACATGGCAGACTGGAAAGTGATACTACTAAGGGGGTTATTTATCAAAATCCGAAAAGTTCTTACTATTTTCTGAAATGACTCCAACCAAATCCCCACAGACTTTGCCCCTCTATTTATCAATACATTTTTCCAAGAATTACTTGTGCAGGATAAAAATCGATTAAATCGTGAAAAAATCCAAATCACATGACTTTTTCAGATCTGATGCCGAAACCTCCAACTTTTTCGGAAAACCTCAAAATCTTCTGATTATTGAACGCAACCCAACGCAGGTCAGGATATCAATGGGACATCTGCAATTGACTTCTACATGAACTCGACAGGTCTGAGTTGGAGAACTTAAAGACTTTAACACCATCGAAGTTTAATAAATCACAAAAAAAATTAGATCTTTTTTTCTAGGGAAAAATTGTGTTTTTACCCTTTAAAAGTCCAAGCAGAAAAAATCAGACTTAAATAAATAACCCCCTTAATCTTTGCAGGAGCTGTCAATTTAATTTAATTTATCTAGTCTTCCTAATTTTACGTTATGAGACATTTTTTAATTCAGCCTCAATGCTGCAATAAATTCATTTAAATTCTTTAGATTATTTATGTCCAGGGCTTCTGTAATGTAAATGTGGGCCCAGGGCTAGTTTGCTCTTAGGGAAAAATACCCTGAAGCCACTTTCTACTGTAGTTTATAGGGAGGCACTGCCTATGGGCACTTAGTAAAGAGAATCACAAGAAGTCTTGTTCATAGAAACCGACATGCAATTTGTTGTATTTTGTTATTGAGAGCTATTATATGTTCGTGACTCACTGTAATTCATCATTTTGCTTTTAGGATTCTTTTTATATACTCTATATATATAAATACTGTATGTTATTATATTTTATTTTTGCTGTAATGCTTTGAGACAAACTGTTCAATAAACTGAAAAGCCATTTCAAGGTCTTTTACACCTACAGTACAAATAATATGTCATGTGCAAACCTTACTCCTCATATTTACCCTGCTTGCAACAAATTGGTATGGGAAGTGTGTGGGAAGGTCATAAATAACCACTTTGTCATTATTATTACTTACACCTAGAGCAGAATCTGGAGAATAGTTATTTCTAAAATCTTCCATGTCTGTGCTGGTATAAACCTTCACCATGTACAAAAAATGATTATGAAATACATTTAGGGGCCGATTTACATAAATCCTTCGACTTCGAATGTCAAAGTCGAAGGATTTACCGCAATTAGTTCGGTCGAACGATCAAACGAAAAATCGGTCGATCGAACGATTAAATCCTTCGAAGCGAACAATTCGAAGGATTTTAATCCGTCGGTCGAATGATTTTTCTACAACCAAAAAAAGATTAGAAAGCCTATAGGGACCTTCCCCATAGGCTAACATTGCACCTCGGTAGGTTTTACTTGCGAAGTAGGGGGTCGAAGTTTGTTTTCGAATGGTCGAATAGTCGAACGATTTTTAGTTCGAATCGTTTGATTTAAAGTGAAGTCGTAGTCGAAGGTCGAAGTAGCCAATTCGATGGTCGAAGTAGCCAAAAAAATCATTTAAAATTTGACGGGTTTTTTTATTCTATTCCTTCACTCGAACAAAGTAAATGTGCCCCTAAATATGGTTTTCATTTACTTAAAAACAGCCTGAAAAATGTCCTTCTCTACCAACTGGTTCAGTTGATAACAATCTAATTTTGGAATCTCTCAGCTTTCATCTCTACAATGGGACCAGTGGTGAAAATGAAAGCTGAGCCACTCATTCCAGACATTTTGAATTCCCATTCCCCCAAACCATGAGGAAGGTGATGTTCATACACATAGAAATCATGATTAGGAAGAACAAGGAATGGCCAGGAGGCAAGTAAACTGCTCAACGTGGTTTATTGGAAGCACAACATGTTTCGAGCCTATCAGGTCTTTGTCAAGTGACAAAGACCTGACAAAGGTCTCTCCTGGGTCTGCTGTTTCCAATGCTTTACCCCATAGGGAAGAGAAGCATACTGTACATACACAATTCCAGTAACAGTATAAGCAAGCCAGAACATTATTGTTCATAGTCCTCAGATATATTGGTATTTTACTGTGTTTTTGAACGGGGTGACATCCTCTTCTTGTACCCTTGTTTGTAGAGATCTTTATCCATTATCTAACTCTTCTGACTCTGAGCTGGACAAGCCATTGACATCCTCTTTAACTTTCCCATAGCCATATTTTAGCTGCTGCAGCTCATTTTCCTGCCAGTACAAACATGGCACCTTTTATCCAGAATGCTCAGGCCCGTGGGTTTTCCGTGTTTTGTATCTTCATATCTTAAGTCTACTAGAAAATCTACTAGAAAATCTATGCTGGTTTTGCTTCCAATAAGGATTCGTTATATCTTAGTTTGAATACAGTATAACGTTCTGCTTTATTATTACAGAGAATAAGAAAATCATTTTTTTAGAAATTTGAATTATTTGGATAAAATGGAGTCTATGGGATATAACCTTTCCATAATTTGAATCTTTCGGGATAACGAGTTTCCAGGTAACGGATCCCATACCTGTATTATTGGTCTCCCCATGTAATTTTACTTCAGCCATGTATTTTTACTTACTGACCCATGGCTGCTGAGTTGTCCACTATTTTAACAAAATACACATTTTTTGGGGAGAAATTGAACCCACTAGTAATGTATCAAAGCCATAATTTTTGGATGCAGAACTCAAGATGGTGACCACCGGTGCATCAATGTTTCGGGGGGACAAAGGGAGGGTTAATCCCCCCGATGCACAGGTGGTCACTTTAAATAAAAGGGGTAAGCTCCCCACCTGCAACATATATTATGTTTTGCTATTCTCTTAAATCTTCTACATCGTACTGGCAAGTGCCGACCGTCTAGAGAGATCTGCACCACCAGGGCAGGAAACATTGTGGAAAGGGTGAGAGGTGCGGTTCATCTACACTGGTAAAATGAAACCATTTATAACATTGCCTTTCCAACAAGATGGGCTCATAAAATTGCAGTTTGAGAAAAACAAGTGCAGAATGCAATTCCGAAACCCATTGTGACATATGTCATTATACATAAGCAGAATGTGCATGTAGCACAGTAAATGTCACTGACGTCTTTTATACCCAGATTTAAAAAAATGTTTTCATATGATTGAAATTTAGCATTTTACACGCTTGAATAAATATCAGCAGAAAGTGGGAACATCTCATATACAATATTGCTTTACAATGGTTGGTGAGTCACCCTATATGGCAAAAACTATTTGCAATAAAATCAGATCATATAGAGCTACAGCTCAATGTGGAACCCAGGGACTTTGGACTATCCCAAAGCTCCATGCCTATGAGAGATTCTAACATAGCTTTATTTATAGCTAGTGCTGATGATTAAGATCCCGTGTTCTCATAAAACATTAATACTCAGCTTTCAGTGTGTGTCGTCGCAAAGTGACAAGCAAAATTACTCACCCAGCAAGGCAGAACAATTTCTCTTCTCGTTTTAGATCCTACTCAAGTGTCAGTAGTAGTGACATGTTTATATATCACTGAGCATCTTAAGGCAAAAGCTTCTTATTCTTCAGCCGTTAAAAATAACGAACAACAAATAATGATTGTCGATTTCCTCTAATACTATAGCTGTCACTGTATGTCATGTAACGAGTTCAATAAAGTATGTTAGTTATGAATTATTCACAAATGCAACTTGTTTTTTTTTATATCCTCCCCCCCATCGTATAATGAAGAAATAAACATAGAGTCTTTTTCTTAAACTCCAGATAATCTGGATAGAACATCTGTGGGCGCAATGTGAGTTAATAGGCCGGTTGGCATATGTGATTTGTCGCTTTGCTGCACATTCATTTCTCAGTGTCTACACAGGAATGAGAATATCAGTATAATATCTTGTCAATGGGCAAGATGTCATGGGTTTGCAAAAAGACCTGTCCATCAATGGTTCCTTCAGAAAACTCCGATGTTCATAGAAATTGTCATTCAATGGAACCATAAGGGGCAGATGTATCAAGGGTCGAATATCGAGGGTTAATTAACCCTCGATATTCGACTGCCGAATTAAAATCCTTCGACTGCGAATATCGAATATCGTTCGATCGAAGGAAATTGTTAGCAAGCCTATGGGGACCTTCCCCATAGGCTAACATTGGCCTCGGTAGGTTTTAGGTTGCGATATAGGGGGTCGAAGAAATTTTTAAAGAGACAGTACTTCGATTATCGAATGGCCGAATATTCGAATGATTTTTAGTTCGAAACGTTCGATTCGAAGTCGAAGGTCAAAGTAGCCAATTCGATGGTCGAAGTAGCCAAAATAAACCAACTATTTTCCTCTATTCCTTCACTCGAACTAAGTAAATGTGCCCCAAAATCTAGATTGCAAAAAAACTAGTAACGTTCATGAATACACACTGCATGCTTTCTGGGATTATGTCTAAGCAGGGATATCTTTGAGAAAAGTCTGATTATGACAAACGCAAGCAATTATCATTTCAAAATGTATATTTTGTAGCATTAACTCCTATCAATGTTGGACTTGACCTTCCAAGGCCCACCAGAGAACCTCGTACCAAAGGCCCCCTCTCATAAAAATGAGACATATGCTGCTAATTTTTATATTGCCTTATGGTACAAATATGCATAACATCACTGAGAGCATCAAATAGATCATCGAATGGCCAAATGCAATGGACAATTCAATCACTGAATTTTACAACCCTCCAATATCAAAATTATTCCCAAACTCAACGATCTACTTATGAGCGTAGAACCTGCACTGTAAAGCACATTCTTGGCATCTAGAAAACAAATTTGCAAAGTGTTTATTTTTCTACAATTTTTGAATGTTTACATGGTCCCTTATGATTAAACTAATTACCAACACACAGATGGTTTTAGATTTAGAAAATATTGAGAAAAAGAAGAGAGTTCAGTGTAGATAAAACAGGGCAAGAAAATAGGGAAATAAGATTATTACAGAGCTGAGAAAGGTCAATGAATGTTCTTTGGGATAAGTCTCAAGTCAAATAAAAACAGGAAGGATTGAGATGAAGGAGATGGGAGCAACTTTGGGTCAGGATCTTAGTACACAGATGCAGGGATCTAAGGATCTTGTGAGACTGGAATTCTGAATCCTGAGGCAGTAGAGGAGCTTATTAAATATTTTTGACATAAACATAAACAATGTTGTGGCAACATTACAGGCACCAGTTGTGTTGATTAAACGAGTATGTTTCATGCAAGATGTTTAATTGGGTCTTAAAGGGCATGTAAAGGCAAAAAATAAAATACCATTTTCACTTTCTTTAATGAAAAAGAAACATATCTCCAATATACTTCAATTAAAAAATGTGTACCATTTTTTATAAGAAACCTGACTGTATGCAGTGAAATTCTCCCTTCATTTACTGCTGTGGATAGGAATTGTCAGATGGTCCCTAACTGCTGAGCAGGGAAACAATCATACTTATGAACAGCAGGGGGAGCCCCCGCCTTATTTCCCAGCCATGCAGAACTCAAGCAGCTTTGTTTATGACGATCCCTAAGCAGCCCAGACCACACTGAGCATGTGCACAGTCTTAGTCTTGCAAAGATTTTTAACAAAGTCACAAGATGGTAACCCCCTGTAGCCAACTTTGAAAGCACAAATTATTTGTTTGATTAGGCTTGTGGTGCAGTAAGTTCATGTTTATATACAGTATACAAAATACAGAATTTCTAGCCTTATTCTATTTAAGACTTTCCATACCCTTTAAGCCTTGGTTTGCACCTAGAAGGCAAAGTGTCTCTGTATTACCATCAATGGTGATTATATATCTCAACTAGCAGGTGCTTTAACTTTTAGCAAAGCTAAAGGTTCTGGACGAGCAAAGGGGCACAATCGTTTCACAAGGATACTGGAATTATGGTTGCCACCCAGCCGGTATTTTACCGCACCAATTTGCTCAGTACTTTCTTTTTTAAGGCTTCTGGCCATTGCGCTTGTTGCTTTGCCCCCTTTTGCATCACAGACCGCCCCCTTTTGCTCCCGCCCACCACCGGCCGGTAATTTTTTTTTAGAAAAGGTGGCAACCCTAACTGGATGGAAGACCACTCAATTTGGAAGACAAGCCAGATAACACAGAGTGGAACAGGCAGGCCGTGCCAGCACAAACAGATACAAGAATAGTCAAAACAGGCAGGGTCGGTGCAGGCAGAGTTCAAGGAATGGTCAGAAAGGCTAGGATCAGGATTGGAGAGCGTAGAATAGTCAGGCAGGCAGGGTTCAGCTTGGAGAGATCAGAATAATCAGACAGGCAAGGGTCTGGATACAGAGTTCAGAATAGTCAGGAACAGGCAAGGTCAAAACCAAAAGGAACAAACAGGAATCACATAAAATAAAGCACCTAGGAAGTACCAAATAGAACCTAATGCCTAATGGGCAATGACCTAAACATTGAAATCCCCTTAAAAATCACACCGGCGCATAAACCCGGATGCCGCCTGCACCATAGGGGAACTGGCACAGGAGGAACACTGCAGCACGCGGTGGGCGTTCCCGATGGAGACACGGCCGGGGACCCCGCCGCCCACTAGACCACCAGGATGAGTCCTTACAGTTGCATTTCTAAAACTGCCAGTGCATGAGCCTATAAAAGCTGTTAACTTGACCCCTCCAAACTGTCACGTTCGGCCCCCGCAATTCAGAACCAGTGCTAGGCTTCCTGGTCTCGGCTCTTGCTTCTGCCTTTAACAGCCGCCTTTCACTTCGGGAGGAGCCCTCAGCTAATTGGATGCCGTCAGGTCTTAATAAGTGAGGAGCCAAGCTAAGGGTTCTAGACAAGCAAAAGGGGCACGGTCGTTTCACCAAGGATATTGGACGGAAGGCAACACAGCTCAGAAGATGGGTCAGACGGGAAAGCGTAGTCAGGCAGACTGAACTAGCACAAGCAGCATTCAAAGAATGGCCAGACAGGCTAGGATCAGGATTGGAGAGCGTAGAATAGTCAGGCAGGCAAGGGTCAGCTTTGGAGAGGTCAGAGTAGTCAAAACAGGCAGGCAAGGGTCAATACCAAGATAATCAGAAAGGATTCACTAGGAATACACAGCCAGGAACCAACTAAGTTGAACCTAACAACGGGCAATATGATTACTACTGAAGTCCCTTGAATTTCAGGCCAAAGCGCCATGACGTTATCACGATGGTAGATAAACCTGGAAGCGCGCGGCAGCACACAACATAGGAGAACCGGCGCTTGAGGAGCAAGAAACCACGTGGCAGGTGTCTCCTGCCGACCACTAGACCACCAGGGTGAGCAGTCCTTGCGGGACCTTACACAAACCTTGGCCATCAGCTCACCACCCTATGTATGGGGTCCTTTGGGAGGGCTTGTCCACCTATTATCTAACCATTAATCAGCAAGATATGTATTTGGAAGGTTTAAGAATCCTACTGGCAGAGGATCATATCAACACATTCATGCCGTTCTTATTTGACGGATGTCTCCATGTATGGCCAGCTTTAGACCAATTGTCCTCAGCTTCTGTAGTATGTATTCACATTTAATCATAGCAAAGAGCCAAACAAGAACAATAAAATCATGAAGAAAAGATTTTGTTCAAACCACAGCCCCTTGTGTTAGTGTTCTCTTTCCTTGCTGAGGCCACACCAGCCAGACCAATATGATACTTTCAAACCAAGGGATAGGATGGAGCACACAGGTGGCAAACTCTGCTGCAAAATACTTTATTGATCACAACATGTTTCGGTCCTGCAGGTGGCAGTTAATGCCTGCCAGTCCTGCACCAATCACTTATTGATTTAGGTTGTGGACGTGACTGGCACAGAGGCCTTGCACATATCCCCCATAGTGTTACATTAACACTGCAATGTTTAACCCTTGTTATTAACACATTAAATATTTTATCCCAAAGTAAAACTGACTCCTGTGCTTATATCCTTTCAATACTTGAAGAAAAAGTTACTTTAACACATTTCCCTGATTTTACATTTTCCCAGATTTTACAAAATGTTTTCCTGGTCCCTGAAAAACCCTGAAAATGTGAGTTCTACTGTAGATAAATGAAACAATATTAATAAGTCTTCTTCTTTGCAAAGACCCAATACGTCTCCATCTCCAAAGACCTGGAAATGGCACATCTAGAAATCACGGGTATGGCTCCTATTTAGAATATCCATTGGAGTTTTGGTCTTATGTGCTCAGAAAGGACATTACTGAAAGTCCAATGAAGAATGAAGAACAAAGCTGAGGTCAATTTGCCATTGTATACACTGTAGAAGAGGGGGGGTTATCTTTACTACATGGTTGGGGAAAAAAAATATAAAAAAAATATATATATATCTATATATATATATATATATATATCTATATATATATATATATATATATCTATATATATATATATATATATATATATATATATATATATATATATATATATATATATATATATATATATATATATAAGAGAACCCCTCCTAAGAGACTGAGTGTCAGTGAGAGTCTAACAGAGGACTTGTGTACATTGAAAGCTGTAAGTGCTGGAAATATATTGTGTTAATGTGTACACCAATGTGGGTGTTGAATTGGGACTGTTAATCCTATGGAAGCTAGTATGCTAAAACGTGGATTTTGTTCCTAACAAAAGCATTGAACAGTTAAAGGAGGTGTCAGACTCCATTTCTGTGCTTTCTCTGTGCCATGGCCTATGGTCTTAGCTACCTGAATGTCATTATATATATTGTATATATAGTCCCTTCCCAGAGACTATTATCCCCACTTCTACTATAGGCACCATCTCTCCCTACTATACCTGCTATCCCACAGTCACACTCCCTTCCCAGAGACTATTATCCCCACTTCTACTATAGGCACCATCTCTCCCTACTATACCTGCTATCCCACAGTCACACTCCCTTCCCAGAGACTATTATCCCCACTTCTACTATAGGCACCATCTCTCCCTACTATACCTGCTATCCCACAGTCACACTCCCTTCCCAGAGACTATTATCCCCACTGTTACTATAGACACCATCTCTCCCTACTATCCCTGCTATCCCACAGTCACACTCCCTTCCCAGAGACTAATATCCCACTGTTACTATAGGCACCATCTCTCCCTACTATACCTGCTATCCCATAACAGGGCATTTTATTTTGTCACATATTACAAAGTGACTGTTTTCATGGTCTGAGCATGATATTCTTTATGTATAATGACACAATGTAGAGCTGCTGGATCCCTAACTTTACCTTGGTGTTCAGTGGGCCCTGCTCCATTCATAGTGCATATTTCTATCACCTCTGTTAGGCAATTCATACACATTGTAGAACCATAATAAAATGTCTATATTCTGAATCCATATAAAACGCAGTGAATATACAAACTAGATGATTCATTAGTATCTGGTATATTGGAACTAGGTCCTGTTTTTCCTGGAATTTGTTCTACTTGACAATATGTCAAGAAGGACCAGCTGAATAACTAGACAACAAGATCAATTACACGTTACCTGAAAGACTCACTTTAAAGAGAACCAATCCTCTGGAGCACTGCTCACTCACTGACTGCTCAAGGGATGTTCAAACCCAACACAAGTTTAAAACTTACTTTAAGTATATATTTTCTAGTTTGGTACAAACTTCCAGTAGGAGCTAAATTGCCTGTGGGCTTGTTGGCTTGTTGGCTTGTGTGCTTATGAATTCTGCAACTACTTTAAATAAATTCTTAGCATTAAGATCAGTAAAAACAACAGCACATACTGTATTTTTAAGGGAATTCTGTTAAATTGGGTTATTTGTACTTTTTTAAGTAAACGGATGCCAATGTTTCGTATTTTTATTCTGAGAAGTATTAGGTGATGAGTATCCCTTGGAACTCATTAGGTAGGTTTACACCACCAATTCCTACTACCCAACCAAGTCACCATTAAATGCTCTTCCAAACTCTTTATAAATGGCACTTCTCAGTCATTATGCACAGGTCGGTAGAAATGTGTAGTCCTGTGGGCACAATTACAGGTTCCTGAATGGACTCTCATAAACTCTCAGGGTATTCAGTTTTGCAGAGCAATATTCAAACAATCACATCATCTGACTTTAGCCTGCTTATTAGAATGCTAAGTATCAACAATGGGTCACTAAAGTAACTACTACACAAATGTTTATTTTAGTAACTCTAGGGAATTCAATGAATATTTCACTGATATGACTCTAGTATGACTCTGAAAATGGAACCCCGTAGTTGTTTGGGAAGTATTATGAAAGCATAACTCATATATATGCTGGGTAGATGTCCTCAGTATTAATTAGTAAAAAGAATTTTGGATATTGCAGCTTACTTTGTCATGTGAAAACAATATTGTAAGCATCACTTCCTACTTCAGATGTAGAGAACATTCCCTGCAAAGATGCCTTTTCTCTGTTCTCTGTCTTCTTGCATATGAGAATCTGAGAAACTGCTACAGTACTACAGGGCTTTACAGAGCATTTACTGTCAGAGACTTAAAGGGCATGTAATAGCAAAAAAATAAAATCCCATTTTTACTTTCTTTAATGAAAAAGTAACCTATCTCCAATATACTTTAATCTAATAATGTGCACCGTTTTTATAAGAAACCTGACTGTATGCAGTGAAATTCTCCCTTCATTTACTGCTGTGGATAGGAATTGTAAGATGGTCCCTAACTGCTGAGCAGGGAAACAATCATACTTATGAACAGCAGGGGGAGCCCCCACCTTACTTCCCAGCCATGCAGAACTCAAGCAGCTTTGTTTATGACAATCCCTAAGCAGCCCAGACCACACTGAGCATGTGCACAGTCTTAGTCTTGCAAAGATGTATAACATAGTTACAAGATGGTGACCCCCTGTAGCCAACTTTGAAAGCATAAATCATTTGTATATTTAGGCTTGTGGTGCAGTAAGTTCATGTTTATATTTAGTATACAAAATACAGCATTTCTAGCCTTATTCTATTTTAGACTTTACATGCCCTTTAATTCAAGTTAGAAGGTTGCTGCAAAATTCTTTTAGAAGATACAATGCAGAGATATGATGTTTTAGAGCAAATCAAATAGAGATGACCTTCTGTTGTTCTGATGAACCCACAAGGGATAAGGTGGAATTGTCCTTCAAAAAGCCTGTTATTGCATATGAAAGCCATGATAGACCAGTCTTGCTCAAGATGGAAAATCTGTTAGCCATTGCTTCCCCTAAATAAAAAGTAGGATACCCAATAACAAGAGAGAAGACTTGTGAGTGTGAGGATTTCTCACAGGCCAGTTCTGTAGCTGTTCCTTAGGTATGGTCTGTCTCAAAGCCCTACACTTACCACCACCAGTTGTCCTATGCAGGTTCTACTTATTTGTGAGCTACTCAATGTCCAATGATCACCCAACCAATCCTATTTATCCAAATTAATATCCCTGTTATATTTCCCTTACAGATGTGCCGTTTTGCCAGAATGCATATTATTCCAACCAGAATTCAATGGATGAATCAGTAGTACATGTACCTTCAGACCTTCAATATCACAGCAGGGCTGGTCCTACTATAAGGTAAGTTAGGCACCTGCAAATCCTCTGCTGTGGCCAACTAAATGTTGGACCTAAACTGGATATGGGAGAGGGAGTGAGTACTTTTCCCCAGCGCAGTGAGCCCTAGCAGATTCAATATTTGGTCAGAAGGTGTCACTGTTGTGCAATAAGTATATATAGCTGAGCTGCCATCTGCTCAGACTGAGAGGCTCCAGTGATTGTCCCCTGTGTGAGGACAGGTGTTGATCATGTGCCTGCTACGTGGGAGCTACTGCCTCTATCCAAAAGAGGGGTACTTTTATGCAGGTAGTTCTACCTGGGGTAAAGAGCGCTTGGGAAGGGACAGAGACTGTGTTTGTCCACCAGGAGGGCCTTGTGGGACTCTGTCCTGGGTAGAGACTGTGCCAGGAGTTGGGAAGACCACATGGATACCCCAGGGAAGGGTTAATATTGATATGTAATTCCATTTTGCCTTTTCCTACAAGTTATATAAAGTTATATTTGTTACTGGATTTTGTGTGTTTCATTAATGTTGCTAGTGGGGCCACGTGTAGGTGCACCCCCGGATCCCACTAGGTGGAGGCAGTACTTTTTTCACATTGAGGCCTATTTATTAAAGGACGGATTTAAAAAAAAAATTAAAACCCTAATCTTATCACCCTTATTTGGCACAGTTTTGCTTTAGCTGTTTTTGTGGTTTTTACACTTGATAAATCGCAGATTTTTAGAGCTTTTACGAAATATAGGAAGACCACAAATTTTTTGAGAAGCTTTTCGAGACTCTGTTATTTTTTAGCTCAGCATTCTTTTCGTGGCTTAGGGTAATCATTTTAGTACACGATTTTGAGCACTAAAAGGTTTAATTCAGGGAAGCGGAAAACAAATGTCAATAAATGGGCCCCTTAGAGCCAGAGTGCATAGGCTCTAATAAACGACACCCGACATTAACTTTACTCTGTATAATGTAAAAAGTAGGCCAGGCTTACATAGGGTTGCTAGCTGTCTAGCCCAGTTTTCGGGAGGGCTGTCTGGGTGAAAACTGCCTGTCTGGATTTCCAAATTAGGAAATCTGGACCGGGATTTAGAATGAATGGCGTGGCAATAGACCCATCATACCCCTGCCCCCGATGCCACAGGCACACCCCCAATGTCAGTGGGACTCCTGTGACATCATCTGACCCACCCCCTGGCCAGTGTGCCACTACGCAGAATGTGGCAACCCTAAGCTTACCGCATGTGTAAACCCAGGGGTACCAAAACAAAGCTCTATTTGTGCACATGAGCATCTTCAAAAACAAGATGCAAATATCAAGCGGATTTTGTCATTCACCCGTGGCCCCTTTCTAAGGGGTTAAACACATTCATACATGAACAACTATATTTAATCCTTTACTGTGATAAATGAATACCGTCTGTCATCTGCCAGAGAACATGCTGAGGCACAGTAACATTCATTAGGCTGAATTATATCACAGTGAGTAACATCAGCGGTATGAAATTAGCCAACTGCTAAGATAATGTTTTGTAGTGAATCAGCTAATTTATTGGGAATGTTCTAAGCCAGAATATTTGTTCAAACCTCATTAAGAAACCAAGACAGTACAGTGCGATCTGTCTACTTAAAGGAAAATTAATCCCTAAAATTCAACTTTGGTTAAAAATTATGTTTTTTATATCTGAACTTACTGCACCACCCTAAATGTTCAGCAACACTGTAACTAGGGTTTCCACCATCTTCCTATGCTTTTATGTTTTATTCCCTATTAATAACATTGGTATTAAACACTACTTTTAGCAGCCAAACTACTAAAATCCTGTCCAGATGGCAACCATTCTATAACATAACATGATGATCTTGTCATTCCAAATACTATTATAGGAGCACCCCATCCTGGATTTTGTTAGGAGTGTCAGTGGCACTGCACATGCTCAGTGTGCTCTTATGCTATGCTTAGGTGTTGCCATAAATTATCAAGAAAAAAAAGCTTTGCCTGTCATATAAGCTGACACTATGGGACTGCATATTAAATTCAGATGCTAATTGTCCTAGTTTCTGCATTGCCATTCGATAAAAATGTATTATTATTATTATTATTATTATTATTAATTCATCAATAATCAGCCTTGTATAGTGATTTTTATATTGTATATACAGTTTATAAAGTCGGTCCCTAAGCTCAGGTTGGGCATCTTTAAAGACACAGATCTTGACTGCTAAAGGGCTGTGGTGGCCTTGGGTTACTACAGAAGCCCAAAACAAACCAGGAGTTATTTACCCTAGCACCCTTCTCCCTTCACCAAACCAGACTAGCACATTCAGCAGTGTATTCATAGGAGTAGCAACATGTCCCTGCACTCCAGAGCATTAGAATACTCCAGAGCAATGCATAAAGGGCAGAATGTGGTGTAAATATATTTAGTTTTGTAAATATTCCCTAATGCAGGGGCGGGCCAAGCTGACCGAGGCAACCCGGCCGACCACCTTGCAACTTTTCTGAGAGCAGGGATATACCCTACCCTACATTATTTAAGATCCCTGGGAGCTCCTGAATGATGCGTGTGCAAAAGGTTGAGAGAATGAGTTAAAGCACAAAAAGTTTGCTGCGGGGTTCAGTAACTCCTAGTTACACACCACTGCTGACAAAGCATAGTTCTATACTTGGTGGACAGGACAACCAGACAGAGATACCGTTCAACCCAAACTGTGAGACCAGCCAAACTTTCAGTTCTGGTGATACTCCAGTTGACAGTTCTGGTGATACTCCAGTTGACAGTTCTGGTGATACCCCAGTACCCCCATCTTTATAGAGTATGCCTAAAGTGTCTGCTCTTCTTTCAGTTTTAATGCAGAGCAACATGCAGACCACAACTGTTACAATAATAACCCTTATTGTCTTCCAGTTGATCTGGTTGTGTTTTTCCTGTGTGCCCAATATTAATCAGTAAAGTTTAGGGACACCTGTGAACCCAACAATGATTCTAAGCAGAGACACATCACATTGATATAATGTATTACAAATGAGTTGAATTGGGTGATATTGTCCTTACATCAAGGCCATGCTTAAACAAATTTCTTCTGATTTATGTTGAATCAAGTCAGACAATCCAACAGGACCTTTAATAATCTTTCAGTATAATTCTAAGAGAACAATGACATCTGATGGAGGTGCTGATTAAAATACAGTCCTGAACTGCACCTTTGCCCTTTTTCCTGAGCTTTTTCCATTTAATGTGAAAAGGAATTATGTTGCAATAAAATGTAGAGCTGGATCATTTTCAGCCTAATGTAGGAATTCCAAACTGTGGGATTGACCCTCCCTGAAGCTTGGAGCCGTGGCAGGGGGACTGAGCATGAAAGACATTATGGTGAAACTCGGGGAGAATGTCTATTTGCCTAGCTTGAAGGTCAGTTAGAGTTAGAATCTATGTGATGTCCTACATAGTCTCTATGAAATTGAGCTGAATAGATCTATAATCTAGATCTAAAACCTTTTTATTGGGGTGGAACCCCAACCAAAGGTTAAGCCTTGAGCTAAAAAAAAGTCTGACTACCATTGATAATGACATGGGGTTTGGAGACATGTCTGATTACCCACCAACCCTCAACACCCTTATAAAGAAATGTTCAAAATGATCAACAACACTGGTCCATGTGCTTAAGTGTGTTTATTAAGTTCAGTGTATCTCTTTATTTGTGAGCCTGCTAAACTGCTTGTTATGCATTTCACATCCTCTGTTCCAATTCCTTCTAATCCTCCAGATCAGCCTTCCCTTGGGCTAATGATATTGTTTCAGAACATCAAATAAACAGCAGCTCAGAGAAACTTCTGTTTAAAATCACCAGCAACCTCCTGCTATGATTCAGGCTCAGGGCCAATCAACCCCTTAATCCACACATCAATGCGGCCCAGCCCCACACATATAGCGGGTCTTTCCTTCTCAGCCTCCATGGTTGCTAAACAAATGACTATGAAAGATAGAAGTCAATGGATGCTCTTGCTGAATGAGTGTGCAAAGTAGTGACCGGCTGGCTGTGAGCCGCTGCATGGCTTGAATATAATGAGGTGACTGCCTGCAAAGGGCAGTATGGAGCCTGTGTAATTGGATAATCCTAGTCATGTTTGCATACATAAAGCACAATCATTTGTGATTTAATCTCACTAAATACCTTTGCAGAGAAACAGGCGGCTGTTATCCTTCCATCTCAGCGCAACCTGATCACTTCCCACACTGGCACATTCCGTATATAAAATATTGAAGCTCAGAAATAAAGGACACATGGCACTGGCACATCCAATGAAACATTTACTCAAATCACAGTGTTGCAGTATGGTGCAAGTATACACGTTTATACAGCTTAGATACCTGTCTCATTCAGAAGGTTTTGTGTCACCCTGGGAAATGGAAATGCTCATTTATCCTTTTCTGGCACCATTCTCTTTCTGATTTGTCTGATTATTCTTAGATCTTATTAGCACTAATAATGACAAGACTTGGCCCTGTGCAGTTCATTCCCTACATACATGCTTTATCAACATACAGGCTTGATAAACATACAGGTCGATAAAGGGCCCAGTGTGGCCCGAAACGTTGCCAGCGTTTATGTCTACTTTTGAGCCATTAAAGCACTTTGTGCACTAACAATTTTGGATCATTGTGCTGCAGCAATTTAGTATTCTTGGGCATTCCCAACATACATGTACTGGCATGACAGCACTGGCAAGAAAATAGCTTCATTGTAATTAAAGGGAAACTAATCCTTTCTAGAATAAATTGCTCTTACTTGGGAACTGCAATATCAAATCTACCACATTTTAGTCAATTTTCACTAGTAGTCTTCATACCGTAATTATATCTTAACAGACATGTTTTTACCTAATGCAATTTTAGGCAAGTTTCCTATATGCATTAATTATACCTTTTCAATAATTTAGACGTTATTTGTAAATGTAATTGCTATTGAAAGGTCTTTCTTTTTGCACATTACAATCCTCTCCTCTGAAAAATCAAACCATTGCAGCAATGTGTCAGCAGTCAGCTCTCCTCCAGCCAAGACTCCAGTTCCCACAGTGCCTTGCTTGTTTCGAGGATAAACAGACCTAAGAATAAGAAGAAAAAATATATGCACAAGGCATTGTGGGAAATGGAGTCCTGGCTGGAGGAGAGATCATTTCTGATATATTAGGGCTAATTACAATTTACATAGGTGGTAAACTGCAGATCTTCAGTTGTCAATAGCTTTTTTTTTGAGGTACGAGCAGTAACACTTTTTGGAACCATTGATTTTCTTGGAGGTTGAAGAGAACACTTGGTTTGGAACTTTTGAATTTGCACTTGTCAGTAGCTACCAGCTGGGTCGTTCCTTGGACAGACAGGTGCTACTTTCAATAGCAATTTTATTTATAAATAATGAATGTATATTGGAATGTTGCTTAGAATTGCATTATCTTATATTGTGCAAAAAGATTTTTGGATGGACATTTTCATTTTCATTTTATCATTGCATATGGAGCATCTGGTCTCTTTGGGGGTTGTGGGTTTGAAAGCCACCGCTGTCACCATATTGTGACATGTTACTTCAAGGAGGTACACGCTCAGGTTCCTGGTACTAGGGTTACACCTTTCCATCTGGACAGGAGACGCAGTGGGTGAGTGACATCAGGGGTGGAGCTGATGACCTCAGAGGCAGGGCAATGATGTTTATAGGGTGTGCTTGTGATGTCAGGAGCAAGGGCCTAACAACAGCCCTCCAATATTGGGAGAGCCCGGCATGCATAGGGACCCCTGTGGGCAAAGCCCCCCACCACTTGCTCACCGAGGCACAATTGTGTCGATTTAACGAAAAAGAAAGCAGCAGGGAGGGGTATTGCAGCACTATACAGGAAACAGACTCCCCTTCACTGCTGTCTTCAAGATCTTTTTTTTCTGCTGCAAAATTATACAATTTTCACAATTCCAGTGATGTCACATAACAGGGTGAGGCGTCCTATCTTTTCTATTGTCACTAAATGCGGCACAGTCTGTGGGACAGATTTAATAAATGGCAAAGTGGCCGCCACTAGCAAAAATTTGCCAGAAATCCAATCTGCAGGGACATCGGCAGTTTACTAAAAGGCATAGAGGACAATTCGCTAGCGAAAGAGATTGTAGCTATCACCGTTTCGCTCCCTTTTGCCAGTCGATTTTCACTCGGGCAAACGATCAGTACTCAGCAAATTCACTAAAGTGCGAATTTTCCATTGCGTTACCCGTTTCGCCAGCTTAGGCCTGGCAAACTGATAAGATGAAGCTACATCCTCCTCAATCTTATGCCACTGACATCATATCCTGTAAGTCGAAAAGTTATAAAAATGAAAAAAAAAACGATGGTGGTTTTTTATATTTTAAAGTGGGATTGTCTTTAAAAGTTGTGACTGTTAAAAATGTTTGTTATAACACGTTTTTAACCATTTGTGGGGCATGTCACATTTGTTTTAGGGTGGGCTCATGTCTAGGGCATTAGAGGATCTCTTTTGTCTTTATTTTGCTTCCTTGGACATTTTTAATAATAAATGGCCACTTCAAGCAATTTCTCCAACATCTCTAATAAAGACATATATTTGACCTATATGTACCCAAATTGACCTAAGCGTAAGAGTACTAACTAAAGGTGGCCATAGACACACAGATCCGATCGTACGAATCGAGGATTCGTACGATTTTCGGATCGTGTGTGGCATGTGCCGACTTCTTTCGTCCGGCGGAGATCGGTCGTTTGGTCGATCGGTCAGGTTTGATTTTGACCCGACCGATCCCGCCGGAGCTCATGGCACATCGTAATCTGATCGTTCGGCCGTACGGCCGAACAATCAGATTACCCCCGATATAGCCATGCCTGTTAATGGCATATCGGGGAAAGATCCGCTCGTTTGGCAACATCGCCAAACGAGCGGATCTTTGCATCTATGGCCACCTTAAGTTTCGCTAGGCAGAAATGAACGTTCGTGAAAGTTTGCTATGAAATGCTTGCACTGACGAATTTACACTAGTGAAACTTCAACAGCGTTCAGCTGCTGAGACGCAACTTCACATTTTAGCGAATTAGTGTAGTGGTAACGAATGTACGCCTGGCGAAGTGGAGAGAAGAGATGTGAAGCCTTCGCAGGCGAAAATTCGCCCTTTGGTGAATTTGCAAATGTATCTCCTATATTTTGGGATAGTTCTTGTACTTACGGATCATTATTTATTTATTTATAACTATTAGCTTTTCTGCTCATTCTGATGAAAGTGCTGTCTGGTTGCTAGGGCCTTGCGCTACTATATCAGCCACCAGAGGGTTAAGTGACTGCTTCAGGGGGCATCTGTAGGTGTACAATTCTCTCCCTCTCACATCCCATGTCAACTTCAAAGTATAAAAACAAGTTGGGAGAGAACAGGGCAGGGTGGCATCTGGGGGTGCCTTCTGTATCAGTCATTTAACAGCTCGGATCTGATGTAGGGAAAGAAGGATATCTGCTGTGCAAAACTGATAATATCCCAGAAAAAGAAAAACAATAGAACATTAATATAAATTACAAAATCGTTTAACAAGACCATTTTACATTCTTTTTTGAGAGGGTTTGGATGCTGTTTAAGGAGAAATCAGCTTGTAATCCTGCGTGATATTTGTGGATTTGCTAATATTATGGGTTACTAATCGCCAAGATTTAACGAGGCAGGCTGAATTCTGTGATGTCTCAGAGCGGTCTAGCTACGGTGTGTGCAGGGTACAGAGTGTGCTCATTTCCATGTGAATAAGCGCAGAGGAGCGAGGAAAGGCTTAGAGAGGGAGAAATAAGACGTCAGTTTAATAAGGATTACTGCACTGGATTTGCAGTCTTTGCTTTGGTTGGAGGGAAGATGATAAATGAAACATGATTAAGTGCTGACAAACAGAGCAGCCTCTCTACTGATTCCTCATCACTGGGAATGGCACTGAGACGTATCCATGGGGCTTAGATGGGCAGCCTGCTGGGCGATGCTGGAAGTTGCAGTTTCACAACATGTAAAGGGCTGGGGGGGCAGAGATAGTGCCGTAGAGATAAGTTATTCTGTAATGCCGGTTTATTATTGATCATTAGTCTGCCATAATTTGGGGCAAGTGCAACATAGTTCAGTGTGCTGATTCATGGGGTTAGTGCCCCCTAGCAACAGATTTTTAGTACTACACCAGTTTCTTATTCCATGGTTCCAATAATAAAAAGAAAAAACAGTTTCTTTACAGGCGTAGGTGCAGCCATGTTTTTATAAGAGCCATGTTTTTATAGTAGGAGCCCTTATTGAGGCAGTTTCCATAAACTAAAATAAAATAACGATTGTACTCTTAATATCACTGTGCATAAGGAAATAACTCATCTGAGACAAGCAACAGGGCAGCTCCCATTCATAGGTATTAATGCAAATATTCACAGAAGGACCAAACTGCACAGTTTGCTTTCACAATTCACTGTCCACACAAGGAAAAATAAATGCAGATCTATTAAAGAACATCTGGCATGTCTACACCCCTGCTTTTACTGCTGGCAATTTAGAATGCCTCGACTGAGGCAAGCAATATGGTAGCTCCATTTATCCGGTCAATAAAAGTAAATTACCCCTCAAATGGTGAAAATCTGCCCAAAGTGTTTTATATGATTGTCTGCCCAATATTGAACAATGTTTTGATTTGAATCTATGGACAGAACTTTCCACTCCACAATAAGAATAGATGTGTTGATAAACAGGACTTCCTCTGTACAGATGTCTATGCCATTATCCTTTAAGAACACTGCTAAGAAAATGAAGTGAATATATAGCCTACATATAGGGCATATATTTTCTAATGAGTTGGATGGCCCAGGCCTCTCTACAGGGAAGGAAAGGCCAACAGATTTCAAGGTGCTGTGGTGCAGTTTCCAAACCTCTAGATGTTGCTGAACTATAAATTTGAGATACAGCAGAAAATACTGTTAGTTGCTGGTGGTCACCTGGTGGACACCACCATACTTTAGTATACCCACCATCCCACGGATACAGTGCCTTTCAGACAACACTGGAGGATGCAGTTAAAGGGGATATCAAGCCAAATATAAAAGCATGTCTAATGAAAGAACATGTAATTTTAAGCAACTTTCCAATATGCAGTCATTACAAATTGTAATACATTTTAGCATTATTTATAAATGTTATTGCTACTGAAAGCAGTTTAGTGTCCATTTCTATGTCCTAGACTAGAGGATATGAATTGTGCAACAATGTACCAGAATCCAGACCAGGCTTTTGCTGAAGCTGACTTTTGCAACATTGTTTTAAAGAAGCAGCCAGGTATATAGAAATGGAGAGACCGATCCTGCTTTTAACAGCAAATACATTTAGCAATAACCTTAAAACCATTCAAGATTTGAAATGAATGTATATTGGAAAATTGCTTAGAATGGTGTTTTATTTTATTAGGTGACATTTATTTGGGGGATTTACATCCCCTTTAAAGGATTTTGCTGTAGTTACAGCTGCTGCACAACTGTAAGGCCCCAGCTTGAGTAAGTTAAGGATTGTTAGCTCACTCACAATACTGGAAGCACATGCGGGCTTCATGCTGAATGGCCAGTTAGCAATTCATTGAAATAAATACTGCTTGGCTGCACAGAAAACAGCACAGAGTGCAGAATGTATCTAAATGACTCTAATTAACCATGCTGGATTGCACATGTCCAATGTAAGAGAAGGCAACTGTGCAGGTTGCTTACTTCTTCCTTAAGACAATTTTGGGATGGCTAAACAAACATTATACATAATATCAATAGGCAGAAGTGGTCAGAAATAAAATTCTTTGCAAAATACAGAGCTTCACTGAAAAATGGCATACATATAAAATGCAAATACCAATCATGCTGTGTGACATATACAGGAATCGGCACATAACTTGCAGACCCCCCTAACAAAACCCAAGCCAGGCAGTTAGAATCCAGCATGCCTGATACAATCAAGCACACATCCAGGGAAAAGGGTGTCCAAGAGCAAATCTACCCCTTAAGCACCTTTAGCAAGTCTATCAAAAGAAAAAAGAGGGGGTCCTTGGAAATTTAAGACCAACTGGAGGGCTGTAGGTTGGACATCCCCTATGTATATACTAAATGTAAAATAATATTATATGTCCTTTGTATCTTAGGATGAAGCCCTCTGCTCTGAAGCCCTTGTGATCCAGAATCTCTGGAGATATATGTACAGTGGTGTGAGGCATCCCTGCAGGCAGATGGTTATAAACACTGTGCAATCCCTCTTGGTCTTGGCATTTCTCATGTTTTCAAATGAAGTGTTCCCCTCCACCCTGCCCCTTGGTTATCCAACAAGCTCAGTCTCCAAACCCAAGGAATAGCAGCACTTTAGGACAAGAAAACGTTCTACTTTTCATCGAGAAGAACTTCTGCAGCAACACCAGCTGCGCAGTGTCACATAGAGCTGGCGCGCACCCTCGCGGAACCGCTGGTCACACACACTGTAGATGAGCACATTACAGCAGCTGTTGCTGGTCAGGATCCAAAAGGCAAAGAATGAGAAGGTGCACCACTTGTACCCCAATACGTCTCCAACCACAAACACAGCAATGGGGGTAAAGGAGGCAGTGAAAGCAATAGTCAGGGTCCCTATTGTCTTGGCAGCCTTGATGTCAGAGAAACTGAGGTTCTCCTGGTCTGCTCTAGATAAGAGTTTCCTCCTGCGGGTGTACTGATGTATAGTGGTAAGTGACAGGGTGTTAATAATCAGGGTGCCCCCAAGGAGGCTAAAGTCAAATGCAGGAAAAAGCAAGAGAATTTGCCAGACGTTGGATGGAGAGGCAGGGGCAAGAGCATAGTTGCACATGCGACTGCAGTGATTATATTCCACAACTATCCCCCCGTTGCTGAAGATTATGGGGCTCATGGCCAAAAAGAAGCTGGATACCCAGGAGAGGAGGATGAGGAGTAATGTCCTTCTCCTGGTGATCACTGACTCCTTGTGAAGTGGCTTCAGGATAGCAATGCTTCTCTCCAAGGTGAGTAGGAAGATGGTGCTGATGGATACCAGAGTGCAGCCAGCAAACACTGGACCAACCAGATAACAAGGGTGCCAGGAGCCCACAGTGAGCACCTCACTGGCCCCTTGTGGGCTGGAGGAATTGGTGAAGAGCAGGGTCATCTCCCCATATACAGAGTAGGGAACTACCAGGATACCCAGTGCCAGGTCTGCTACTGCCAGGGAAGCCTTCAGGTAACCTTGTGGGGTTCGCAGCTGCTTGGTGCCTAGGAACACTGCCAGGATGACTGAGTTGCCCAGCAGGATGGCCAGGATCAGGGTGATCATAAAGCTCACCCTGAATATCCGGTTCCCTGCAGAGCAGGTACAGCTACTACAGTTTGTCTGATTGAGATCTGCAAACATTCTTGTTGGTTATTAAGTTCCTGTATCTACTACTCTCTTGGTCTTCTCTCATGCCTTAACCTCAGAGACTCAGAGCTTGTCTTTTCAATCCTTACATTGCTTGTGGAAAAAGGTTCCACTCCATGTTGACATCCCTTCAATACAGACAGCCCCACAATCCATTTCATTGCAGTATCTCTGCTTCCACCTCCCCTTCTCACCTGGACTTGAGTTGTTTCAGTGCTCTATTCCTCCGGTGCCTCTCTTCTGCATGACCCATCCGTTACTTCTTCCTAAGTGCCCCCAGTTCATCCCCCTCATATCCTTCTGAGTCCATTACCTCTCTTAAGAATAGGCAGTCAGTTATATGCATTTCTCCTAGATCTCAGCAGGGCATTAACTATGATTAGCATTCAGGTCATTCCATTCTTCTTTGCCCCTCCAAGCTGCAGGACTTCAACGTGTGCCTTAGGGAGAGTCTCCTGCCTCCAAGCGCTGATCCTCACATCCAGTAAATTCTTCTCCTTCCAGTTCCAGGCAGAGACTGAGATTCACATTTCCCTCCCCTGCTCACAGAACATGCTGGGGTGGATGTAATGATTAAATGCAAGCACTTGACTGTGTGTGCTGCACAATGAATGGCAGATCATCTGCATTCAAGGTTGTGTTAGTGTTAGGCGGCACAACATTGGCTCAATTTAAAAGCGAGAAGATGGAATGACCCATGGTGCAACTATGCAGTGCCATGGAAGGCTGAGCAGGTAGATTGTCAGACTGAGACCTGCTAATAACTGGCTGTTGTGATTTCCATGCCCTGTTGTTGGCTCTGCTCGGAATTACACTGTGTACTTCTTGGTTTCATCAGTAAAATGTAGAATTAAATGTGACACAGAACATTTATTATAGAGTACACAGAACAGGGGAGAGATTTATTCTAATATATAATCAACAAAAACAACACAATCTCCTGTAGAAGGCAGTGCTGGTGCTGTAGAACCTCATCATTTACTCCCCTCTCCTAAAACTGCTATCATTTCATTCTCGTCGCTAAGATCTTTCAGCAATTTGCTTTGATAATACAATATGATTTAAGAGGTTTGTTATAAATGGGCATTATTAAAGCATTTGTGCCATTGCAATAATGCCTATAAACAAGAAAGCATGGCAGTCCCAGGCAAAAAGTTTTCAAGAACCTATACTATACAAAGCAGAGTCGCCTATCCTGGGGCCTTTTGGATGCTGGGAGTTGTAGCACAACAGATGAAGGCAGCAGGCTGGATAGCCCTGATATAAAGTCTTCTCTTTCATAAATGTAATTACTATATAGACCCAAAACTCCTCTTCAGCATACAGCTCCCTATTGCTTTGTGGGAGCTCACCAATGGTGGGGCTCACAGCATTCACATTTGTTTCCCCCTCTAATGAGAGCTCTATTAGACAGACAAAAGTACAAACAGGCATAGGTTGCAGGTACATAGGATTCTGCAGCTTCCATGGTTTAAACATTTCCATGCCTAATGCAGAGTTAGAGAATTGATCATATAGCTTGGTCTTCCAGGGTCTTCCTCTTCCAATCAAGACTTGTTGGCAGCGTTTCACCCAGCTGCCCCAAAGGAATTTACTGTGGTAGTAAGAATACTAGAATAAGCAACAAGAAAAACATGGCTATCTAGCACTCAGGGGAATCCACAGGGCCAAACGTATAAGTTGAAAAATGACTTTATTAAGCAAAGTTAGAAATATTCTTGCATTTCCATGGGCCCTAAGCGTTACGTATCCACAGGGGTACTTAATCATAGGCCCATGATTAAAGGTCATGTAAAGGCAAAAAATAAAATCCAATTTTTACTTTCTTTAATGAAAAAGAAACCTATCTCCAATATACTTTAATTAAAAAATATGTTCCGTTTTTATAGGAAACCTGACTGTATGCAGTGAAATTCTCCCTTCTCCCTTACTGCTGTGGATAGGAATTGTCAGATGGTCCCTAACTGCTGAGCAGGGAAACAATCATACTTATGAACAGCAGGGGGAGCCCCGCCTTACTTCCCAGCCATGCAGAACTCAAGCAGCTTTGTTTATGACGATCCCTAAGCAGCCCAGACCACACTGAGCATGTTCATAGTCTTAGTCTTGCAAAGCTGTTTAACAAAATTACAAGATGGAGACCTCCTGTAGCCAACTTTGAAAGCATAAATTATTTGTTTGATTAGGCTTGTGGTGCAGTAAGTTCATGTTTATATTTGGTATACAAAATACAGCATTTTTAGCCTTATTCTATTTTAGACTTTACATGCCCTTTAAGTACCTCTGTGGGTATGAAACAAATAGGACCTATGGAGATGCAAGAATATTTTTTAACTTTGCTTAATAAAGTCATTTTTTAACTTGTACTTTTGGCCCTGTGGTTTTTCTTGTTGCATATTCTGGTTTGTCGCTCCCTGGAGCTGATGGTCTGGGGCTGGTGCACGGTGCACCTGGACCACATGATCTATCTGGTGAGCCATTTACATTGATGTTCTGGAGTACCTTTTTCTCCTTTTGTTGTTACTAGTAAGAGTACTGTTACAGCTCAATGAGGAAGTTGGAGGAATTCTTTAGGCCCTGCTACAAATGGCAATGGTGTGGGATGGGCAAGATCAGGAGAGACCAAAATGTGTTAAATGGTGGGAAAGTTGCATATAGTGTGTCATAAAGGAATGTTAAGCTTCTCTAAAGAAATGCGATTGTTTAAATGCTGAAACGTTGTGATAAAGTGTGATATAATTCTAGAGAAGGGGAGATTTTATCTGAAGAGCTAATCAGAGAACTGATGAGTATATCATTAGAAGAGCATAATGAGCAGTTTGGTGAGTACTTGTAGAGCAGAGATATAGGGTTGGGTGAACCCTAGGGTCAGTACTTGGAATCCATAGTGACAGTGAAAGCCAGAGTACAAGTCACGTAGCAGAACAAGAGCAGATGGTGAGGTGTATGTACATGGCAGTTGCAGATATTATGGACTGAAGTGGAAAGCCACTACGGTAAGTAGATAGTTGAAGTTCTCAGCACATGATACAATGAGAGAATTAATTGTAATTGTCATGAACATCACATATGCATATTATCGACAGTTATTAATAAAGTGCCCGTACATTTTGCAGTGCTGTACAATATAACCAACATGTCGCTTGCTCAGGTAAGCCAGAGAATATATTTATTTAATCTAATGTCAAATTCTTCTTACAAAGCATCCAGCCAATTGCGTTGTGTCACCTTAAGTGGAATACAATGAATACCACTTGTTAGTAGCCCCATCTAAGTAATGACCATGCTTATTATTGGATATCCAAATGCATGGACCAGCTGGGGCTACTCATTAGTGATCCCAGTGTAGCCCATGGAATATCCCTTAATCCTTTCTGCTGCTATGAAACCGCACAAACAATTCATAGATTGCAAGCATGCCTTTTTAATTAGAGCTGAGCTGGGTCATGAGAACTCAGTATTATGGATTCACAGGACTAACTAAAGCCATAGAACACATATATGAGTAAATACATGAATGGGATGGGAATGGTAGATGGGCTCATTGATGTCATCAGGAGGAGGCAGGTTCGGTTAGGCAAATACTGGTATTGGCTGGATAGTAAAAAAGCAATGACATCACATTGGCAAATAAATGAGCGAAATCAATCTTATGCTCCAGAGAACAACCATATTCTCAATATTTTTGTAATTATTGGCTTAAATGTACTAGATCGGCCATGGCTTCTTAAAGGGATTCTGGCACCTTTTAAAAAATGATTCCTGTGTCTTCCCCAGGACCCAGAATCCCAGTGATAGTGATTAGTTTCATTTTTTAAACAATTTTTCCTTTTTTTTACAATGATTATAAAAGCCAATGCGCCCTTTCAAGCCATGTCAAGTCAGACTGCTAGCTGCTTGTATTGGGGCAATGAAGCCAACCTTCCACCTTCCAATATTAATAGTGGAGTAACAGTTATACAAATATTTTGCCATGTAAATATTAATGTTATAGCCAACTCGTTCTGAATTTTGAGAAAGCTAAAAATAACACCATTATTCACAGTCCAGTTACCAAACACAGCAGTAGCAGGAGGAAGAACACAAATCTAAAATCTGAATGTCAGAGAGTTGCACGTTTGGTTAACACAGATGTGCTTGTGTCTCTCTCTTGCATATAGTGTGTGCAGGAGCCTGTTCATGGTGCTATTAGTATGTATTGCCATTGGTATATGCTGGCATAGGTTAGTGTCTCACCACTGGTGACCTTGATAAAACACCCCATTAACAAATTCTACTACAAACACAAAATAATAATAATACTGCCTCATTAGTTGAACCTAGAAACCTGTACCTCTCCCCAATTCTTCTTGGAGTAGTACCACAGTTCCTGGGCCCAGCGTAACAGATCAGCCACATGCTGAGTCCATTCCTCTAGCTGAGAAATTCTATTGGCAGTTCCTCTCAGTTACATAGTTAACTGGAAGTAAATACATGGCTCATACTCATCTTACTTATCTCTTGTAGGATATGTGTGTCAAAAAGGCCCAATATATGTATTTTACCAGCATTAGGCTGGTGAAGTATAAACTCCAGGGAAAAGTCTGCGTGGCTGCAGAAAGTAATGCTGTTTAATTCTATTCTGGCTGAGGAAAAGCTGGATAGTGGGACCCTGGAGTGAATGGAAGAGAGCAGGGTGGGCTTACATTCCTTGCTCCATGTAAGGGTTTTCAGCTGCCAAGCTAGAGGCAGTTAAGTAATTAGCTAAAGGTTTGGTGTAGTTAAAAGGAGGTGTGGAGCAACACCTCAGAGCTTCTTCCCCTGGATATCTCCTGGAGCTGGAGGAGGGTAAGGGGCCATGTGTGGACCTTCTTGAGTGAAGGAAGGTGCCTATGTGTAGCTGGGAAGGAGAGTGATTCCCTGCTGACCTGAGTTCGAGAGAGAGAGAGCTCTAAAGACTGGAGAGGAAAAGAAGGAAAAGAGAAACCCCTCCCAGAAGACAAGAGAGGATTCTGGGATTTGCGGTCCGCCAAAAGCCAGTGAGGGCTAAGGAAACCGTGAGTTACAGTTAACACCAGTCAGGGTGTGAATTGGGACTTATGCTTATGGGAAGCAAATGTTATCCCCTATGTGAAGCCAGTGGGCTGAAAATTTGTGTTTGTGCCAAGTAAAAGTCAGCAAAGCTGCATTTAAACTTAAAGGAGGTGTCCGTCTCCATTCTCTGTGCTGAAAACTGTGCCGGGAAGTTTCGCTACCGGAAGTTCACATTCTTCATACACCATTTTCCCGTTAGTGAGCCACACACACATAGTAGTCATGCCATGAATCAGTGGCCTCATATGGCTTTAAATAATAGTGGTATGTGTATAAATCCTGAACATGAGGGACTGTATTGCCCATTGGACCTCAAGTTGATCTCGTTTCTCATCTACCTCTAAAGAATTACCCACATTAATTTTAACCCTTTAAAATGATGCCCATTCCTCCAGGTCCAACTAAGTTCTTCCATTAATCCTAAAATGGACATCAAGAACCTAGCCCTTCTTTATATTTAGACTATGGCCCCTTCTATTTTATGTTGACATCTTGAGCATTACATAATCCTGAACTATAAATCTATCTTGGAAGCAAAGGCCTGAGAGTTGAGTAGTATTTATCCTATAAATGGAGGAGAAATCATAGTATGGACAAAGCTGGTAAGTTATCTGACACAGGAAATCTGGGTTTTTGTCTTGTCAATATTTTGTGGTTTGTGTCAAATAATCTTCTTGTGCCTCCAAAACAAAACTAAGGTGACCACACATAGGCCAGCTTTACTTGGCGTTTTGATATTTCAGTCGAGTGACTTAACAGTTGGAGCAACTGGACTTGAACAACTGGACTTAAACAACCGGATACTGTAATTTTTAGTCAATTACATGGTTGAAGAACAAAAGAAAAATGAAGCAAGGGACCTGTCACTTCAAGTTCCATCACAACAAAGGCTTGAGCAGACTTTTCTATGTGGATCAACAAACAGAAGGATTAGGAGAGAATCTTTCAAAACTTCCTCCAAGCTGACTCTTATATATATATAGTATGCTTTCACTGCTACTTTTAGCAATATGACTATAAATGGCCAAACCAGCATGACCAGGCCACCTAGTGAATGAACGCATTGAGTATGATAAATTCAAAAGTGTACAACAGTGGATGTAATTAGTACACTGAGCACATGTCCCTGAGGAAACACTTGAGCGCAAAGAGTTCTTCCCTTTTCTCCACATTAGTGTTGCTTATCAATCTTCTCTTCTCACTTCAGGGTGTTACTTCCACTATGAACTCTCTCCTCCTCTCCTAACTTCCATTCTGCTCCTCTCCTCAACTCCCAAATCCAATATGTTTCCTTCTTCACTCTCCACTTTGGTTCTGCACTTATCTTTCCATTATCCTTCTGCTACCCAATTTATATTCTACCTTCCTAAGTTAAAGAGATACTGTCATGGGAAAAAATTTTTTTTTCAAAATAAATCAGTTAATAGTGCTACTCCAGCAGAATTCTGCACTGAAATCCATTTCTCAAAAGAGCAAACAGATTTTTTTATATTCAATTTTGAAATCGGACATGGGGCTAGACATATTGTCAATTTCCCAGCTGCCCCAAGTCATGTGACTTGTGCTCTGATAAACCTCAATCACTCTTTACTGCTGTACTGCAAGTTAGAGTGATATCACCCCTCCCTTTTTTCCCCCAGCAGCCAAATAAAAGAACACATTCAGTTACATTGAGAAGGAAAAACAGCAGCCTGCCAGAAAGCATTTCTCTCCTAAAGTGCAGGCACAAGTCACATGACTGGGGGCAGATGGGAAATTGACAAAATGTCTAGCCCCATGTCAGATTTCAAAATTTAATATAAAAAATTCTGTTTGCTCTTTTGAGAAATGGATTTCAGTGCAGAATTCTGCTGGGGTAGCACTATTAACTGATGTGTTTTGAAAAAAACATGTTTTCTGATGACAGGATCCCTTTAAGAGTCATGCTTGTGGGCTACACTTTGGCTGCAGCTCATTACAGTCTGCTGGTGTGATGTTAACCTAATTCTTATTCTCAGTAATCAGAAGACCATTGATGGACTACAGCACTATCACTCCCTTAGTCTCAATGCTAAGCCCAGTGCATCTCCACCTGCATGAGAAACCCACAAGCTTGACAGGATATTGAGTATCCTCCTCACAAGAGACTTTCCTTTCCCATGAATGGATCTTTCCCCTCCACTATATCTCCAATGTCTTCCTATGTAAAGAGGTCTCCTTGCCCTGATGACTGCTAATTGTGAGCGCTGAGTGTCTCCACTGCAACCACTTTCTACAGGAGACAGGGATCAGCATGACGGTAGATCTTCTCTACATAAGTCAAAGTAAGAAAATATATGCTGCCTATATCCAAGCAGATATTTGTATGTGTATTTGACACTGGTTTCCTACCAGTTAATTTTTTTCTCAGTAGGACAGAAATATCCACTGCTTGAAATGTTTTGTATGCAGCCAACCAAGGACCAACATTATCTAAAAAGAATATAACGGTTGATTTAGATTTCCATCTTCCTTCAGAAATAGCCTGTACCAGCTGGGCCTAATCAGTCCATCTATCCATATATCTGGGTCACTTTATGTAGCAATCTATTCGGTATTGCTATTTCAGTTGGAATAATCATTTTTCCATTCAATGACAAGCAACGATGTTAAATACATCAATTTCAATTTGGAGAGAATCCTGAGGACGGCTGTATCTAATAACAAGGATTTATAAATGAAATTGCTTTGACTTCATAAAAACTTAGGATAGGCTCTGCAGATGCAGATGGGGGACTGGGGGGACTGTCCCAAAGAAGGCACTGTTGCAGAGGGTAGTCTTAGGCTCACCCATCAACAATTTTAATTTTTTTAGCATGGATCCCTTGGGCCATCCTACTCCCAGCAAAAATCTACAGATGTAGACCAGGGGACATAGATCACTCACTTGTGTGGAATTGGGGGGAATTGTGAAAAATATTTCTTGCTGAGGGGACCGGCTCCATGTAATTATGTCCCAGAACTTTCACCAATTAAAGGTATGGTACCTGTTATCCAGAATGCTCAAGAACTAGGGTTTTCCAGATAAGAGATCTTTCTTTAATTTGGATCTCCATACCTTAGGTATGCTTAAAGGGCATGTAAAGGCAAAAAAATAAAATCCCATTTTTACTTTAATGAAAAAGAAACCTATGTCCAATATGCTTTAATTAACAAATGTGTACCGTATTTATAAGAAACCTGACTGTATGCAGTGAAATTCTCCCTTCATTTACTGCTGTGGATAGGAATTGTCAGATGGTCCCTAACTGCTGAGCAGGGAAACAATCATACTTATGAACAGCAGGGGGAGCCCCCGCCTTACTTCCCAGCCATGCAGAACTCAAGCAGCTTTGTTTATGACGATCCCTAAGAAGCCCAGACCACACTGAGCATGTGCACAGTCTTAGTCTTGCAAAGATGTTTAACAAAGTTACAAGATGGTGACCCCCTGTAGCCAACTTTGAAAGCATAAATTATTTGTTTGATTAGGCTTGTGGTGCAGTAAGTTCATGTTTATATTTAGTATACAAAATACAGCATTTCTAGCCTTATTCTATTTTAGACTTTACATGCCCATTAAACAGGAGATTTTGGAAAGTGCTGCATAATTCAACTTTATTAAATAGGTGATATGGAACATAACCAAAACATAAGCGCTACAACATTGCTGGGGTGCGACCAAAAGCACAAAAATATGTTTCTTCAGTGCCTAAAACAACCCAGTGTGCCATCCAAGGCAGTTCACTGAGCAGAAAGTTATGGGGGTTTTGCCAGTGGTGTAACTACCAGGGTTGCAACTGTACAAGGGCACATGGCCCAGCACCCCTGATGGAGCCCATGTCGGGAGGTAAATCAAGCAGCCAAAAGAGTTGTTTGTTTGTTTTTTTGTCTGGACATGCTGCAGAGGGTTTGAGCAAGCGCGTGTATTTGTTTGTGCCCTTATGTGTCTTGCGTGACCATTAGTGATGGGCGAATTTCTCCCGAAACGGTGAAAAATTTTCGAAATGCAAATTCTGACGCCAGTGGCAAAATATTTTTGGCGACAATTCTGACGCCCATTAAAGTCAATGGGCGCCTAGAATTGTGGCCGGCATCAGAATTGTCTTGGGTGGCAATTTCGCGAATTTATTTGCCGGTGACGAAACTCGGAAATTCACCGCAAATTTGCGCCTGGCGAATAAATTTGCCCATCACTAGTGACCATAGCTTCATCAAAAGATGTGCATGGAAATTGGTGCCAGTGTAAGTTGATGCGTCAAGGCTGTTGCCCCCCTTTACCCCCAAGAACATTAGTGTATAAAGAATGCGGGACCTCAGACCTGATAGAAATCACATTTTCTGGGGTTTTTAACCCTTCCCTTGCCTTAATGTGCAAAGTTGCAATTGTGCCATCCTGCTATGAGTTCTGGGGGTATATGGAGGGGACAGCTGCAAATTTTTGCACTAGGGCCCCTAGGTGTCTAGTTACGCCACTGTAACCATTCATGTTTGAAACCATCCATGTTTCCAAGAGAAACTAACAGCCCATAGGCCCCTTGCACTACTTTTCAATGTACCAAGTCCATTCCCAAAGTTTATTTGCTATTTATTTCTGGGTTGTGGTGACAGAACACTCTATAGGGCTCATTTATGAACTCAACCACAAATTGCAAAATTGCATTGTATTTATACATCATTCTTAAAGATATCTGTGACTCTATATGACGCAATTTCTTCTACTTTTTCGGAAAAAGCTACAAAGTACAAGGAACACAGAAGCAAGAGTGTGATGTCAAAAGCAGTTTAAACCATTGCAGTCAAGCTGGCAGGTTATGCTAAGATTTTCAGTTCAGTAGCAGATGGAGAGCTGCAGTTTGGATAAGAAATAATAGAGCCCAACCAGCAGAGTAAATTTACCTTGCTAATCTTTCCAATAATGATTCATTCCTCTATAACTACGTATGCTGTTCTTTTGTGGCATAATTAACTTTTTGGCTTTTGCTAATGAAAAGCTGTTGTTTTTGAGTATAAAATCTGCTGCGGTTCTTGGAGTCAGGCCAAACAGACAGCTTGCCACACTAGCACATCTGTAGGAGGAATAAGTCCTATTCATGGTAGATAACCTTCTTCTAATAGGAGCAGCTGTTGCACAAATCCATACAATTGTGTGTGTCTGAATTACCTGCCAAAGCATGTCATAATATTTACTTATTTGTATGACACGTAGGTGTTTTCCCCTTCATTAAGTTTCTCTAAACTATTTGATTTTAAAAGAGCTGAAGCAGCATGGCACCACAAGTGAGGAATCATATGACTGCCAACTGAAGAAAGTCCAAATGATAATCCAATTAAAATATAACTTCTAGGTTACTTCTAGGATCTCGCAGCATTAACCCACTTCTGAAAACGAAAATGTAATTTAGAGATTTTGGCAATATCACACTTTAGAACACACCCGGAGTTCTCAATACAGTGTACAAGAGTGTCTTATGTTATTGGATCTTTGGATATTTCTTTATATTGTTCATGCACACATGTACCTATCTTCAATTGATGTGTGGGTTGACCTGAAACCCAGGACTTAGAAGTTTCACCTATGGTTTGGGATTGAAATTGTTGAGACAATTGCGAGTCTGGTTTGGGTGTGGGTCAGGTACAATTCTTTTGTAGGGATGCACCGAATTCAGGATTAGTTTGGGACTCGTACAGGATTCAGCCTTTTTCAACAGAATTCGGATTTGACCGAATCCTTGGGCCAGTCCGAACCAAATCCAAATCATAATTTGCATATGTAAATCTGCATATGCAAATTAGGACTCAGATTTGGTTTGGTATTCAGTCAAATCCCAAAAAGTGGATTCAGTGCATCCCTGCTCCTTTGTTCCCAAAGATTCCCTGTCTTGGACCCTGAGGTGTGTTCAGAAGTAACGTACGGAGATGGAAAGCCTGGAAACAGGTTGAGTGTGAGCAACATTTTGTGTGTTAGTGTGGGATGGGTGCTAAAGTTTTGCTGGTTAGGATCAGGTGTGAGTTGAGTTTAAGTTGAGGTTTTCCTGACCCACACATCACTATTCCCTTCCTCTCTTCAAGCTCAGATGTACATATGCTATTATTTCAAGCCTACTGCTCACATGCTACAAATTTACATTCCTTTCAGATCTAATGGTGAATAAGCTTTCACAGAGTTTATTGCTTGTCGCCTCTATATATATATAGTAATACAAAGTGATCATGTGTCCTCATCAAGACTTCCTTGCCCTTGGTTCTCCAAAGTAGCTTCATCTAATCAATTTGCCATTCAGAACACAATCGGATCAGTGATCCAGGTGCAGATTCTGAACTTTTACAATTTGCTCCATTAGTTGATACATTTCTCAGCAGCATCTGTGGAATTTTGTGTCAATTCTAACAGCTGCCTGAAATGAAACTCAGGAGCTCAGCAGGGACAAAGATAAGAAATGTAGCAACTAAATTAATATAGAACAGATAAAGTGGCAGCCACCCCTCCCAGAGCTGCTTTAGAAGGTGAACATTTTAACTTTACATTTCAATATTAGATACACAAATAGAAAATATAATTACTTGAAAATATATGTATTCAATTACTATTGTATTGGAGATATATACACATGTGTGTGTCATCCAGGTAAAAGTATCATTAATTTGTAAAAAGACAATGATCAGATGGGTCTGTAAGAAAGCAAATCCGATCAGCGTGTGTATATTATAGATCTGTTATCCTAAATGCTTGGCACCTCTTGGACCATAAACAATAAAACATTGATCTGCAAAGAGTGTTGTTAGCTCTATTCAAGTCTTTTATGGGTATTTCAAAGAGCAATTTTTAAAAATAGAAATAAAACCTTTAAAACAATTGCAATTAGCAATTTTGTAGTTTTCATTATAAATGTACCTAATCCATGATTCAGTTTTGAGATTTTTCAGCAGGATTCAAATTCGGTCATATCCAAGAGCCTGGGTTAACTGAATCCAGACCCTACAAAGGCAGAACATTCTTTGTGTATGTATCAATTTGTGTACACAATTCATAGGAGCACTGGCAAACTTCTAACTGCGAGCTGTCAATTTCAGGGTGCTCCGAGGGTTCCGATTCAGTTCAGTATTCAGCCAAATTTGATGGGGAGAAGTGGCGTAACTTTAGAGGCAGCAGACCCTGCAGTTGTATTTCTTATAACGTTTATTATTGCTGCAAATCTCAGTGTATTTACCTTTCCTAGTGGCAATGCACTGTACAAATTAAGTGAACAGGTCAGGTCTGCTGGATTGCTGCAGGTAAGAAGCATCAGAATAAAGTGAGAGTGGTCCTTTACTGAACTAGTATGCCTAGAAAAGGGTTATTCATTTTAAGCTGACTGTAGCCAATTGCTAAAATGACCAGCAATCTGCACTGTTATTTCAAATTCATTATGTTAACATTGTAAAAACTGATGATATCATATGATAAAAGAAAAGTTAGAAGAGTCCATTGAGACATTTTACATGCATATGCCCATTTTTGCCAGGAATGTCAATTCCTAATGATGCATTATTTAACTCTCTGAGGTTTATTTATTAAAACTCGATATTTGTGAAAAAACTAAAGTTTTAAGATTTAACAGCCCTGAAGCTGTTAAAAGTCTGAATCCAAAAATACTCCATCTAGAGTACCTTTAGGAAGTTTAGGAGTGTTGGGGTGTTTGATGCTGGTTTTCACTCGAGTTTTTCAAGTTGCAATTCAATAGAGTCGTACCATTCAAATTGAAACTCAAATTTATCGAGTTTTTTTAAAATAAACTTGAAAAATGTGAGTATTTTTTTACTTGAAATATTAATAAAGAAGCCAAATCCGTGGATGGGAGTTAGGGCGAGTTTGTTTCTGGTAAAATATGAGAGAAAAAAAGAATTTTAGTAAAGAACCCCCAAATTGTTCTGTTCTCCCCGATTATGAGAATAAGATAAGCCCATGCCTCCAGAGTAAAGTTCACAATGCACTTCTTGGTAAAACCTGGAGAGAATTCTTCTCAAAGTCTGTAAATGATAGTATAGCTTTCCAAAAGAAGCAGTAGAGCAGATCCAATATATTTGAACCTGTACAGAAATGGAGATGAATGTGCAGATGAAATACTATAGTAATAGAATATGTTTTAAAACAAAGACACGGCTGGTCATGCTGGGTATATACTGTATAAGTATATACAAATGTGTGTATATATATATATATATATTGAATAGACTGTGGGCAGATTGTCAGTAATATATTCTAACATATTAATTACATGCTTTAATGAACATGATTGAACCGCAATAGCCTTCTCCTTGCTCATTAACATACTATTATCATTTCCACCCATTAACAGCTCTTTTAATTTGTCCCTGTTTTAGTTCTCTTTTGTTGCTTGAAAGCAGGTCAGAAACGGATGAATTGACCAAAAGGGCATTGGGAATAATGGGGCATATTCGCTAAAGGTGGCTCAGATGTGAGATCAGTTAAGCAAGAAGCCTCCACTGTTATTCTCCTGTCAGTTCTGCATAATTTATTCTTCTGTGGCTCCTGTATAGTGTGTTATTCTGTAGGTTCATATTGTATGGATGAATATAACAACATTTCATTTCACACCTTAGTTAGTATATTAATGAATATGAGCCGTCTGGAACAGAGAAAGAATAATAACTAGTGTAAAAAGCCTAATGGTAATGGCACAAAGCAGATTTGTGCACCAATGTTTTGCACTGGATGGCGGCAGCAGACAAAATGTCCTGTGTGCCACTGACCTGGCTATACACGTATTGATACAAAAAATTTGGACCCGTATCCATAGTACATACATTTTGTTCATTGGACCATGTCAATGCACCATGTCAGCTGATCCGGCGAATAGGAATCACAGCTCCTTTTCTCTTCCTACTGTTCCAAATGTCGCACAGCTCAATGACAAGAACAATAGAATGGATTAGAATAAAATAATTGGGACATTCAGAGACAGACTATTTGGACATCCCTGTTCTTTGCCAGTGGACAGCAGTTGTCAAAATGCCCCATGTGCTACTATGCCTTTTTTTTGCACTTTGCACCTTGCCCGGCAGGTTGACTCCAGCTCTTTGTGATGTACAGTAGAATGGAAGGCAAACAGCTGCACCTTGATCTAAATAAAGTGTTGGCTACATTCAGCAGTGCTGTATTCAGAGGTGGTCGGCCGCATTAAGGCATGGCTAGTGGGCACCTCTGCAAGGCACAGAATAGCCCAATGGCAGATTACCATAAGGTCACCTGGAAGCCAGTGGCATAACTATAGAGGAAGCAGACCTCGCAGTCAAAGGGGGGCCCAGGGAACAGGGTGGGCCAGTCTACTTCCTCTATAGCCAACAAAAAAAACCCCTACAATAAAGAGACGGGTAATGAAAGATTAGCGGAGCTCACCCTTGCTGTAGCGTGTTGGCCGCAGCTCCTGCGATAGTCTGGCAACTCCAGGCCGGACAGTCTCTGTGTATCGCCTATCAGCGCTGGTCCATTCTCCACAACAGGAATCGCTACACAATATCTTTGAAAAGCGGCTTTTATTTAGGCTCCATAAGTGATAACAGGCACAAACGCATTTGTGCCTTTCCTATTGGCACTTCATCAGCGTTAGGGACCATCTGACAATTCCTATCCACAGCAGTAAATGAAGGGAGAATTTCACTGCATACAGTCAGGTTTCTTATAAAAACGGTACACATTTTTTAATTAAATTATATTGGAGATTATATTGGAGATAAGTTTAGTTTTTAATAAAGAAAGTAAAAATTGTATTTTATTTTTTGCCTTTACATGCCCTTTAAGGTGACTTTTTTGTCCAAATGCATTAAAGTCAATGGGCTTTTTTTTTTGTCCCGTCTGTTTTTTTGTCAGAAATTTTTTTGAGGTGTGCCGAAACAAGCCAGATTTGCAAAAATGTTCGTCTGCAGAGAAACTTAAAGGTTCACCGCAAATCTAACTATTATTACTTTTTTTCATGATGTCACTGACATAATGTTGAGAATGAAGCTTCAGCTTATTAGTTTGCCAGTCACAAGCTGGCAAAATAGACTTTGGCGACAAAGGTAGCAAAGAGAAACTTTTACATTTTGATAAAGAAGCGGATTAACAATAGTTTGTCTGATCAAAATATTCGCCTGGCGAAAAGGCGAGAAAGTTCTCTAGCGCTGAGGTTTTTTGCTAGCACATTGTCTCTGCCCCACAGAGAGAAGATTTTTGCCAAAGGGAATATTATAAACAATGTAACAATGACACCAGCTCTGCGCTTCCATAAATACTTTTAGAGAACATAGTTACACAATTACAATGCCTTTCACATATTCTCAGTTACAGTATGTCTTTTAAAGGCTTTTCAGTAGGTTTTCCTGAATAATGGCGACTGTGCGGGGATGACACCACTTATACCGTATATATCGGTGGTATAGCAAATAAAATCATTAACTCTAATTAATCATTTAATAACATTGTAAGGAAAGAAAGCAACTTGCTTCTGATATTTACATGCGTTACAGTTCATACACCTTCAGTTTCCTACCGTTGGAAGCGCCGTACGCTAGCGTTAGTTCGCTAGCGTTTGGCATTTTTCGTTACTGTGCAAATTCACTAACGAACGCTGGCGTAGTTTCGCTAGTGTTACTTCGCACCCTTACGCCAGGCGAATTTTCGCTAGCGACGTAACTACGCAAATTCACTAACGCGCGCAGTGTACTGAACGCTACCTTTTACGCTAGACTTCCTTCGCCACCTCAGACCTGGCGAAGCACAATAGAGTAGATAGGGATTGTTTCAAAAAAAGTCAAATTTTTTTCTAAGTCCAAAAAACGCTGGCATGTTTTCTACATGATGGGTGATAGGCTGAAAAAGATTGAAAATATTTTTGGGGCTCCCCTCCTTCCCCCCTACATTTCCTGACTCATGGCAACTTACCTAGACATTGGGCACATGTGTAGGGCAAAATAACATTTATATTTGCTGATTTGAAGGTTTTCTAGGCATTTGTAGTGCTGATACGTGTTCCTCCATTGAAATTTGAATTTCGCACCGTATGCAAATTAGCCTTCGCTAGCGTAACTTCACTTTACATATCGAATCAACGCTAGTGCAACTTCGCAACCTTACGCTACCCCTGTGCGCAACTTCGGATTTTAGTGAATTTGCGGAGCGCTGGCGAAACTACGCCTGGCGAAGTGCGACGAAGTGCGGCGAAGTTGCGCCTGGCGCATCTTAGTGAATTTGCCCCATAGTGTGCCAAAATGCAGTGGGACCCAAGATCTTAAAGAATTTTCTAGAACCAATTCTGACTATATAAATTTTTATTTTTTTTTTCATTTTTTTGCTCCTCTTCCTTCTAATCTAATTTGCAACAGTGTGACCTTTGTATTAATTCCACAGAGATAATTCCTCAACTAACTCCCAGGATTCTGCATGCTACAGATAATACAGATAATAATATTATATCTATGCATCTATATTTTATTGCAGGTGTAATTATTTACATAATATGACTAATCAAGCGTTAATATATTCCTTTTGTACAGACACAAATTAAACGAGTTGAGGTTATTTAACCGCAGAACTTTCGGTACAGTCTCCATTGTGTTTCACTTGAGTAGGAGCAGCTTTTAGAGCAAAATGCAAATGAACAGGTAGGAGGACACACACAGCTAGAATCAGTGGAGCAAATTCATGGTTATATAAAGGAGAAAGCTCAATTGGACTGTGGGTAGAACACAGTCATTTACTGAAACTGAGCTAGTTGAAAGGGAAGCTGAGAAACTGTGTAATATGCCTTGTGTTTTTAGGGATATAGAAAAAACATGCATTTTATATCTTTAATAGAAACATCCTAGAGCTGTGGTTGTTGTCCTTGTTACTTTTGGGACCTCATTCAGGATCAATGGTTTGTGATGGCTTTGTCAACCAATAGTCCAAGGGTGATTAGGTAAAAGGCTGCAAAATGGTGAATGGAGAACCGGCAAGTCTACACTTTTGGAAATGTTACATTGTATCTAGATGATGGGCGAATCTGTCCCGTTTCGCTTTGCCGACAAATTTGCGAAAGACCGAAAACATTCACGAGACTGCGAAAAATTTCTGAAACTCATTGAAGTCAATGAGCATCAAAATAATTTTGACGCAAAACGTGTGACTCTTTTGTCCAAAGGCATTAAAGTCAATGGGCGTCAAAATTATTTTCGCTCGCGCCAGTTTTTGCATGCACGACTTTACGAACACAGTAAGATTTTTGCAGCAGTTTCACAAAAAAATTACATGTGGCGAAATGTGGAAATTTACCCCCAATCCATGGCTAGCGAATAAATTTGTGCATCACTAATGATGGTATTATGATGATTAAAGGGCATGTAAAGGCAAAAAAATAAAATCCCATTTTGACTTTCTTTAATGAAAAAGAAACCTATCTCCAATATACTTTAATTAAAAAATGTGTACCGTTTTTATAAGAAACTTGACTGTATGCAGTGAAATTCTCCCTTCATTTACTGCTGTGGATAGGAATTGTCAGATGGTCCCTCACTGCTGAGCAGGGAAACAATCATACTTATGAACAGCAGGGGGAGCCCCGCCTTACTTCCCAGCCATGCAGAACTCAAGCAGCTTTGTTTATGACGATCCCTAAGCAGCCCAGACCACACTGAGCATGTGCACAGTCTTAGTCTTGCAAAGATGTATAACAAAGTTACAAGATGGTGACCCCCTGTAGCCAACTTTGAAAGCATAAATTATTTGTTTGATTAGGCTTGTGGTGCAGTAAGTTCATGTTTGTATTTAGTATACAAAATACAGCATTTCTAGCCTTATTCTATTTTAGACTTTACGTGCCCTTTAAGATGTATGTTATACAGTAGGTTGTTTGGCTTCTGATACAGAGGCATAGATGTACAGTAATTTAACACGGAGCTACTTTGAGCACTTTAGAAATTTATATTAATGTTCTGTTTGTAGTGGTTTTAGAGACATTTGCAGTTTTAGACTTCTATGGTTTTATTTGCCCCCTGTGTACCAACTTATATATGTAGTCTTATGATGCCCACCGATTTGGAGTTTTAGTTTGGGTGAGTGCTTCTGGGCAGATACCTCTATACCAGGGTTCCCCAACCTTTTTTACCCGTGAGCCACATTCAAATGTAAAAATAATTGGGGAGCAATACAAGCATGAAAAAGTCCCTTGGGGTGCCAAATAAGGGCTGTGATTGGCTATTTGGTAGCCCCTATGTGAACTGGCAGCCTACAGGAGGCTCTACTTGGCTCTATACGTTTTTATGCAACTAAAGCTTTACTCCAAGCCAGGAATTCAAAAATAATCACCTGCTTTGAGGACACTGCAGCAACTACTAGATACTGACACGTTCCTATGAACGTATGTGTCAGTATCTCTTTAACCGATCCCTATAAGTCATTTTCTTACTGTTTCATACCTGGGTGTGGTATGATTGGAGGTGATCATATCAGCCCAAAATTCTTTCACACATATGTCCTATACCCCAAAACTGATAAATATCCAATCCTTGGTGTTATACATCTGCAGAAACTGATTCCATCCATCAGCAGATTCACCATACCACTTCATGGAACATTCATGTATGTTTGTAAGGTGATATGTTGGAAGGTTTTTAGTTACCCAACGTGGGGTTGCAGGTATTTTAAAAGAGCCCTGCACAATTCATCTTCCAATATAGGGCTGGTACTAATATAGGTGCTTAATTAGAATCATATAGAAAACAGACCCCAGATATGCTGAAAATAGACCAACTCACCAGTAGAATAGTTGACTCAACTATTCTACTGGTGAGTTGGTCTATTTTCAGCATATCTTGGGTCTGTTTTCAACTAGGTTGAGTTTAGATATCAAGACTCAAACCTTCAACCATGTGGAGCTGTTAATACTAAGATAGATTGGCACTCCAAAAAATCCAATGAACAAACCACAGTGTAAAAATACTAGTGCAAAATACAGCGTAAAAGTCTTTATTCAACATGTCCATAAAAAGCCTTACGCGTTTCATGCCCAGGGACACAGTTATAGGAGACATTGCACATTGCAACATACCTTTGTGGAACTGCAAGAATTTCATTGCAACCTAAATAAATGCACTTAACATGGGAACTGCAATGTTTCAGCCACAACCCAGTCCGGTTTCAAAAACATTTTTTTATCAAATAGTAAAATAGAATTTAAAATGTCAGAGTTTGATCATTATCTCTCTGGTGATGCAATTGTTTGACATCTCTGTATATTGATCTGAAAAAAAATCCCCATGGGTGATGTAAGATTACATAAGCATACACAGGGGGTGTTGCATCCCTAACATGATATATTATACCATTTATTGACATAAATAACTAGTAGGATCAGAAAGGAGGCCACCATTTATATTTACATGGGCTCAGAAACGTTAGCTACGGGGAGGTTATTGGAGCAGATTATATCCTGGCTACAGTAGGGGATCAATCAACCGAGTGTCTGAAATGCACATATTTCAACACTTTATATTGCTCATGTCAACGGAGCAGCTGCTTTTGTGCATTATCTTAAAATTAGCGCTAACAAGCAATAACCATTGAGCCTAATTGGCCAACAGCTTTCACTCCACTCTTACGTGTCGGCATTAACAGCAAGAGAAGTGTGAACGTGTTATTGTTAACTTTCTTTAATTAACAGCCTTTAATTAAATGTTTGCCGGTATTTGTTGATGCTGTATTGTTACATTATTCTTCAGTTCTTTTGAGGCAGGGTCATGCCCATAGCAGCCTTCCCCATGTTCTTTGTTCACTAGTATAAAGATTTATGCGACTATATTACATAATGCAAGCGTATATCTTTAAAGGGATTCTGATCATGAGTGTAACTACAGAGGGAGCAGACCCTGCGGCTGCAGGGGGCCCAGGAGCTATAGAAAGCCCATGAGTCTCTAATTAATGAGCAATTTCAATATATATTAGTAAAACAGGTCAACCCTGGACATTTTGGGGCCTTAAAATTAATATGCTGTGGGGGTCAGTAACTTCCAGTTATGGTCCTGATTCTGATTTTTATAGTGTATTTTTTATTTCTAAATTACACTTTTTGGATTACAAATAATTTGCTTTCCCGCATAAAGTTTTATTCCTAAACCAACAAAGCATTTCCCAAACAACCCTCCACTGGCTCAATAAATGGTAACTGACTATGGCATTTTACAGCAGCCCCTCTGGCATTTGCCAAAATCTACAGATTGCCAATCTGGACCTCAGTTCAACATATCACTCAAGATGATTTGGTTCATCGCCATACACTCCAATGAGAAGCTGCCGAGGGCCACGTACCACAGTCAGTGTGGACAACCTGTGTTTCTCCAGACAGGGAGGAAGCCTTCATTTCCCACTAAATTTAAACATCAAATTCTAAGAGTAATGTGAACTGCTGTTCACCAACATCTGGAGAGCCTGAGGTTGCCAAGCCATGCCTGAAACATAATCAGCTACAAACATGGCAGGCTATCTATTTAAAGGTGTAGCTGCATCTTGGCAAGTCACTGGTGATTATCATCCAGAGCTTTCAATGAAGTGCTGTATAAACACAGAATACCAATAAAGCAAAGCGTTACCTCTTACCCTGCAATGATCACATTTGTTATTCTTCATATATATTGAAAAACGAGTCCCAGGGACATTATTAAAACCTGAAGCTAAAAGGTATAACATGTACACTGAATTCGATTTTCAAAAGAAATAGAACCCCACATTTCCCATTCTCTTTAGAAAACTTTGACTTTTCCCTTGAAAAATAGTGAATTCTCTCCTTCTCCTGTTGTTTTAACAAAAGAATACTTTCATGTCTACATATCCTTTGGTATTGGATAGATTTAATATGCCAGGGGATCCTTATGACATGTAACTGGGGGGATACACAATAAATGGGGTGGGTGCAAAGATGCACCTGTTTACTCCCACCATACCATTGACTTCAAGTAACACAGACTTCAATACATTTATATGTTCAGTCAGTAGACGGTGTTTCAGGTCAGTTTCATACCTCCCATCATAGGGTACCCAAAGTATGTAACTGCCATGTTTCATTTGGCCCTTAGAAACAAGCTCATCATGCCCCTAACACTAAGGTGCTATTGACATATATAATAATGGAAAATTCGGCAGACACAACGTCGCAGTGAATTTCCACATTTTGCCGCAAGTAAACTAATTCGCTAAACTCCGGCGACAATTCTGATGCCTGTGGTGGGAGTAAATTGATGCACGCATAAAAATTATTGCACGTCAAAATTATACGGACGCCCATTGACTTTAATGCATTTAGACCAAATAGTCTCGTATATAAAAATTGCCGCTCATGTCAAAATTGAGTTTGACGCCCATTGTCTTCAATGCATTTTGCTAATTTTTCGGCACAGAATCGCCCATCACTAGTGTTATATAATTGTAAAGCAGAGAAACCAAACCTTTCATCTCTTCAGGATCTCTGATCTCAAAATATATATACTGTATGTTGCTTATCACAAAAGATGTGAATTTAGAACATTTAGCCTATGCACCCAAAAGCTAACAGGATATTTTAAAAATGCAAATCAAAAATACTAAATACTAAAGAGTACTCCAAAGAGTAAGGCCACGCAATACTTATTGGTGTCTGTTACTGTTGGGGCTTTTGCCATTGGATGACCTTTTTACAGTACATGATGGTTGAAACTCTTTTCTGGGCTGTTATTCATGTGTAGCAATGTCCTCCAGCCTGCATAATGCTTCTCTTCAGATTGTTCTCCAAGGTCTTCATTTCATCCTCAATGTTAGTTGTATTGTTAAAAGTCAGAGAGTCAGGGTCGTTAAAAGTGGTACTGCTTCTGATAGCATTGTAAAGCACAATATTCACTGATTTAATTACTTTATATTGACATGGAGGCTGGCTGTTGCCCATTTATCAACTTGCATGGAACTTCCCATGTTACTATTTATATACAGTATGTTTACCCATCCTACAAAAACATTGTATCACTTATAAAACTTGCTTGGTACCCACTGCACCCAAGTCCTTTATGACAAACCCTCATCTGCACCCCAGTCCCCCCCCTCAATGATTTACTTGGCTTGGTGAAACCCTCTAACCCTGGTTTAGGAGCTCACGTTCTGTCTTTTCAGGCCTCCTTTGAAACCCAAACATTGGGTCCTCCCTTCATAATACCACAAGGCTTCTCCTCAATTCCTTTACTGGATCCCAGGCCCCAATGAAGAAAGATGCGCGATGGTGGATAGCTCAACCTAATCCCAAAAATAAAACTTGTTGGAGGTGCAGGGTGCTTACCCAGAAGACCCTTCCCTTGCATTAGGGCCAGTAGAGTAATTGCAAAAAAATCCGGGTGCACAACTTTTTGTTAAAGTTGTCACAAGAGGGCAACAGTTTGATAAAGGGCCCGGAGGGGTCCAAAACGTTGCCCTTTTGTGATGTATATGGGCTTAATAAACCACTTTTACAAAAAAGGTGTGCACCGGGTTTTTTAACCCAATGAAGAAAGATGGCAAGGTCACATTCAAACCTCACCCCACTGTTCCCAACACATTTCAACAAATGACATACTCTATCCAAGGCTGCAGTTTAGCCTTAATCCATGTATATATATATATATATATATACCAAACCAACTAACTCATGAAGCCATGGGTCTTGCTCCACTCAAGCACCAAGTCACTGCCAGGTGAGGCCGTCGACCAACTAGACAGGGAGGCAAAGATTAATTAAATGTGAAAAGACGCTCAACACTGCATACAGTACATGTAATGCTTCCAAGCTTTGTTATTAAATAATCATGTTGGAAATAATTGAGGGTTCTGTGACCATTTAAAAGTACATAAGTCACTCTACAAAGAGTGGTGGTAAATGGAATATTTTCTAATTGGACCAGTGTTGTTAGTGGAGTACCGCAGGGCTCTGTACTAGGTCCCTTGCTTTTCAACTTGTTTATTAATGACCTGGAGGTGGGCATTGAAAGGACTGTTTCTATTTTTGCAGATGAGACTAAATTGTGCAGAACTATAGGCAGGGCCGCCATTAGAAATTTAGAAAACATTAGAAAATGTTAGAAAAAAACATTGGTGGCAGGGGCCCCCTTATAAGTTAAAAAAAACTTGGGGCCCCAACAAAAAAAAAATGTAAAAAAAAAACATTGGTGGCAGGGGACCCGTTATAAGTTAAAAACAAATTGGGGCCCCAAAAAAAAATTTAAAAAAAAAGTTTTTTGAAAAAAAAAAAAAAAGTGGCAGGGGCCCCCTTACAAGTTAAAAAAAATTGGGGACCCAAAAATTTTTTTTAAAAAAAAAAAAAATAATTTTTTTTAAAAATGTTTTTTAAAAAAAACATTGGTGGCAGGGGCCCCCTTATAAGTTGAAAAAAATTGGGGTCCCAAAAATTTTTTAAAAAAAACATTGGTGGCAAGGGGCCCCTTACAAGTTAAAAAATGTTTTACAAAAAGATTGGTGGCAGGGGCCTATAGAATATTAAAATAATACATTGGTGGCCAGGGGATTAAAAAAAAAAAAAAAAAAAAATACACAAACTGGTGTCCAGTAGAATTGAACTCATGGCTTCAGTACTTCAACTTCGCCTCCTTTCGTGACTTTGGGTCTTTGCGCCGTTTCAGGAATTCGGCTTCAGCTGTTTTCGTGACTTCGGGTCTTTTCAGCGATTAGGGACTTTGGCTTTTTCCGTGACTTCGGGTCTTTTCGGCGCATCGGCTTCGGCTTTTTGGCACTTCCGCATTCGGCAACGCAGAGGGAGGACGTACGGCTCGGGCGATCGTAAGGGGGGAACTTCAAAAAATGCAGCGCTGCCGGGCCCCCCTTCATGCCCGGGCCCGGTACGCTTGTCCCCCCTGTCCCCCCCTGATGGCGGCCCTGACTATAGGTTCCATGCAGGATGCTGCCACTTTGCAGAGTGATTTGTCTAAACTGGAAAACTGGGCAGCAAACTGGAAAATGAGGTTCAATGTTGATAAATGCAGGTTATGCACTTTGGCAAAAATAATATAAATGCAAGTTATACACTAAATGTGTGTTGGGAGTTTCCTTAAATGAGAAGGATCTCTGGGTTTTTGTAGATAACACGTTGTCTAATTCTGGGCAGTGTCATTCTGTGGCTACTAAAGCAAATAAAGTTCTGTCTTGCATAAAAAAGGGCATTAACTCAAGGGATGAAAACATAATTCTGCCTCTTTATAGGTCCCTGTTAAGGCCTCATCTGGAGTATGCAGTGCAGTTTTGGACTCCAGTCCTTAAGAGGGATATAAATGAGCTGGAGAGAGTGCAGAGACTAAGTGCAACTAAACTGGTTAGAGGGAGGGAAGACTTAAATTATGAGGGGAGACTGTCAAGGTTGGGGTTGTTTTCTCTGAAAAAAAAAAGGTGCTTGCGAGGGGACATGATTACACTTTACAAGTACATTAGAGGACATTATAGACAAATAGCAGGGGACCTTTTTACCCATAAAGTGGATCACCGTACCAGAGGCCTCCCCTTTAGACTAGAAGAAAAGAACTTTCATTTGAAGCAACGTAGGGGGTTCTTCACAGTCAGGACAGTGAGGTTGTGGAATGCACTGCCGGGTGATGTTGTGATGCTGATTCAGTTAATGACTATAAGAATGACTTGGATGATTTGTTGGACAGACATAATATCAAAGGCTATTGTGATACTAAACTCTATAGTTAGTATAGGTATGGGTATATAGAATTTAATTAAAAGTAGAGAGGGGTGTGTGTATGGATGCTGGGTTTTCATTCTGAGGGGTTGAACTTGATGGACTTTGTCTTTTTTCAACCCGATTTAACTATGTAACTATGTAACTATGTAACTCCCAGGTCCTCATTTTCTAAATACTCTAATATAGGGATAAACTATAATGACAAGTAAACTGTGTCTGTCTATGATTCTTTCCATTATTTTGAAAGTATTTAAATTTTTCTTCATTTTATCAGTGCATCTCAGGCAGTACCCAGGCAACATTACACAAACTGACACACCCTTGGGGCTAGCTGTTGAACGCTGCTCTAGATCTGGGCTGTCAGGCACGCTCTTTTCAGAAACCTCAGGCTGCTTCTCGCTCAGTGAAGGTTATTAACTACTGAGATAGCTTGAGGAGAGTTCCTTGCCCCGGGGAAAGCAGGGCACCACTTTGTACACATGCTGCCTTCTCAACTGCTCGCTCCCTGCTCTGTATTAATGAAGCTGATAATCTGTCTGGGATTCTTAATGCAAAGAACAGCATATGAGCACTTGTTTCTTGCTCCTTCATATTTAAATGTCTCTGGCATTTTGGGGTAAGGAAATTAAAGCAGCTAGTAAGTTGCAGGTAAAACTTAGTCCCTGTGTAAAATGTATAATGAAGCAATAGAATTCTTAATGAATCAGATGAAAATTGAGCGTAGGACTGGCCAGATATGGGATGACTTTGACGTAGTTGTCCAGCTTAAATATATTGCAATATATGGACAAACAATCCCTGTTTTGTTTAAAGGGTAAGGCATTTTTTAGTAGCAGTGTGCACAAAATATCGCTGTCTTAAATATATTGATAATGGGTTGAGTGCAGAGGACTCTTGTATTTGTCTATGTGTCCAATGCCCTCAACTGTAGGCTCCCTATATATGTGCCTCTTCTGCCTACTCATAGTTCCAGCCGCGATTACTTGGGATACAACAAGGGACATTTGTGGCATTTCACTATGGGGACTTTTTCCCAGAACAACATAACCATGAGAAGAGTTTCTATGAAATGTCCACAGTAATGTTGGTGCTTATGTCAAGAATGATCTAGCTAGCCAAATGAGCTACAAGCATACAAAGAAGAGAGGATTGCTTAATGCACATTTCCTGGTACCGGATTTAATTTAATGGGATACAGTCATGGGAATACATGTTTTTTTTTCAAAATGACTTCTGCACTAAAATCCCTTTTTCAAAAGAGCAAACTGATTTTTTTATCTTTAATTTTGAAATATGACATGGGGCTAAGCATGTAAGTTCCCAGGTGCCCCCAGACATGTGACTTGTGCTCTGATAAACTTCAGTATCTCTTTTCTGCTGCACTGCAAGTTGGAATGATATTACCCCCTCCCTTCCTCCAACCCCCCCCACACACACACACGCACACTCACCCCCAGCAGCCTATCAGCAGAACAATGGGAAGGTAACCAGATAACAGCTGCCTGGTTGATATAAGAACAGCACTCAATAGTAAAAATCCTTGTTCCACTGTGACTCCTTCAGTTACATTGAGTAGAAGAAACAACAGCCTGCCAGAAAGCAGTTCCATAATGCAGCAGTGACTCTTTCTGAAATCACATGAACAGGCAAAATGACCTGAGATGCACCTACACACCAATATTACAATAAAAAAAACACTTGGGTTAGGAATGAAATTTTACATGGTATAGTGAATTATTTGCAGTGTAAACAGTGTCATCTAGAAATAAAAATGACACCATAAAAATCATGCAAAATCCCTTTACTCTGTGTGGTTGCATTTTCCAGAACAGGAGTTTTAGTTAAAATGTTATAATCATTATATTTCATTATGCTTACTTAAGTTGTAACAAGCCAACCCACCACATTAAGATAAATCCCATATGGTAGCCCTAATTATTTACCGGCTCTGGTCAAATTTTTTTCTGGCACCTCCCTGTTTGATTGCATAATCTTGCAAAAGGTGTCACCTAAAACAGCGATCCTACTGATTCTTCTCTGCTGTAGCTTTATTATGGGAAAGATTTCCATGACAAACACCCAATTTTAAAGCCATAAGATTAGCATTAAAGGGACAGGTGTTGGGGTTGTTAGGGAATTTACAGCTTCCTTCCTTACTCGTTGCCCTTATGATAAGAGGCTGTTTCCACATTCCCAGAGTCCACCTAAAGAGTACACTGTGTAAGAGACGAAAACAAGAAAGAAACAGGAGTCCCTAGACAACTGTTGCAATTTTGTAAATTTTTTTTAAATTGGCAAATGGAAATTATCTTTCTGATGTGTATTGCGAGTCGAAAATAAAGATTTCGTTCAGCTAACCCAAAAAATCTGTCTGCATTGTAAAGTTTCAGAAATATATAACAGCACATAAGGAAACCCCTTATTTAAGCTACCACCACCCCCTATCATCTGCCAATGTGCCTTTTGCAAGTGTATGAAGCTAGGGATCTCATGATACAAAAGGCTACTGACCTACTGACCCAAGAGTTGTAGTAGAGATTCCGACCCCGAGAGACAGTAGGCTTCTGGGTTACACTCACAGATATTTGCCTGAGGCCTTCTGCAAAGTAATCAGCTTTACTAGTAACTGCAACCAACCAACATCATCTTGTTTTCTTCCTGGGGGCTTGAGATCCTGCCATTCCAGTCAAATTATCACTTTATGGATAAAAGCACCCCCCCCAATACTTAATGTACAAACTGCAGAAGAATATTTATGAATATGACTTTCTTGTTTGGGCAACAGGAGTAACATACTCATCTATTAGTGACATATAATTTAGTATGGGTCTGGCAGAACATTCTGCACAGCCAACAACATATGTATACCAATCTGTATACCCTCCTGGGCATAACTGGAATGGTTGCAGGGATTACAGATGGTATCAATCTCTGTAGTTCTGCTTTAGATCCGGATCATTCAGTGTTCTTCCCACCACTTCTCGGGAAAGAAGAAAGTACAGTATACATTTTCTATTATCTTCTTTACAAAAGCCCCTTTGGGCAAAAATTGCAGAGCTTTTTATGGCACTAAACCTTCTGTAATTAGTAAACTCACACAGGGTTTGCTTTATGATTGTCTGAGCACCACCCTTTCCATTTCCCCTTTAAAGTGGACCTGTCACCCAGACTTAAAAAGCTGTATAATAAAAGTCAATTTCTAATTAAACATGAAATCCAATTTTTTTTTTATAAAAGCATTCATAGCTGTTGTAAACTCATTTAAAAATGTCAGCTGTCAATCAAATATTGCCTGCCCCTCCTCTATGCCTTAGGCATAGAGGCGGGGCAGACAATTACTTTCACTTTCCATTCAGCACTTCCTAGATGTCACTGCTCTTCCCACATTCCCCCCAGTTCTCTTAACCATTTAATTGTGTAACCAAGGCATGGGGAAGGATATCGGGTCCCCCATTCTGGTGCACAAACCAGATTCATGGGTGATGGGTCCCATTTAAGGAGTTCCCTTATCAGCACAAAGCTTCATTCTCTGATGCAGCTCTTATTGTTTTGTAGTTAATTTGGGCAAATCAGTAGCACTTCAATTGTATTGAAATTGGAGATATGCTGGATCCTTATTCTTTTTCTACCCTCATTCAGGCACAAATCACCCGGGGGATTCACTCAGATGGGTAGGCTCCTCCAGAGCTGGAACAGGCATCTACAGCGATGAAGTCCTTAGAAGCTCCAGGTTCTCCTAGCTGAGCACACAACTTGCTTTAAACCTTCAGGGTATTGCTCCCAGCACTGTCCATAGCGTAAGCACGATAACCCCCTTTACTCCTCACAACCAGCTCCCAACGCGTGAACATGCAGAATTCCTCTTCTGCAGAAGGGAGCTTTAGACCCTCCTGGTCTAGTTCCCAGGCTTGGCGATGCTTTGCTTTTGCTTGGCGGCCAGATTCTTACTCCCACTCTGAAGTAAAATCACCAAATCCACACATTTAGTGAAAAGTTGTGACACCCTCCGGTATCTGCTAGCATGCTGCACAGGGACAAGGCTCAACCCCTCCCAAGACCCTAGGAGACCCTGTAGCTGCACAAACAGAGATTTCCCACCATGTGGTTCAGATTTTCAGCAATTAATCCTCACTATCCCTACACTAGTTTTACCAGTGCAGGCCAAAAGTGCATTATATTATCATTAACTTAAAACACTTTCATTTGTTGGTGTTACTGTTTCTTTAAGGCTATATAACCATTGATGTGGTCTTGGCAATCTCTCACTTCTGAATGCTAAAGGTGGGTAGGACTAAGCCCTCTGATTGAAACCAATGCCCCAGCCAGAAGACACATCCCATGAGATGCTATCATGCAGGGGGATGTCAGCCTTTGAATACTATGACCAAAGGTAAATAGTTAGGGACGGTCATGTAGGGTTTACCTTGAAGTGGTATGGTTGGCTTACCAATTTTATGATCAACGTTGTAACTTAAAAACCCCTGTAAATACATGCACTTGCATATATATAATGAATTACTTGTGAGACAGGGGCCAGGGAATGTGCAATGGGAGCAAAGATTGATCTTGCCATATCCCTCAGCTGAAATCATTTATTTCCAGTGGCCTGATCAGTGTTTGAAAGCTTTGCGTGCCCATTGCTCTTTTAGCCTGAGAAACCACTTGGAAATCTCTTCAATGTATTGCCCTCAGTTGAGAAGATTTCTTAAGTGGACTGGAAATGTAACTCCCATGTAATTTAAGCAGAGTGCTCCACAGCCTTTTATTTATGTATTTCTTCATTTTATTTTTTAGCTTTACTGAAAATATTCCAGAAAAAAAACAGAAGGTATGTTATGGCAGACCTTCTAGCAACTTCTAATGTAAAGCTGCATATGTCATGAATTAAAAAGCTTTCCGAGACCTCTCCTCCTTCAACGCAAGGCCCTCCGAATACTCGCTGTGATGTTAGTTATATCTGTGGCTTCATTAATATATCACAAGGAAAATGTACTTGCAGCTGAAAAGATAAAATAGCAAAGGGTATTATACAGGTCGTAGAACCTGCTCTGCATCTAATTGAATCTAATGAATGTGGCTAAAAACGCCATATTTTATATAGTGAACTTATTGCACCGGCCTAAAGTTTCAGCTTGTCAATAGCAGCAATGATCCAGGACTTCAAACTTGTCACAGGGGGTCACCATCTTGGAAATGTGACACTCACATGCTCAGTGGGCTCTGAGCAGCTGTTGAGAAGCTAAGCTTAGGGCTCGTCACTAATTATCCAGCAGAAAATGAGGTTGGTCTGTAATATAAGCTGATGCTACAGGGCTGATTATTACATTCTGATGCTAAATGCACTGGTTTCTATGCTGCCATGTTGTAATTATCTGTATTAATTACTAATCAGCCTTATACTGTGACATTTCTATTCTATGTGTACTGTGTATTGTGAGTAGGTCCCTAAGCTCAGTAAGTGACAGCAGCACAGAGCATGTGCAGTGAATCAGCAGAAAAGAAGATGGGGAGCTACTGGGGCATCTTTGGAGACACAGATCTTTACTGCTAATGGGCTGTGGTTGGGCTGGTACAGAATCGCAAAACATAATATACAACATTTCTAGTTACTTCTTTAGTTGGGAGGTATGCACTAAGGTCAGGAGCACTACTAGGCTTGGTGTTTAAAGTTAAATTGGATGCCATTTTAGCTGGTGAGTGCTGGGAATTGTAGTTTGCAGCAATTGGTATATTTGCATTATATTGTATTATATATATTTTACGATATAATTAATCCTTATTGGATGTTAAAACCGTTCTATTGGGTTTATTTAATGTTTAAAAGATTTTCTTAGACTTAAGGTACGAAGATCCAAATGAAGGAAAGTTCCATCTGGAAAACCACAGGTCCTGAGCATTCTGGATAGCAGGTCCTGTACTTGTACAATAATGAAGAAGAAAATGCTTCTGTGAGCTAAAAGCTGCACACTTACTGTTCAAGCCTTTGATTCAATTATATCAGTGGCTCACACATCATTTGATTCACACTTTAAATGTGCAATTTGAATTCACACCACCATGAGTGTGATGAGAAAAAGGAAGCAATGAAGATGTGTAACCATGCTAATGGGAATTCAATCATCTGCTCATTCGGGTACAGGCAGCAGATACAGGATCTTTAGATGCAGCAAGCAAAATACATTAGGATTCAGCTGACAGTGACCAATGCTCTCCAGGGTGGTAATGAGATTAACAGTATTAGTATCAGTAGAATTGATCACCTATAAGGTTCCCTCTGAGCCTGCACCAAAGTACTGTACATATAGGGTTGCCACCTGTCCAGTTTTGACCGGGACAGCCCGTTTTTTTGGAAGCCCCTGATGTAACGACCGGATTGAACCGATGTTGATCTTGTAATTTCATGAAACCATGAAACCTGGTAAACTGTGTTATGTAGGTAAGACCATAAGACCTATTAGGAAACGTATATCAGAACATCTAAATTGTGTTTCTAGGCAGGATATGAGTTTGGCTGCAGCAAAGCATTTGATTGGTCATCATGGGGGTAAATTATGTATATCTTTTCAAGTTGTAGACAGAGTTGTATCCAATGTTCGGGAAGGGGGATATAGTACAGTCCCTTCTGAGAAGAGAAGCGTTCTGGATTTTAAAACTAGGTACTGTTATGCCCAAGGGTCATGGGAATTAAATTGTTTTGTTGAATAATTTTTCCAATATGGAAAGCAAATTTTAAATGACTCTCATACAATCTTTAAAATGATACTTTATTTAATTAAAATATTTATTTGTTTATTCATTTGTTGCTACACTGATTGTCATGATTTATGAATTGATATTATGTTGCTCTAATGTCTATTTTTGTCATATTGTTAACATATTATTAACTAATCAATTGGGAACATTATTTAATGTTGCTTTGCTGCTAAATACACAGAATATATTACATTAATTTCATTCAGTGTTTACATATTTATTGTGATGTTTTAATCAGGTGGATCATCTGTTTTTCATGGTGTGGTTATATGTGTATTACCAGCAGGGGGCGCCTATGCTTCAGATGAAGTGACAAATGAGTCATGAAATGTGTTATAAGCTTTTATTATTAATTCTTAACATGTATTTATATAGCGCCAACGTATTGAGTAGCACTGTAAAGTAAGTAAGCTTTGCTGTTACCCTGCCTGCTTCAATGACTGTATTGTTAAACAGATTTATAAAGCTACATTTTTTTTATCCAAGTTTGGTTTCATTGCTGATTGTGGACCTGTAAAGTGTTTGCAATTGCAATAAATTGAAATTAGCCAAAAGGTGCCAACCCCTATGTGCGTATCAAGAGAAACTTGTGGAAGGAGGTGGAAAAGTGGCGGCAAGTAAAATATCCAGCCATTGTGGGGGACAAATAGTTATAAACTGTATGGTGTGTGTGGTTTTATAAGTTGTATAGGGTGTGTTTTATATTCATTCATTTCCTATATTCTACAAGTATATGTATATAAGATTTGAAAGAAATGTTATTCACATTACATAAGTACTTTAAAGTGTGTTGGAACCCTAAAGCTGGCCATATATGTTAGGATTTTTAAAAGATCTTTTCGTTATCATAAGACCAAGCTTATATTGAAACGATTGTTTAAATGTACAATTTGTCCATCAACTAAAAAGAGATATTGTCTAGCTGAAGCTTGGAAACTGTAGGGTGGCTGCCTGCTTGGCCCTGCAAACAATTAGACAATAGATACATTTCACTGTGACCAATTAATTAAAAATTTTATAACCTGCCGATCAATTTTCTGACCGATGTCGGACGAAAAATCCTTAGATGCACGATTGTTCGATTCCCACTAACCTCACGATAATTTGACGGAGTGGTTGGAAATCGTGCGTTTATCAAAGAAAAATCTTTGCGTCTATGGGGACCTTTAGGGCAGAGACACACGCTCAGATTCGGGGAGATTAGTCGCCCAGCGTCAAATATCTTTTTCTTCTGGGCGACTAATCTCCCCAAAGTGCCTCCTGCTGGCTATAATGTAAATCGTCGTCGGGATGGCAATTGGTGCGCTTCGTTTTCCGAAGTATATATTTATATATGTTTCTGGGGTTGAACTTAATGGACTTTTTTCAACCCAAATTAACTCTGTAACTGTCCGTGAATGAGAGGAGTATAAATATTGGAACTTGAAGCACTGTATTGGTTAGGATGGCCACATACTTATGTTTCATACGATTTTCTGAGCTTGTATGTTGGCCTGACAATCCCAGTCGATATCTTTGGTTGGTTCATCAGCTGGGAAGGTTTGAAAAATGAATCTGCTAAAGCATTATGTTGGCTGATTCATGGGCAGATTAGGAGGTAATTAGGTAATCCCCCTCTTTCTGCTATTCCAGTTGTTTAAACTGTTGGAATAATTGAAATCAGAGAAATAGAAAGGTGTCCCCATGTATTCTATCTGATTGCTAAGCTCAAGGATCAGGCACTATGTACAATGGACTTATCCCTGCTGTGCATCATCTTAATATGACCCAGAAAAGTAACGAATAGCAACCAGAGATTTGCTTAAATTATTCTTTTGGCTCTAGACACATGTAATTACCCAAAGTACCAGTTTCTTTTCAGTCCCTTCTATATTTTTTAGACGGTACTTGTATTATTTACGTTTGACTTAAAGGGCATGTAAAGGCAAACCTATAAAATCCCATTTTTACTTTCTTTAATGAAATAGAAACTTATCTCCAATATACTTTAATTAAAAAATGTGTACCGTTTTTATAAGAAACCTGACTGTATGCAGTGAAATTCTCCCTTCATTTACTGCTGTGTATAGGAATTGTCAGATGGTCCCTAACTGCTGAACAGGGAAACAATCATACTTATGAACAGCAGGGGGAGCCCCCGCCTTACTTCCCAGCCATGCAGAACTCAAGCAGCTTTGTTTATGACGATCCCTAAGCAGCCCAGACCACACTGGAAAGATGTATAACAAAGTTACAAGATGGTGACCCCCTGTAGCCAACTTTGAAAGCATAAATTATTTGTTTGATTAGGCTTGTGGTGCAGTAAGTTCATGTTTATATTTAGTATACAAAATACAGCATTTCTAGCCTTATTCTATTTTAGACTTTACATGCCCTTTAAGTCTTCTTTCATAAAATGGACATTCGGTGACTGTCAACCAGTTTTCTTTCCGTATCTCACTGTGAGGGAAATATATCTAATGCAGAGAAGGAATGGGTTTCCCATGAGTCTGAATGTTTTGCCTGACGGCTGTCGTGGATCTTATTTTAAATAATCTATCTTGGCAGGCATAGTAAATGATCATTAAAACACAGGACACGGATAAGTATTTCCTAAGGGGATCTGAGAAGAGTAGCTTTAAATCTGAAGCAGAACAAATGAGGGTTTAAAGCTCCAGTATGTGTCTTTGTGTGTGATGTTTCCCTTCCCGCCATCTTTCCTCAGAAATCTGTAATCTTTCAGTTGACTGCAGCCGTACATAACCGAGTTCTTTTATGTTCCGAGACCCTTTTTTGTGCTACTATAGCGTGGGCTATCACCCATGGAAAGATGTTTCCTATTCCATTTTTTAGTTCATTTTGTGCTCTTTTTGTTACCAGATATTGGATACTTCCCCTCTCCAGCAGTAAATTGCCTTTTGAACCCACCAGCAGATAGGAAAGAAGAAGAAGAATAGAGACAAACAAACAGAGCATGAAAGAAACAGAATACAGTGCATTGTGGGTTTAAAGCAAGATCAAATGAGCAAGTGTGAAGAATAGCATTTGTTTCCTGATTGGCCTATTTTACTTGTAGACCCACCATCCAGGTGTGCCCAGGTGACCAATGAGGGGCAGTCTAATAATACATTGAGAGGGCATATGGAGAAGCCCCCTTATCATGGGAAAGTCACAGTGAGAGCCTTCACCTAATGTTTTCCTCTGAATTCTATTTGGTAGCGTGTGAGAGGCATTAGCTGATGAAGAACTGCTAAGCCCAAAATATAACGTAGGGAAGTATTTGAGGAGCATCCCTCTCCTTATCTTCCTACTAGAGAATTTCATCCCCAATGGACCGTATACACCTCATTTCAACATGAGCTCAATGAAAGGGCTTGTGCCAGATATACTTTTTACCACGTGTTTAAATTAAGAGATATTAATATGTTTTGTTACATCTGGCACTAAAGCAGATTATAAAACCAGTTTCACTTTAGCACTTCCTGTTACTTCCTGGTTCTGCCGAGCAGAGAAGTATCTGATAAAACGTATTGCCATCAGTCAACTTAGCAGCCCTCTGATAATGAGCTGCTTAAAGGGATACTGTAATGGAAAAACATGGTTTTTTTTCAATTAATAGTGCTGCTCGAGCAGAATTCTGCACTGAAATCCATTTCTCAAAAGAGCAACCAGATTTTTTTTAGGTTTGATTTTGAAATCTGACATGGGGTTAGACATATTGTCAGTTTCCCAGCTGCCCCAGTCATGGGACTCTGATAAACTTCAGTCACTCTTTACTGCTGTACTGCAATTTGGAGTGATATCACCCCCTCCCTTCCCTCCTCAGCAGCCTAACAACAGAACAATGGGAAGGTAACCAGATAACAGCTCCCTAACACAAGATAACAGCTCCCTGGTAGATATAAGGTAGATATAAGAACAACACTCAATAGTAAAAGCCAAGTCCCACTGAGACTCACTGATTCCCACTATTTCAGTTACATTAAGTAGGAGAAATAACAGCCTGCCAGAAAGTAGTTCCATCCTAAAGTGCAGGCACAAGTCACATGACTGGGGCAGCTGGGAAACTGACAATATGTCTAGCCCCATGTCAGCAAAATTGAATATAAAAACATCTGTTTTCTCTTTTAAGAAATGGATTTCAGTGCAGAATTCTGCTGGAGTAGCACTATTAACTGATGTGTTTTGAAAAAAAACATTTGTATAAAATGGAGTTAGGGGAGATGGCCCTCCTGTAATGCGGAGCATTCTGGATTACGTGTTTCTGGATAACTGATCATGTACTGGTTTATTCATTACACTTGGAACTCTTAAAACCTCTGCTGCTTTCATGGCTCACTTCCCATTGACTGGAACGATCCATTGTGCATCTTGTTCATGTCAGTGGGAAGTTTTATGGTTCCGCTTTCAAGTATTTTCTTAGATTTTCCCAATAGCTGATTTAATACCATTGTGTTTTCATAGAAGACAATATATAGTGATTACCCCTCGATGAACGATGACACAGGGCCAATTGCAGTGCGTCTGAAATTGCCCCAATGTCTTCAAGTTGGCTTGAGTGGAAATACCTTATAGTGCAAGTTTCAGTGTTTTCAGCCCAGAAAATGAATATTGCTTGCACTCTAATGGCAATTACAGTGTAACTGCTGATCCAGTGGTGCGGCAGGGACGCCCGCCTCGCCGTCCTCCTGTGCCTGAATGCGCTGGTAACTAGGGCGCGCGCGGCGTGCCTCTGCTGTATTTATTGGCGCGTGTTGACGCCAGCACGCAATGGTACGAAAGTTTAAGCTATTTAAAGGGCCAATGTACTCATTCTCACTGCCCATCATAGGATTTGTTCCTTATGAGTTTCCAGGTGCCTCTGTGCTGTATAGCTTCTGTGATCTGATTCCTGTTGTGACCCCTGCCTGTTTTAGGACTATTCTGACTTCTGTATCCTGACCCTTGCCTAGTAACCGACTCCGCTTATTCCGTATCCCTTCTGATTGATCTCCTGGTTTGACCCTTGCCTGCCTGACTCCGTTTGTACTCTGCCTGCCCGGACCCGTCCTGATTTGACTACACTTTCTGCCTACGCCTTGTACCGCGAGCCAAAAGACTTTGCATTACTGTCGTGTCCCTTTGTTCATTCAGAACCTCTTTTAGTAAGACCTGGCGGCATCCAATTAGCCGAGGGCTCCTCCCGAGGTGAAATGCGGAAGCAAGAGCCAAGAACAAGGTGCTTAGCATTGGTTCTGAATTTAGGGTGCCGAACGTGACAAACAGCTGCTGATCTCTTTCCTTCCCATTTTCTTAGCTGCTAGGATGAAACAGAACAGCAATTAGGGGAGTCTTATCTTTGTGCTATTTGCACAACATTTCATTCGTTTTTTTTTTCCTGGAGAACATTATGGATAATACAATACTAATAAAGCCGTGGCTTATGGCTTAATCAAATGTTTAGATTTATCTTGCAACCCGTTAAAGCTGCAATAGAAAGGAAATTCATTTGGCTTCAAAAAAACAAAAACAAAGAAAACATAGAAAAATGTGGCCGGTTCATTGCAACTCTCTGATCCGTTTATTAAAATTTATGTCGCAAAGGCATTTCTGAAAGGTTGTGAAAATCAATTTCATTTTCACTCTCTCCGTTCCCTGCTCTTGGCTGTCAAAGTGAAGTGGTGCCCATAGAAGCATTTCCGGCTGCAGCTCGGAGCAGGTTTATTTCCCTGGCAATGGCTGCACCCAGTGGAATAACAATAAGGGGTACAGAGGGGTAGAGATAAAGTTTTTACTTGGGGAGCTTGAGGGTGATTCTGTTGCAACACCACAAAACAAAAAATATAACATTAGGCCATACATGGAAAGGCCTGCTAATTTTGCACAAAACAAGCAATGTTTTGGTCATTTAGGTTGCCAGATGGGGTTGATATGGCAGTTTGGTAGGAAAAATAATCACAGAGGAGACCCATGCAGAACCCTTGGCCGTGTACTTAAGCTGGCCATAGACGCAAAGATCCGATCGTATGAATCACCGTACGATCGGACTTCCTCATCTCCCGACCTGCCACTAACCATTCCAATCAAATAAAGTACAAAAGAACAGATCAGCTGATGTTCTGCCCCTGACAGCAATCGTACGAAAGTTATGTCCGACCAAAGCTAGTGACAGTCTGAAAATCGTACAATCGGCAATACACGCAGAAATATTATTGGCAGCCGACAGAAATCTTTTAACCTGTCCGATTGACCAAACGACTGATCTCCGCTGGCCGAAAAATGACGGGACTCTCCACACACGGTCCGAAAATCTTACGAATCCTCGATTCGTAAGATCAGATCTTTGCGTCTATGGCCAGCTTTAGGGTGGTGACACATGCTAAGATTCCAGGGAGATTAGTCGCTCAGCGACAAATCTCCATTTCTTCGGGCGACTCATCTCCCCGAAATGCCTTCCTGCCAGCTAGAATGTTAATCGCCAGTGGGATGGCACTTGGAGCACATCGTTTTCTGAAGTCGCCCGAACTTCAGAATCCTGCATTTAAATTGTTTTTTTAAAACAGCAAACAAATTCTTTTACATTTTAAATCTGACATGAGGCTAGACATGTTAGTTTCCCAGGTGCCCTCAGTCATGTGACTTGAGCTCTGCTAAACTACAGTCACTCTTTACTGTTGTGTGGCAAGTTGGAGTGATAAGTAGGAGGCAAGTTGGAGAGATGATGGACTGTTGGGTGGGGGGTGGAAGAGGGGTTCTCTTCCCCCCCCACCCAACCGTCCTTCAGCAGAACAATGGGAAGGTAACCAGATAACAGCATTCCTGCACTGCTTAAATGCAAGAGAACAGTATTCATTAGTAAAAAAACTCTTTTAGTTTCATTGAGCATGATAAACAATAGCTTATCTGAAAGCAGTTCCATCCTTAAGTGCTGTCTCTTTCTGAAAACACATGAGCAGGCTTAATGACCTGAAATGGCTGCCTACACACCAATATTACAACTAAAAAAATTACATTTATTAGTTCATGAATACCATTTTAAATGGTAGAATGAATTGCATGCAATGTATAACGTGTAATTTAGAAATAGAACTATACCATAAAAACCGTGAGACAGATTCCCTTTAAGGAATGGCATCTGATTTATATAGCTAAATAGTCATACAGAAAAGAAACGAGTGAAGCAAAATGTATAATAGTTCAAGAGACTGGCAAATGAAAAAAGATACATTATCTATATTCTTGTTTTATGACCCCAAAAGTTTCCTAGTTGCACAGTGTTCATTAGCAAACAAATAAACAGTGTTGCAGGTATGGCATATGTTTGGGTCAAGCAAGAAATAGAAGAATATCCGCTACTCTAGTAGGGTATTAAAAGAGTTTCATCTCTACATGAAACATAAATACGTTGCATCAATGCACTGTACGCTGATCAAACAGCTTGTTCTAGAACAGAACTCATTAAAAGCAGCTTGAAAGTCATTACTGGCAATAAGAATGGCTAAGAGGCAGCCGAAATGTGATAAGATGATGATTAATGCAAAGTCCTCAGATGAACAGTTTTACAATCATATAGAAATAGTAATACGTGAATGTAATGAGTTTTCTGCTACTCTTTCCTAATAATTCTTGCGTTTGATCTCATAGCACTGTGTGTAAATGTGCAGAGAGTTTTCATAGAAAAATTATTGGCTTTGACACTGCCAAAGCTTAATAATGTACTTAAATGACCCAACTTGGCCTAAACCCAACTGAGACTTTCATGCATGATATAATACAGAGATCAGGGGGATTTAGCTTGTGATCATGGGCTCAGATTTCTGAAGTTTCTAGTCACTGGTGGTGTAATAAAAAGCTTGTGTGCCTCCTTTTATACTCATTTGATATTGAATTATAAGCCTCTTATCTGTGGGTTGTTTTTGTATCCATGATGTTGCAAAATACAAGGGAATACTGAATCCCTTATTACTGCCACTTAGCCCCAAGGAGATCAAAGTGGATCCAGATCTAGAGTATAATTAATACAATAATAAAACTGACAGAGCTGGGTTTCACTTCGGATGAACATGAACTCAGCCTGCAGGTCTCTGTTCAACAGTTCAACTTAATGATTGGTCAAAAACATGAACACCCAGGCATATTAAATGTGAGGTTCTGGTGCAGGAATCATAGAGCCCCCTTATTACTAAATTAGTAGGACTCATTGGTTACCTGACCCTCTAAGTGGAAGACTCTGCCAACAAGTATAATGGGACACCAATAACAAAAAAATTGCCTGTGCATTTATGACCAGGCACTTGATCCATCCCAGTTGCACCCCATTATGCCAAAACCCCACCCATAATGCACCTCTGCACACTCCCCTGCAAGTCCCTTTGTGACCCACAAATAACACTTTTACATATCTTGGGGCACATTCTGCCATGGGGATCCTGACAGCAGTACCCCCAACTGGCATACTATGATCTGGTTGGGCCCCTACAAAAAAATCCCCCCAGTAAACTCCCAGGTTCCACTCATGTATCACCCCTTCTGTATAGAGAGCTGCTGTGCATAGTATATGCAGCAAACATAGAGAGATGCAACTTCATTCTGGGACCACATGGAGGCATATTTATTAAAGGTCGAATTTTACTTTTAATTAAACTCTATTTCTCTAAAACCATGAATGCCATGACAGTTATAAAAAGATCTAAATATAAAATGTACAAATGGAAAAAAATGCGCTAAAAAATACAAAAACCTCTAAACGTTTTTAGGATAATCTCTAGCTAAAACAAATCCGAAAACGACTAAGATACTAAGATGGTCCAACAGGATCAGCGCAACTCCCATTGATTCTAGGAGACCATCGACAGCGCAGTTTTGTATGGTTTTTGCACTTAATAAATCTAAATTTGTTGTGGGTTTTAAAGAAATACAGAAAAAAACATATTTTCAGAGATTCATGAAAAAAAAAGAAATTTGAATGTTGGTAAATAGGGCCCCTAAGAGTTCACATTCTGGGTGCTGTCAGCAAGGGGGTGGCTAATGTGCAAAAAAGCAAAATCCTTGGTGCCCCTTCTTTGTAAATAAGCCTGATGCTCTACTAGGGATGCACCAAATCCACTATTTTAGGATATAGCCAAATCCTTCACAAAAGATTCAGACAAATACTGAAGTTAATCTGAATCCTAATCTGCATATGCAAATTAGGGATATGAGGGGTGACATATAAAACATTTTTTTACTTATTTGTTTGGTGATGAAAAGTCACATGATTTTTAGGATTCAAACTCAGTTTGGCCAAGGACTTGGATTCAGCCGAATCCAAATCCTGCTGAAAAAAAAGGCAGAACCCCGAACCGAATCCTGGATTCAGCGCATCCCTATACTCTACACCAGGGATCCCCAATCTTTTTTTTACCTGTGAGCCACATTCAAATGTAAAATATTTTGTAGAGCACCACAAGCATGCAAAAAGTTCTCGGGGTGCAAATATGGGCTCTGATAGGCTACTTGGTAGCCCCATATTTGGACTTGCAGCCTACAGGAGGCTCTGTTTGGCAGTACAACTGGTTATTATGCAACTAAAGCTTCCCGAACTAGGAATTCAAAAATAAGCACCTGCTTTTGAGGCAACTGAGAGCAACATCAAAGGGGTTGAGGAGCAACATGTTCCTCACGAGCCACTGGTTGGGGATCTCTGCTCTACACAGAAGAAACTATAGATGGAAAACAAGAGACCTTATAGACAGAGACGGCGAGAGACGAACTAACCAGATCATTGTTAAACTGCTTCTCCTGTTTGTGATGTACAATATAATTTAGGTTGAGAAGGAGCTACTTGTACTGGAGAACGAATTGAGTGCCTTACAGTTACTATAAAGATATTTCTCACACATGTGACAGAAGACAATTTAATTAAAATAAGTGGCTAACAGTTCCTAGTTAAGCCGAGTAATTACTGCTTGAATCTGAGGAAATATGGTATCCTGTGAAGTATAGACTATTTGCTGCTATCTTGTTAGCACATCCAACCGTGAATAACTGCAACTAAAAAAAGATTAATTTCTGCATTTTCAGTCTGAGGCAGACCACCCCAAAAAAGGCTACTTCCCCAAACTTGTGTTTTTGTATCATGTACAGTACCCAAATGACTGTGAAACTGGAGGCTGTGCCACAGAGTCAATAACCTGAAAGATGTAAAATATGAGGTTTACGTGGCATTTAGTGATGGTTTCTAACTAAAGGTGCCCATACATTGAGGCAGATTTACTAAAGGGCGAAGTGGCAAACGCTGGCGACAATTCACCAGTGTTACAGCCCGCAGGGACATCACCAATTTACGGCCACAGGCACCAATTCGCTAGCAAAAAAGATAGGCATTTGCGGTCATTCAAACTCTGTCGCCACGTAAAAATTCACTCTGGCGAATGGACATTCACTAAAATGCGGATTTTACCTCTTTCGCCAGACTTGCCTTCACCAGCTCAGACCAGGCAAAGTGCATTGGAAAGTATAGATCTTCCTCATTCTTCTGTTATTTACATCATATTCTGAGTGGAAAAAGCATCAAAGTTCAAAAAACGCTGGCATCTTTTCCTTTTTTTCAGACTGATAGCCTGCAAAAGTCTTTAAAATTGTTTTTTTGGGTAACCGGTTTCCCCCAAACATTTCCTAACATATGGAACATTAACTATACAGTGGGCTCATGTGTAGGACATTAAAACAACTCTATTTTATTTATTAAGGTTCCCAGGACTTGTGTAATTAACAGAGGAAATGTAATATATTTGCTGCAACATATAACATAAAGACGTCCATTCAACTTTAAATTTCCCGTCGGATACAAATTGACCTGAGCGTAAGAAATGAACGCTAGCGCATCTTCGCTTTGAATTGCTCACATTGCTGAAGTAATGCTACCGAAAAGTCGCCAGTGTTCCGTGCCCACGATGAAACTCCGCATTTTAATTGTCTGAGCGAATTTTCACCTGCCGAAGTGTAGTGAAGGGTGCGAAGTGGTCGCTGGCGACTTTTTGCCGGTTAGTGAATCTGCCTCATGGATACTGGCTGCCAAATGTGGCCAACCAAAATTCTGTTAGACATAACTGTGGTGGGTGTTTCTGAATAAGTATTAACTCATTTGGATTTTTTTACAAAAATTGTTAGTATATGCAATTGTTATGAGCGCTGAACCCAATATTTGTGTATGCACACAGGGCCGCCATCAGGGGGGGTAGAGTTGAAGGGGGCCCCGAGGGTAAGGGGGGCCCGGCCACGCCACACTTACTTGATTAGCCCTGGCCACCAATTTTGGCCACCAATTTTTTTTCTCATGTGGGGTCCTAGCCACCAATATTTTTTAATGGGGGGGCCCTGGCCACAAATGTTTTTTTATGGGGGGCCCTCACCCCCAATAACTTTTTATTTTTTATTAACATGTGGGAACCCTAGTCACCAATATTTTTTTTGTTTTTTTTTACTGTGTGGTGGGGGGCGAAACCTATCTCCAATATACTTTAATTAAAAAATGTGTACCGTTTTTATAAGAAACCTGACTGTATGCAGTGAAATTCTCCCTTCATTTACTGCTGTGGGTAGGGAATTGTCAGATGGTCCCTAACTGCTGAGCAGGGAAACAATCATACTTATGAACAGCAGGGGGAGCCCCCGCCTTACTTCCCAGCCATGCAGAACTCAAGCAGCTTTGTTTATGACGATCCCTAAGCAGCCCAGACCACACTGAGCATGTGCACAGTCTTAGTCTTGCAAAGATGTTTAACAAAGTTACAAGATGGTGACCCCCTGTAGCCAACTTTGAAAGCATAAATTATTTGTTTGATTAGGCTTGTGGTGCAGTAAGTTCATGTTTATATTTAGTATACAAAATACAGCCTTTCTAGCCTTATTCTATTTAGACTTTACATGCCCTTTAACTGTAACTTTCTTAAAACATTCAAAACATAGTCACTTCTTTCTTTGGCAGTGTCAGGGCTTCTGTCCTTTAGTTCATTTTATTAATTTTATATTTCAATTTTAACTAGATGGTTTAAAATATTTTATTTGATTTTCATATTAAACAAATGAAATCAAAATGACAACAAATGTTAAGCAGATGAAGAAATTAACTAGATGGTTGCCTGAATGTTGTACCATGCTATTGGATGCCAACAGAACTGGCATTAGAATTTGTATAATCTATTTTTTCACCCATATTTCTGCTGGGGGCCCCAGTAACCTGCTTCACTAATAATGTGGTTTCTGTCTTATACAAATGAATTTCAAGTACAGGTGGGTATTTTGCAGGTAGGAATGGCATATGCAGTCTGGTTGTGGGTCAAAGCTTCTCTGTCTAAAGGTGGCCATACATGGGCAGATTAAAGCTGTCGATATCGTTCCTTTAGACCGATTCAGCAGCTTATTTGCCCATGTGTGGGGGCTCCCAACGGGTCCTCCCGATCGATATCAGGCCAAAAATCAGGCAAGATATCGATCGGTCAAGTTTGATTTTTTTGTAATATCCAGGGCCACATTGGCTAGTTGATGCGGTCCTGCGACCCGTCAGAGACCATTAGTAGTATTGTACTCCGATCATTCGGCCCAGGGCGAAACGTTCGGATTCATCTGATATCGCCCAGCCGTTAGTGGGCATATCGGGTTAAGATCCGCTAGTTTGTCAACCTTGCCAAACGAGCGGATCTTATAGTGTCTGGCTACCTTAACTTGCTTCAAATCACTTCCAGTTTATGGCACTCAGCAAGTTATGGGCAGTACGGTAACTAGATGTTACTGGGCCCCACAGCAAATTCAATTTAGGGCCAAAATATTGATAAGTTGACTTATTATACCAAGATCTTTCGAAATTGCTTGTTAATAAGACCTTTACTGCCCCCTACACTGCTGGGCCCCCGTGGAACTGCAGGGTCTACTTTCTCTGTAGTTAAAGTAAAAAAATATTGCTTACAGTGTGTAATTAGTTAAAAATGTCAGTCTTTTGGGTTATTTCTTGCTGATCACTTCACAGTCCCGCAACTGTAAAAAGAAGTCCAGAACAAATATATATATTCCCAAAGAAATATATGTAGAGAGCTCAGCGCCTGTGGCAACAGAAATTAAAAACCAGCATAGCGTAATACGTTCATTTAAAAGGGATATCACCCTGTGTTTAAAATGGCTTATTGACAAATGTGCTCCCCCTTTCTTTTGGGCAGCTGTTAGTTGGAAAAAGACATAAGACATGATAAGTCAGAGGTAAGTATAAGGAGTGAAAGGTATTTTCCCTATGCAGCAAACTGTGTTCCAAAAGTGAAGCACCTCCACCTTCTGGGCAAATTGCCTACTTACAAAGCACTGCTGTGGCGTTGTGCATGTAGCAAAATCCCTTTTAGGTTCTTCCTCCGAGTCACCACTCCTTCCAGGCTCCGGACCAGGGATAAGAACCAAAGATAGTGTAATAACGTTTTTATTAAAATCAGCAATAAATACACTCACATTTAACCCCCTTAGGGTGTGCACATTCAGTCCAGTTCAAAATGTTTGTAAGAAGTCCCAGAGGATGGTCCTGCCGGCTTTCTTTAGACTCCCTCGTGGTGCTTCTCTTGGACCGATACGTGTTTACCCTTGCCTGACGCGTTTCGCTGTGGTTCTCAGCTTCCTCAGAGGCATAATCCGTATGGGTTACTGTTTTTCTTTTAAAAGGTTCATTCCGGTTCCGCATCACGACTTCCGCTTCTGTTTCTGATCGACGTGTTCCAGTTGATGCGTTCCAGCATAGTCGCTTCCTCTTTTGCGCAGCTGTCGTTGGATCCTCCTTTGTTCCACGGGTTATCATAAAGATTCATATTTCTCTTTCGTGCTAGGAACCTTACCATGTATACTTTATGTATAATCACTTTTTGCAGTTCTATGTTTCCAGTGAGATACAACATTTCCTTTATAAACGATACATATGTTTTACAATTTATACATAAGGTGGTTACAGAGGATCATGGGAGTTGTAGTTTCTCCTAATTCTTTTAAATTTAAGGTGCCTTATGTTTAAAAAGTTACTTTCTAGTGTCTCTTATGTATTTAAACTAAATGTTGTTGTTTTATTCTCCTATAACTCTTTCTCTGTAGTTACACCTATGATCATGGGATACTGGTGTAGGACTTACCGATTTATGGAAGATATAAGGACTAATGTGGTAAATGGCATAACTTATCTAGGCTATAGCTGGTAATTTGTCGATAATACATCCATGATAAAATGTCCATCAAACAAGCAGTCATGGACACCTATCGATTGCTTGAGATTTGCAAAGCACAAAAATACACAATGGTAGCATGGTCATTTATGCACAAACTTCGATAGGTATAAAGTAAAGGGCTCCTTTATGTCTCTGCCCACAGTGCCTTGCACCTAAAGCCACGTTTCCATTAACCAGTGAAAGGGGTGCATTGGCACAAGAAAATATCTATTAAAATGCATGCATGTGTGTGGATGTGTTTGTGTCACTTACACCCATCCTAGATATTATTGCTTGATCAGGGGAAGGACAGATGACCTTGAGAGGAGAGAGCTGTCAGCCTGTGTGATGCCCAATTGTGAAAGTAATACATCCCATGGGATAATGAATACTTTCTCCAGCTGACTGTAATTAAGATAGGAAAAGCATGGCTTAAACTAAAATCTGTGTGATATTGCCTGAAGTGTAAAATTTTCCGAGCTATATAGGACATTGTATGGTAAAAATAAGACTTTGTTGCTAGAAACATTCCAAATAAATTTGTTCATCATTCCATTCTTCATAAATGGCATTAAAAGTGTGAAACCAATAATAAAAAAAAGTGGAATTTACTGGAAATTTCAGCTCCAACGCTGCATCTCCCCCCCCCCCCACACTCCTCTAGGAGCAAACAATAGCTACTGGAAACAGCTCAGCAATTCAAACATTAGAAAAAGTTCAGTAAATTTTAAATAAATTTGCTCATCATTCTCTTCTTCATACACGGTATTAAAAGTGGGAAACCAATAAAACAAAGGGGAATTAACTGGACATTCACCTCCAGCTGGAAGCAAAGAATAGCCACTGGAAACAGTTCAGCAATTCAGGCACTGGAATGAGTTCAGCACAATGTAACAATTAAGCAGATCCATTAGCTCAACCTCAAGCTCCCCTTGGAGGTCCAACTTTTGGTCAGGACCCCCTGTTACCCAGAACAAAGTTACAGATATAGGAAAACTCAGGACCGGGAAAACCTTGGTCAAACCCTCAGCCTTAATTCCAAGAATATGGATCCAGCGCCACTGCACTCAACTGGTGTAAACCTTCTACCGTATTGACTTGATTCATTTCAGTGACTGTTTCAGATAACATTGAAGGATATTCATTTCATGATGAATATGCCCTTTACATTTCCATCTATATAACAAAATTTGGGATCTAGATCAGTACAAAATCTGTAAGATCTTCAGACGGGATGTCATGTCTTCTCAGCAGACACTGATTGCTTTGGAACGTATTTAATTCTAAATTGGTTTGTAATTGGGCAATGACTTTTTAGCTAGTTTTATTGTTTAATTATATATGTATGCAAGAAGCTTGTCGTCTCCCTATACATTGCTTTTCCATCATTATTTATAAGATAGCCCTTTCTAGTTAAATATTCATTAAATCTCCTCTGGGAAGCTACCCTTCAGCAGCAGTTCAAGGACAGTTGAACAGCAGAGTTGTGCAATGGTTATTGTACAGGTGGGACCGATTTGTGAAGAGCTCTTGTCGTTGGGGTATGAAACCCCACAAAGATCAATGGCTGCACCTTAAAGGGGAACTATCGCGAAAATGAAAATATTCTGAAATAATAAATTTTATCTTCACTATTCCTCTCTCAGAATCTGTTTCTCTTCATTCTGTCTTCATGCAGCAGTTGGGTGTCACATATTCATTGACAGTTAGATCCAATATATCTTATAAGGGGCTCCTTTTGCCTAGAAGATGTATTGGAGCTCATTCTATTAAAATCACCAGACATCATGGCGCAAATTCACTAAGCGCCGAAGCGCCAAACGCTAGCGTCAATTCGCTAGAGTTTGCCATTTTCGGTACTTCGCAAATTCACTAACAAACGCTAGCGTAAATTCGCTAGTGTTACTTCGCACACTTACGCCAGGCGAATTTTCGCTAGCGATGTAACTACGCAAATTCACTAACTTGCGCAGTGTACTGAACGCTACCTTTTACGCTAGACTTCCTTCGCCACCTCAGACCTGGCGAAGCGCAATAGAGTAGATAGGGATTGTTTCAAAAAAAGTCAAAATTTTTTCTAAGTCCCAAAAAACGCTGGCGTGTTTTCTACATGATGGGTGATAGGCTGAAAAAGATCAAAAATATTTTTGGGGCTCCCCTCCTTCCCCCCTACATTTCCTGACTCATGGCAACTTACCTAGACAGTGGGCACATGTGTAGGGCAAAATAAAATTTATATTTGCTGATTTGAAGGTTTTCTAGGCATTTGTAGTGCTGATACGTGTTCCTCCATTGAAATTTGAATTTCTCGCCGTATGTAAATGAACCATTGCTAGCGAAACTTCGCTTGGCAAATTAACGCTAGCGCAACTTCGAAAACGTACGCTACCCCTGTGCGCAACTTCGGATTTTAGTGAATTTGCGGAGCGCTGGCGAAAATACCCCTGGCGAAGTGTGGCGAAGTGCTGAGAGAGGAACAGTGAAGATAAAATTGATTATTTCAGAAATAATAAAGAATTTTTAATTGATTGTATTTAGAACATTTCTTATTTGGTTTCTTATTTCAGTATGATGAATCTTATATTACATTTTCATTTTCAACATAGTTCCCCTCGTAGAATTGGGATTCATGTATTTTATGCAGTGGATCTCTTCAAATTTAAGTGGCAAGGAAGAGTATTTACTGATTTGTAATAAACAGAGTTCAGTGTAGTCATGGGGTTTAATTCAAGCATTACATTTTTAGCAAACCCAGGCACATTTTCATCTTTACTGAAGTATTTTCTAATTTGGTGATTTAAAAAGCAAGTGGAGCAAAGAGAATTGTGTCGCCTGCACCTTTAGGAAGTTCAAACAGTTCCTGGAGCCTGAGTGGCATCTGCAGGGGCTTGCAAATATAATAAATTCCTCATTTCCTCACCCTAAACACAACTAGTGACATGTAAAAATCAGTAATTGTGTTACTATTGAGCCAGCCCTGTAGTTTTTATATAATCAAAAAGCGGAGAACAGAGGGACAAACTCGCAGGATAACTGCTAAAGTGCAAATTTATTATAGTCCACACGACATGTTTCGGGCGTCACAGGCCCTTTTTCAAGTGAAAAAGGGCCTGTGACGCCCGAAACATGTCGTGTGGACTATAATAAATTTGCACTTTAGCAGTTATCCTGCGAGTTTGTCCCTCTGTTCTCCGCTTTTCGATTATATACAAGATTTATGGTGTGTGGACGGAGCACCTGTGAGACAGTTGGACTGGCTACATTGCTGCTTTTGACGTGTATTCAACACAAAGTGAAGGCCCTGTAGTTTTTTTATATATATATATATATATATATATATATATATATATATATATATATATATATATATATATATATATATATATATAGTAAACTAACTGTGCATCTTAAGATCACAATAACCTTGGATATTATGCTTGTCCAAGAAGTCACCCAAGCTACACTTAAAGGTGTTAATCAAATCAGCCATCACTATATCACTTAGTGGGCATTTCACAACCTCACTGTCCTCACTTTGAATAACCATTTGTGTTGTTTTACTATGTTAAAAAAGATCCCCAGCTATCTTTCTATAACGTCCCATCATTTCTAGGAGACCCACATCAGCACTGCCTCTCAATCACCTAACAGGATACCATCCCAGGGATTGCTACACAACTAAACTAAAAACTGCCTCAGGTGTGGCTCTGGCTCACATTTACAGGCTACTTGTCCACTAACACCCGGGGCATCTAGACAAAACCAACCTCAGTCTGTTGCTTTTGTAATAACTGCAATGGTTGAGACTCCACGGCAGCCTGTACAACCTATGCAACACCACACACAGGCCTGCACTTCCAATAATATGTTAGGTTCCCAACTCATTGGGGAATATATTGTCATGGGGTGCAAAGAGCTGACCAAATGAAATGTCCCTGCCACACACTAACCTTGGAGTCCAATTTACAGAACTGTAACATTTATGTTGGAAACCTCATTTGCCTGTTTGCTGCCCAATTCTCTAATTTATTCTAATTTCCTTGCCAAGTGGCAGCATCCTGCATGAAAAGTATAGTTTTGCACAATTTGGCATCATCAGCAAAAAACAAAGATACTTGGACCACAATGGAATTCTTTACGCTCTGTCCAGGCTCTTGCAGAATTAATTATTTGATCAATCATAGGATCAACTTCACTGATTTCCTTTGAGGTGTCGCACACTCATTCCCACATCTTTGTCATTCCTTCCCAGTGTTTTATATTTAGAGTGAGCTGCAGATCCAAAAGAAATGCTTCCTAAATGTCTTTACAATGCAGATCTAAAGATTATATAGCAGTTCATTGAATCCTTATAACATTGCTCATAGTGCAGTGCAATAGCGTATGATTTGGGAATGATCTCTCTTTTTTTTTGACGCACAACATTTTTTCTCCCTTTGGAGTCTATGGGGCATCATTTTCAAAGCGAAACTTGGCAAAAATTTGGCTCATCACTACTAACATCTTCAGATAGTTCAAGGGACCTCTGCCATTGGCTTCTACATAAACTGGACAGGTTTCAGGTGGAGAATAGTCGAATTATTAGAACGGTTTCCAGGGCCGAGATGTGATAAATCTCACATTCAAATTCGAGTTGGTGGTTTTAAATTCGAATTTGTGAGTTTTGACTTTTGAAATTTGAAAATTCAAATTTAAAAATTAAATCTGCCCCTTACAGTGAAATGATAACTCAGACCCAAAGCTTATATTATAGCAATTATTTTCAAGTGCACAATAGCAAAGATGGGCATATACAATGTTGTTGCAGCACAATAGAGAGTGGATCTGCAAAAAAATCTCTGCAGTGCAGCAATGAAGCGGCATTCTTAGCTTTTTAATACACAATAACCTTCTGTTTTAAGAACATTTTAGCACAACTAAACCAGGCAGAATGTAAGAAAGGTGTCAGAGACATTTTAGAAATGTGCTACAACCTGGTTATCCTGTTAAATCACACTATTCTTCTGCATTCCTTGGCATCTAGCACAAAGACTTGGAGGCAAACTCACTAAGATCCGAAGTTGCGCCAGCGACAGCTTCACCGTACTTCGTCAGGCGTAGTTTCGCCAGCGCTACGCAAATTCACTAAAATCAGAAGTTGCGCTCAGGGAGGCGAACAGTAGCGAAGTTGCGCTAGCGTTAATTCGTTAAGCAAAGCAAAGTTACGCTAGCGATGCCTAATTTGCATACGGCGCCAAGTTAAAGTACAATGGACGTATATGTAGCAGCAAATACATTACACTACACAAGCCTGGGAAAGCTTCATAAATAGAGTTGTTAATTTGCCCTATACATGAGCCCACTGTATAGTTTAGGTGCCATATGTTAGGAAATGTAGGGGGAAGGAGGGTACCCTCAAAAAAAAATTCGATCTTTTTCAGCCTATCACCCTTAAAAAAGGAAAAGACGCCAGCGTTTTTTGGGACTTAGAAAAAATTTCAACTTTTTTTGAAGCAATCCCTATCTACTCTATTGCACTTCGCCTGGTCTGAGGTGGCGAAGGCAAGTCTGGCGCAAGAGGTAAAGTTCAGTAAAATCCGCAAGTTAGTGAATTAGCGTAGTTACGTCCCATCACCATAGCGCAACTTCGCCTGGAGTAAGGGTGCGAAGTAGCGCTAGAGTAGGTCCACTTCGCTAGCAAATTTACGCCAGTGCCCGTTAGTAAATCGGCGAAGTAAAAAAATGACGTCACGCTGGCAAATTTGCGCTAGCGTTAGCCACTTTCGTGCTTTAGTGAATTTGCCCCTTAGAATCTATTTTGAAAGCATCAGAAATGCTCTGATATATACGGGCTGTCCCACAACATCAGTTTTATTCTGCACACATAGAAACGCAGCTTAAGGCCAGACAGTAAGTACAGTTTCCATCAATTCATGTTTTCATGAAAGCTCTCCAGTAAACCTGCCTTTTACAATGGAAACTATAGGAAGCCAAGGATGTAGTTGTTACAACTACAGGCTGGCCAGACATAACTGTTCAACTACTATTATTGATTACATGCTGGGACCAGTTATAAAAGGGGCTGTTCACCTATAAATTACGTTTTAGTATGATGTAGAGATCAATAGTCTGAGACAATTTGCAATTGGGTTTCATTTTTTATTATTAGTAGTTTTTGCGTTATTTCACTTTTTATTGTGCACTTTGCTGTTTAAGCAATCTGGGTCCATAGTACTCTAGCAACCATGCACTGATTTTTTAAAGAGACTAGAATATGAATATGGGAGAGCCTGAATAGAAAGATGAGTAATTGAAAATAGCAATAACATCACAGAGTAGCCTTACAGAGCATTTGTTTTTTAGATGGGGTCAGTGACCCCCATTTGAAAGCTGGAAAGGGTCAGAAGAAGAAGAAGAAGGCAAACAATTCAAAAACTCTAAAAAATAAAAATGAAGGACAATTGAAAACTTGCTAAGAATTAGCCATTGAATAACATACTCATACTAAGGGGCAGATCATAGGTCAAGGTGAATTTTCGAATGAAAAAAATTTGAATATCGAGCTATTTTTTGTGTACTTCAACTAAGGAATAGTCCAAATTCGAAATTGAAATTTATCATGTACTGTCTCTTTAAAAATTCGACTTTGACCATTCGCCATCTAAAACCTGCCGAATTGCTGTTTTAGCCTATGGAGGACCTCCTAGAACCTACTTGAAATCAATTGGTGGACTTTGAAAAATCAACGTTTTTTGTGGGAAAAACGTCGAATTGAATTCGATCTAATGCATTATTCCTTCGATTCGAATGTTTTCGACTTCGGCCGAATACAGACCTATTCGATTGAAAACGGACCAATTCGACCAAAAAAACTTCGACTTGTTGGTCTTTTTGAATTTGAATTTCAAAGTTTCTTCAATTCGAAATTCGACCCTTGATAAATATGCCCCCAAAAGTTAATTTAAAGGTGAATCCCCCCTTTAGAGTTAGGTAGTAAGTAAGGTAGGAAAAATACACTATATGGTCAAAAGGCATGGAACATATACAGTATTTCAAAGCTTCTAAATATGTGTTTTGTGCCTTTATCCTGATGCCTCAATTAAACAAATAGGAAACCTTACTTCTTTCCTATTCAGCAAACAATACAAGGCCCATACGGAACTGGTTTCCTGGCACAGAGCCTTGACATCAACCCAAAACATTAACACACAATAAACTCACAATGGATCTGCTTTTAGGTGATGCACAAGAGAGGACAATACGATATAAGGCTACTGGTACCATCTTTTCTCCCTCTATAACTATAGCATGTCGAAATCAAAGATACTATGGATGAGTCCATGAACTTTAACACCTGTACTCACAATTGTTATACACATGTATTATTCCATGTTGTGTTATTTAGTGGCACAAATATATGCTTGGAATTTATTAAAGAAGAGCAATGATTGCTTCCAGTATAGATTCACAATTGTTGCTTAACAACATCGGCCCACACTTGTCCTTCGTGGTTTAGTTCAGGAAAAGGCCCTTTAACACCTCGGCTGAATGACTTGAGCTGCAAATAAAAATAGATTGGAAATGAATAGGTGGAATGGGCAAGTCCAGATCTCTCAACTGTGTCTGTTATTTGCCAGTTGTTTAAAACAATAGGACTATGGTACATGTTACACCACCTATCTGATCCCCCATGTTGCTCTATGAGGGGGCGGCCATATTTGTGCAGCAGGAGTCCGTTAATATTATAAACAGGTTGAGAAGGGACAGTCAAGTTGGCAGAAGAATCAGGTTTAGGAACTTTAAGTAACAATTACTACCAAAAGCAGAACTTTTTTGAAAAGTAGTTTATTTTTAGTATCAGTCTCACTTTAAGGGGGTTATTTATCAAAATCCCAAAATCCCCACTATTTTATGAAAACCACTCCAACCGCATGGGCTCCTCCCCCCCCCCATTTATCAATAAGTTTTTTCCAAAATTTCTTGTGCAGAAAAAAACTCGATAAAATCCAAATCATATAAATTTTTTGGATTTGCTGCTGAAAACTGCAACTTTTTCGGATTTGATGCCCAAAAACACAAAACCTTTGGTTTATTGAACAAAACCAAACGCAGATCAGGATATCAATGGGACATCTGCAATTGGTTTCTACATGAACTTGGCAGGTCTGAGTTGGAGTACTTTTTTATTCAGACTTTTAACACCATCAGAGTTTAAAGGGGTTGTTCACCTTCAAACTAGTTGTTTTTAGATAGATCTCCAGAAATAATGACTTTTTCCAATGACTTTCTAATTTCCATGTGTCACCATTTTTCTAATATTGAAGTGTACAGTGTCATTTTTCACTTTGTAAAGCAGCTCTGGGAGGGGGGGTCGCCGACCCTGTAAACTGTTCTAAATTGATACATTTAGTTGATACATTTCTTATGTTGTCCCTGCTGAGCAGAATTTCTGGGTTTCATTACAGGCAGCTGTTAGAATTGATACAATTTGTTGCTAAAACTCCAGAGATGCTGCTGACAAATGTACTAAATTTTGCAAAATTGTAACAGTTCAGAATCTGAACCTGAATTACTGAGCTGCCAGACTCAAAAACACCAGAGACACGAACATTCTATAGTGGAAAAACACTATAGAATAAATAATGGAAAGTAATTGAAAAAAGTCTTCTTCTACTTCTGGGGAACAATCTGAAAACAACTGAACTGAAAAAAAGTGTTTGGAAGGTGAACAACCCCTTTAGTAAATCTCGAAAAATTTTAGGTTTTTTTTCTACAAAAAAATGTTTTTCCCTTTAAAAGTCAGACCAGAGAAAAATCGGACTTAAACAAATAACCCCCTAAATCTCTTATATAAGACATTGTATTTTCCTTCTTTCTTTTTTGGACCTCCCAAAGGCAGCCAAGGTCAGACCTGCCAAGGTCCATTGAAACCACAATGTGAACATCAGCATGCGTTTGAATGGAAATCTATCAGGGCACTTGCTTTAGAATTCTGAAGACTTATCAAGACTTATCAGAATTATAGAAATCCCGTCTCCCATAGACTCCTATAGGAGGCTGTTTTATATTTCAATGGCCCTTGCTGTAAATGATTTCATTTCAGTTTCCCACCCTCCAGCTTCATATTAGGCCCTCTAGCCATGGCAGCTTTTGTTTCTGAAAGTTCTTTTATCCAAATCTCTGTTAAAGAAGAACTAAATCCCTCTATATGTTTATACAAATTTGAGAAAGGCAGCTAAATAGAATTCTATGTGAGCCTTCCCTGCCTTCAAATATCTCTGAGATTGCTTATTATCAGCTACAAAATGAAGTGCATTCAGAGCAATAGCACTGATGTAACAGTTCTTCCCATTCCTTCAAACCATCTCAGCAGCAAATACTGGTTATATATTAGTTTGACACGCTATATAATAAATTTCAAAAAGCTGGGTGCTCGCTGTGCAGTGATTACCTGTCTGACTACATAACGTACAAGTCAAAAAAGAAAACAGAGGACAGGTCATATTATTTGTCTAATGCTGGTGTGCCCTGTCCTCTACTTACATCTCAGTGCAATAAATTATCCCATGAGGCATGCACCCACTCCTTAGGGACTCTTCTCCTTCAAACAGCCTGGTTAATCTTTAAAGGAGAACTAAAGCTTAACTAAATAAGTTAGAAATATTATACTTTATGTTTTGGAGTTCTGTACCAGCCCAAGGCAACCACAGCCCTTTAGCAGTAAAGATCTGTGTCTCCAAAGATGCCCCAGTAGCTCCCCATCTTCTTTTCTGCTGATTCACTGCACATGCTCTGTGCTGCTGTCACTTACTGAGCTTAGGGACCCACTCACAATATACAGTACACATAGAATAGAAATGTCACAATATAAGGCTGATTAGTAATTAATACAGATAATTACTACATGGCAGCACAGAAACCAGTGCAATTAGCATCAGAATTTAATAATCAGCCCTGTAGCATCAGCTTATATTACAGGGGAAGCTCATTTTCTGCTGGATAATTAGTGACGAGCCCTAAGCTTAGCTTCTCAACAGCTGCTCAGAGCCCACTGAGCATGTGAGTGTCACAGACACTTTCCAAGATGGTGACCCCCTGTGACAAGTTTGAAGTCCTGGATCATTGCTGCTATTGACAAGCTGAAACTTTAGGCTGGTGCAATAAGGTCATTATATAAAATATGCAGTTTTAGCCATATCCACCTTTAAAGGCCCAACATAGTTGCTCAAACGGGGAGCTCTCTCTCAGTGCAGGCAGCTTAGCACTGGCTAGAAAATTCTTCTTTAATGAAAAGAGAGAAGGAAAGAAAAGAACCTTGTTTTGTAACTGTATCAATTACTACACCTCTATAATTCATACACTTCCCTCAAAATAATAATTTAGTTTCAATTCGTTGTATGGTTTAGAAAAGGATACCCTTATCTTATTGCAGTAGTCCGAATTGAAACTATGTTTACAGTCTTTAAGATAAGCTGATAACACCAGGTTAGTAAATTACAATGTTGCTTTTATTGTGGTTTGGTAAATTTAACTTCTCTCTACTGGATATAACAAGCCATGTGCAACATTCACCTTCAAAGACCTCACAATAAATATTTCTAATAGAGAAAAACTTATCAATTGGTATCGTTTGTTATTTTATTCTGGTTTAACCCACAAAGTCGATAACCACTAGAATTAAAATTCAGAGTTAATTACTCCCTATTCAATCACTTTAATTTAAGGTGCCAGTGTTTTATAAGGATTCCAATTCATTCATAAATTAATTAAATTCGCTCTCAACGTTCTAATCAATTAAACCAATAAGAGGTTTACTATTGCAATTCATTAAAATATACAATATAAAGTGACCTGTGCAATCGATTCGATTTTGGATAATTCTGATGTGCTCTAATTAATAAAGTGCCATGTGCAGTCAATTAGTTCACCAATTCATTTAGTGGCTTGTGCATAAATGAATTAAGATCTAAAAGTTAATTTTGCCTTTTGAAAAAGCGAATTGCGAAACGTACGTTACAGCCAACTGTGTGGCTGTAGAGTCTGAGCATTTATTTACTCATTGTAAGAGTTAACCTTTTCCTTCTAATAGAAAATTCTTCTGGACCAAATAGTATTGTTTTCCTCAACTTGACTGTGGGCTCTATTAGCATGCCCCTCCAGTAGAGAAAAACATTTTTGATAAGGGCTCTTTAAAGGCAAAAGAGTTCATTTAGGACCACAAGTATAGTTGTTATTGCACAAACATTCCCCGCAGTCAGTTGTAAGTAAACTGAATACTTAAGCAACAGATAATGTGATATAAACTAAGTGGCATATTAAAGAATCTTAGCAAACTGGAATATATATTTAAGTAAATATTGCCCTTTTACATCTCTTGCCTTGAACCACCATTTTGTGATGGTCTGTGTGCTGCCTCAGAGATCACCTGACCAGAAATACTGCAGCTCCAACTGTAACAGGAAGAAGTGAGGAAGCAAAAGACAGAACTCTGTCTGTTAATTGGCTCATGTGACCTAACATATATGGTTTGTTTGGTATGTTTGTGTGCACTGTAAATCTTAGGATCCCAGGGGCGGCCCTTATTTTTTAAAATGGCAATTTTCTATTTATGATTACTCAATGTCACATACTACAAGAAAAGTATATTATTGTGAAAATGGTTTGTTTACATGAAGCAGGATTTTACATATGAGTAGTTTTATGCAATATATTTTATAGAGACCTACATTGTTTGGGGGTTATAGTTTTCCTTTAAGGTACTTGCATTAAAAGGCCTTTTTTGTACTTATGTATAGTAGTACTCTGCACTGCTCTGTCCTTCCTGCCTCCCGTCACGAATCGTGGACAGTTTTGTCTATTGACTCAGAGGAACCGTGAAACTACCTCTGGAACAGGTTGTAGCTCTAGGGTCCTCTCAGGGCTTGACATCAGTAGATGCAGCAGACTTGTGGCTAAGGTATCAGACGCACACCAGAAAGTGGAAGTGGAAAAATGTCAGCAAAATTGTGTCCAATCTACAGTGAAGTGCAAGCTCAGTTGTGTTAATTTTGACTTAAGCGCAGCTAATGAGTAGTAAATAAAGACATTAGGGATCAGCTTCAGCATTACAGTACAGCAACAAATTAGAAGTTCTATAGCCCCCCTCCCCACCCAGATAATCACCCCTTCAGTGACGCATCAAACAACAGTAAAGTGTAACCCTTCCAGTGCCAACCACATTTTGCACTTCATTTGGATTTTGTGTTCTATCCCTTTAGGGGCATTTCCTGGAGGGTAAAAAAAATCCAAGGATCATTTACGTCTGCCTAGTGCAGCTGCAGTCGCTCAAAAGGATGTGCAATCATTGCAAAAGTATTCCGTTCATTATAGGCACTTGCATAAAAAGGTGTTTCATGCACTATAATAAAGCTATAATCCATAATAATAATCAGTAGTATCTATTTAATCTATTTTGTATAGATTTTTATTTAAAAAATGGGTTTAGGGCAGAGACACACAGGAAGATTCGGGGAGATTTAGTCGACTGGTGACTAATCACCTCTTCTTCGGGCGACTAATCTCCCCGAAAAGCCTTCCCAGTGGCTAGAATCTAAATCACCGGCGGGATGGCACTCGGAGTGCTTCGTTTTCCGAAGTCGCCCAAAGTTGCCTGACGAGGAAACTTCGAGCAACTTTGGAAAACAAAGTGCTCCGGGTGCCACCCCGACGGTGATTTTGATTCTAGCCGGCGAGAAGGCTTTTTGGGGAGATTAGTCGCCCGAAAGAAGAGGTGATTCGTCTCTGCGTGTGACTCTGCCCTTAAATATGAATACCGATTTTTGGGCTGTGGATATACTGTAAGAAATACCTGGACGTGGGTAGATGTCCATTATTGACCCATATTATTCCCCACTGCCTCTTCCTACAACCCTAAAGTGCTTTGTACATAGAAACCAGTACTCACCAGTGACAGGGCTTTAAATAACACCATCACGCTACTCTGTTACCAGGGAAACAGGAAATGTTCTATAAATCATATTAGGAGATATGTTATATCACAGCCCACATAGATTTCATGGCAAAAAAAAGAGCTCACCGTGTACCTGAACTAATCAGTGTGTTTCTATTAAACTCCTGAAGCTGGAAAGCAATTAACTGGCACAACAAAACAACAAATTGTAGAAAAACATAATGAAAAGGAATATGTTTATTAGAAATGTTCATTTGATTCTGTAGTTAAGATGTGTATGCAGATCTGTGTACAAAATAATGTTATAATGAAATAGGTGTAAACTCAAGTTGATGATTATAACATTCCCATCCCTGGCACAGCCAAGCTCATACTGGGGTTGGCAGCAAATATGACAGTTTATGTTATTTACACAGGCAAACTTCACTAAGGCTTGACTACGGGTAACTCTTCTTCAGTCCAGAGAACTTTCTCCACCTCAGGCCCTTACTGAGCCCTTCTGCCTTAGGTCCTCCAGAAGTATCTCTCTTCTGGTGTGGAGTCCAAAAAAACAGAATGTGCTCCCTCCCAAACTATATAGAGCACTGTTCCCAAACCAGTGACTCATGATGAGAAACATGTTACTAACCAGACCCTTGGCTGTTGCTCCCAGTGGCCTAAAAGCGGGTGCTTATTTTTGGATTTCTCGCATGGAGGCAAGTAGATGTACTGGCAAACAGAGCCTCCTGTAGAGCGAGAGTCCACATAGGGGCTATCAAATAGCCAATAATAGAAATGTTGTACATTATTTTTTGAGCTTCCACAGCAGTAAAAGCAGTAAAGATCTGTGTCTCCAAAGATGCCCCAGTAGCTCCCCATCTTTTTTTCTGCTGATTCACTGCACATGCTTTTAAAAAAAAAACTTTTATGGGGGCCCTGTGCCAATGTTTTTTTTTAACTTCTAGGGGGGCCTGGTCCCCAACAGCTTTTTATAACTTGTGTGGGGGGGTTTACCTTTCTTAGTGCTGATGTCTGTGTGGTCTTTTTGCTGTGATGTGGAGTGGGCGGGGTCTGGGGCGGGGCTTGGGCCAGTGGGCGGGGCTTTGGCCCCCTGATTTCTAACGGCGACCCTGCCTACTCCTACTAGCTTGTAATAGATGCTTTTTCAGTAGGTAACTATTACCTACTAAGCACTGCCACCAGGGCCGGACTGGCAATCTGTGGGTTCTGGCAAATGCTAGAGGGGCTGCTGTAAGGTCCCACAGACAGTAATTTTAGTTTATTTAGAGGGCTGGTGGCAGACTATTTGGGCCTCGAAGTACTGAATCCCAGCGCCTATTTTGACTCCCAATCCAGTGCTGCAAACACTTGTTGAGCAACTGCAATGTCAGTCTATGCTTTGTTGGTCCATGTATTGTGCTTAACTGCCCTGTGAGCTACAGCCTTAAGGGGGCAAAAACAATGGATGCAGGTCCTGCATAAAGGTCAATTAGCATGCTATGTTGCGTGAATACTTGTTTGTTAACATACAGATGTCCAGCTAAATGTGAGAGCAAAGAGTTTCTTACCAATATATTTCAAGAAACCCTAAACAGTGGCAGAACTACCGGGGGAGCAGGGGGTACGAGCGGGCCAGGGCCCACACCCCCTCAGGGCCCCCCGGCAGCGCAGCACGCCACTGTAATAACCCTGTCAGCGCGCCGTACGGAGGGGGGGCGGGGCCCAGCTGTGCGTCATGCACCAGGGCCCGCCCCCCTCTAGGAACGCTGCTGACCCTAAACATCGGCTGATTTGGTCTTTAACTACTTTATTTCATCGGAATGGTTAGTGGCAAGTCGGGAGATGGGGAAGTCCTCGAACGATCGGATCTTTGCATCTATGGCCAGCTTAAAGCTGGTGTAGATGGCATGTTATTACAGAAACAAACACCCTATAGAAAAGGGCCTACAGGCAGTGAGTTGCTGTTAATTTCTCTAACTCTATATATTGCGGGTTTATGAATATATTGCTGCAGTTATCAATCATTTGAATTCTAATATACACATGAATGCTGATTCTTGGTACCTGGTATAGATATAGGTACACACACACCCACACAAATAGCTCACTGATAAGGATGGAATCAGTACTTACCTGCAAGGGGGTCATTATTAGTTACGTGTTTTTTTTTGCAGAACTCACACAGATGTATAGAACCAAATACAACTCAACATCTGTTCTTTAAAAAGGCTATCTTAGCTTAATGCTTTATTCATTAGAAACAATGCAGCAACTGTGATTCAGAAACTATTATGAATCACCGGCATTAAGCTGCAAAGTGGCAGATACATTCAACAAAATATATATGCGCTCTGCATAGAAATTAGTGGGACTAAAATATTAGAACTTGAGATTCTGACTAATGGTTAGAAAACTTGTGCATAGTAATGCTTGGTGCACAAAGGACAATTTTTATATATAAAGAGTTAGGTGTGTGGGCATAGCAAGCATACCTTGCAGTGCTATGTAATTACAGTCATGTGAAAAAGTAAGGACACCCCATTAATGTTTTTTCTTTCTTAAAGGAACAGTAACGTCAAAAAATAAAAGAGAAAAGGCTCAGGTTACACAGCAGATTGCAGATAAGCTTTGTCTGTCTAATGGTGTTATCTGTTATCCATTAGTTAACCTGTGCCATATAGCCGTTTTTCAATTTCCGCCATTGCTCCACAGCAGCTTGTTAATATGAACTATAGTAGTGTTTCTGAAGCAAACGCACCAGTTTTACTAGTGCAGGGCAACATTACATGATATTTTCATTACTTTAAAGCACTTTCATTTTTTGGTGTTACTGTTCCTTTAACATATGTTGACACATTAATATTGGATCTTCATTCAAACAGTATAGAAAGATAAAGGTGATGTAACTAAATATAAAAACAATGAAATACAAACATGAAAGCGTAAGTACAACCTGTGGAAAGGTCAGCCTTACCTTATATTCCTGGTATTGCCCCTCAGGCGAAACAATCTCTAGTACACATGTCTTACAATGATCTACAACTCTTTGACATGGCCATTCCAGAACCTTCCAGCCAAGAACTATCAGAATATTTAGGGTCATTTTGTCATCATAAAAGGTCCACTTACAGTTGAGCTTCAATCATCTTTTCATAGTGGATTCTATGATGGTAAACTGCCCAGGCATTGGTACAGCAAAACAACACAAACTATACAATATACACCAGCATGCTTTACATTAGGTTATTAGGTCCTTCGTGTGAAATGCTGCCTCTTGTTTTGGCCAAACATGTCTTCTGGTAGAAAAAATGCTATTTGCTTTGCCTTTTACTGTCCAGAGCACATTGTTACTGGTGTCCATTGGTGTCATGAAAATGACCAAACCAAAGTATGCAAGAGCACAGGAGAGTAGCCCAGGGGAATCGTTTCAATTTATTTTGTAAGTCCAGTGGTAACACAGCAGTCTATGGATAACAAAATAGGAAGTTCCAAAGTCCAATAAAAGTCTATCCACAGTCCCAAGAAAAGATAATGGCCAAAAGTAGTGAAGCAGTACAAACAATGTGCAGAAGACCTTTTCCCGATCTCTGAAGACGAACTCCAAGTCTCTTGGTGACTCTTTTTATGCCCCTACTGGCCCGGCCTCTGAGTAAAGGTGGCCATACACGGAGAGATCCACTCGTTAGGCGATATCGCCAAACGAGCGGACCTTTCTCCGATATGCCCACCTTGAGGTGGGCAATATCGGGCTGATCCTATTGTGGGCCCTAGGGCCCAACGAACGGATCCTAATGAACGGGAACGGGCAGATGACAGGACCACATCAACAAACGGATGCGATCGACTGGATTTTTAATCCCATCCGATCGAGATCTGGCCGATTTTTGGCCTGCTGGTGCTGCCTACTGTTCCTCTGCCTATTGTCAGGTGCAGACTTCGTGGGACCTTGAATATCTCCTAAATCCTTTCAGAATTTAGAAAGAAATAAAATCAGTATCTTCAGTGCTTGTCACAGGTGCGTCACAATGGGCAAACTTTATTTTACCCTAATGTTCTCCAACGGTTTCCTAGTGGCACACCTCCCATGAATGTTATTTGTAAAACTGGTAGACTCATGCAATTTGACATCAATAATGGCAAACAGCTACCTTCAGCATCTTGGGTTCTGTTGTTGGGCTGATGTTGCTGGGATGGCCTGGCCTTGCCAAGGTGGCAGTTTTGTTTTTTTTTTGTGGATGATATTTTGGACAGTGGAATGATTGATTTTCCAGTCTGACAATGTTTTGAAATACCTTCCCAGATGCATAGGAATCTCTTACATCCTTTTGAAAAGCATCAGAGAGCTCTTTCAATTTGGGCATGGTGCTACAACGCACACTTCAACAACAAAGAGCAAAACAAATGAAATGTCTGAGGTTTAAATAAGATACATTTCTTCAAGATCCTCCCTGAGAATGTTCTAATCCTTTGTACCTGATCTGATGCACTTGATTCTATATGGGTGGCACATACCTTTATACAACTAGTAATGCTGAAAAAGTCCACAACTAGCCAAGAGGAAAACTGGGTCAGCAGGAAACGACATAATGGCCCAAGACAATGTTCCCTCTTAGCTGTGCGCTCGTGCGAGAATACCCAGATTTTAAGGCCAGCTCACACAGTAAATTGTGGGTGGACAACGAATCTTTTGTAAGAACACATCTATTTCAGACCTGAGCACACAGGTTTTGAAAGTGTGCACACAATAATATCTTTGCACACATGTCCAAGAGACACTGGCCCAAGAAGGTCTTTGTTTCCTGACTCATGCTGATCAATATCTAAACATGATGTCCACATAGTACATCCCATTTAGAATGTGAGCAATAACCCAAGGACCAAAGGTTTGGGTCAGCTGGGTCACAACATGAATGACCAGACTGGACAAAAATCAGCTCATTTGGTGACCAAACAAACAAAATTTGGGTCAGCTTTTATTCTGGCTATATCAGCTATACTGTATATTCTGGTTATATATTTTCTTATTCTAGTAAATACGATGCTCATCTCAATGTATGTTGCCTGTAATAAACCACATTGGCTTGTTATGTGACTCCACCAACAAAAGCACCAAGAGAAATATTATTTTCCAGGAAAGATGCACAAGGTAGCTATAGTTCATTTAATGATACAGGTATCAGTCATTGTGCAGAATTAGCAGAACAAAAACACAGATTTAAAGCTATGAACTTGTACTTTGCAAACACAATTATGGTATTGATCTTCTTCCTTTATTCTCTGTTTCTTTTACAGACCCTAATTACCCTTTCTGAATAACATTGAACCATTCAGAAAAAAAACACCATTCTTTCCTACCCTATATTATACATTTGTCCTTCATTTCCACAATAATGCTTGTAACAGCCAGGAATGGGTGAATGGCCTTTGATGAATACGTGATGCAACCTCACTGAGCTAAATACAGCTCTAAATGCATTTACTAATAACGCACTACTTGTACAGGTCTATACAAGCTGTGAATGGAGATCCTACAGCAACTAGTTGTCCATTACTGGGTCTGACAAGTAAAAAAGCCAAGACATGAAACATCTGCTCATCTGGGGGAATCATATGGTGATGCAGAAACAATAGCATTTTTTCTCCAAGTTTCCTGTGCCCTTAAAGGCTGACAGTGAGCACAATGCACATGGGTGGGTGGGGGTAAGACAATAACCTCAGGAGTTCCTACACTGTGGGACTGGCATTGGGCATCTTAGGAATAACCAAACCAGTGGACTAACATGAGCCTAAAGAACAATACAGTCTTTGATTTTGCTACTGAGGAGAGGCTTATTTGACCACATTTTTATAAATCTGTCATTTTTATGATCTAAGGGGTACCAGACTATATATTGGACTGCAAGACGACCATTATGGTATTAAAAGAAAAGTATAGAAAAATGTACAGAGCTGAAATACTTACGTGTTCTAGGTGAACATGGGCTTGGCTGGCTAAGACAAATATGACATCTTTGGCTTTTTTCTCCAGGCTGCCTCTGATGAAATCCTCCTGTGAAGCCCCGTGCTGAGAGGGGGAAACATTAATTACCAACTTCATCTTAGCAAGGTTACAGCTTGATCTATAGCAGAACGAATGCAAGGGTTGAGTCATCACCATTCCCCTACGTGGCAAAATGAAGACCGATTCAACCTTCTTTGGGAAGCAATATAAGAATTATCTGAGCAAAACACTGAAATTAAAGAGGGGCTACCAACAAGTAACTCTAAGCACTAATCTCCTACTCCAAATGTATTTTTTTACGGTCATGATTTTTATGGTTTACTTTTCTCAATTACACGCCTTACATTGCAAATAATTCGCTCTACCATTTCCAACTTTGTTCTTGAACCAGCAAATGTATTTTTTTTAGCTGTAAAATTGGTGTGGACGCAGCCATTTTAGTGCATTGTGTCGGATTCTGAGCTTCGAGAAGGAGCCAGCACTTCAAGATGGAACTGCTTTGAGGGAGCTATTCTTTCCCTAGTGGTAGGCATGAAAATAGCACCCAAGAAGGAAAAGCATGTCTTATGTCTACTACTAAGTGGGGCTATATAGGGCCGCCATTAGAAATCACGGGCCCCGTACAACAAAATTTTTAGGGCCCCCTGGGCCCCGCCCACACTGATGACCAAGCTCCACCCCATATCCCGCCCACTCCACATCGCAGTTAAAAGACCACACAGACATCAGCGCTAAAAAAGTAAACCCCCCACACAAGTTGTAATAAGCTATTGATGGTCAGGGCCCCCTTATAAAAAACTGGGGCCCCAAAAAAAAAAATTTTTTTTTTTTTTAAAAACAGTGGCAGGGGCCCCTTATAAGTTAAAAAAAACTTGGGGCCCCAACAAAAAAAATGTTAAAAAAACTCAAAAAAAACCAAAGATTGGTGGCAGGGGCCCCCTTATAAGTTAAAAACAAATTGGGGCCCCAAAAAAAAAATTGAAAAAAAATTTTTTTTTTGAAAAAAAAAAAATTGGCGGCAGGGGCCCCCTTATAAGTTAAAAATAAATTGGGATCCCAAAAAAAATGTAAAAAAACATTTTTTTAAAAAAAAAAAAACTGGTGGCAGGGGCCCCCTTTTAAGTTAAAAACAAACTGGCGCCCCAAAAAAAAATTTGAAAAAAAAATATTTTTTTTTTTGTGAAAAAACCCATTGGTGGCAGGGGCCCCCTTATAGGTTAAAAACAAATTGGGACCCCCAAAAAAAATGTAAAAAAAAGTCAATGGTGGCAAGGGGCCCCTTACAAGTTAAAAAAAAAATTGGGCCCCAAAAAAAATGTTTAAAAAAAAAGTGGTGGCAGGGGCCTATAGAATATTAAAATAATACATTGGTGGCCAGGGGATTAAAAAAAAAAAAAAAAACACACAAACTGGTGTTCAGTAGAATTGAACTCATGGCTTCAGTACTTCAACTTCGCCTCCTTTCGTGACTTCGGGTCTTTTCACCGCTTCAGGACTTCAATTTCGGCTGTTTTCGTGACTTCGGGTCTTTGCGCTGCTTCAGGACTTCGGCTTCGGCTGTTTTCGTGACTTCGGGTCTTTTCGGCGCTTCGTGACTTCGGGTCTTTTCGGCGCTTTGGGACTTCGGCTTTTTCCGTGACTTCGGGTCTTTTCGGCGCATCGGCTTCGGCTTTTCGGCACTTCCGCATTCGGCAACGCAAGAGGCAAGACGTACGGCTCGGGCGCTCGTAAGGGGGGCCCGGATCTTCAAAAAATGCAGCGCTGCCGGGCCCCCCTTCATGCCCGGGCCCGGTACGCTTGTCCCCCCAGTCCCCCCCTGATAGCGGCCCTGGGGCTATAGCAATGTAAATAAGTCCTTCAGCAGAGGTGTCAGGTAGCTGCTATCTGGTTATCTGCCCATTGTTCTGTTGATGGATTGCTGATGGGCTGATGGTGAGGGAGGGGGGGGGTGTTATCACTCCAATTTGCAGTGTAGCAGTAAAGGGTGACTGAAGTTTAAAGGGCATGTAAAGTCTAAAATAGGATAAGGCTAGCAATGCTGTATTTTGTATACTAAATATAAACATGAACTTACTGCACCACAAGCCTAATCAAACAAATAATTTATGCTTTCAAAGTTGGCTACAGGGGGTCACCATCTTGTAACTTTGTTAAACATCTTTGCAAGACTAAGACTGTGCACATGCTCAGTGTGGTCTGGGCTGCTTAGGGATCGTCATAAACAAAGCTGCTTGAGTTCTGCATGGCTGGGAAGTAAGGCGGGGGCTCCCCCTGCTGTTCATAAGTATGATTGTTTCCCTGCTCAGCAGTTAGGGACCATCTGACAATTCCTGTCCACAGCAATAAATTAAGGGAGAATTTCACTGCATACAGTCAGGTTTCTTATAAAAACGGTACACATTTTTTAATTAAAATATATTAGAGATAGGTTTCTTTTTCATTAAAGAAAGTAAAAATTGGATATAATTTTTTTGCCTTTACATGCCCTTTAAAGTAACATGACCTAAGGGCACCTGGGAAACTGACAATATGTGTAGCCCCATGCCAGATTTCAAAATTAAATATAAAAAAATCTGTTTGCTTTTTTAAAAAAACTGATTTTAGTGCAGAATTCTGCTGGAGCAGCACTATTCACTAGTGCATATTGAAGAAAAAAAAAACAGTTGTCCCATGAAAGTATCCTATGAAGAAGTAGAAGAGTGCCAACCTTGGAGTAGGAGGTTAGTGAGAAGACTTACAGGGGGTACCTAATACATTGGCACTTACAGTGATTTGAAATGTCCTTCTTTAATGGAGATGCATTTTCCATCCTCAGCTATTATAGTGTGCATGTATGAGTAATGCATTGCCTTGTCGTAAAGAGATTCATGTTTATGCATACATATAATATTATGATCACAGATCAGGCCACTTCGAAATGCCGCCTACCATATTTTCGAGTGCCAGTTCTCTAATCTGCAAGTTCGCCATCTTGGTCAGGAGCGATTGCTATTGAAGTGAACAGGCAATAATCACTGTGGGTGCCATTGCTTGAATGCAGTTTAATTAACTTTAACATTACAAATGTGATTTAGCAAACAACCCCCATTAATGTATCTATTAGGGTTTGAGCCATATCCCTGAATGCGACTAAATAACATTAAAGTACTTATGGTACATACTTGCATGTAAAACAATCAGATCATACCTATTGTTTGATACCAAAACCAGGTTAACCTGATTCTTCAAAAGAAAAAATAAATGACAGAAACAAGACAGAAGATTGAATGACTGGAGTGTTTATATTAGGTCTAGAAATGCAATTTCCATTCTAATAGTGGCCATACAGTACATGCTATAATTACCATCTTTCCCATGACAATGGGTCATACAAAAGATCTTTCAACCACTCTACTAACTTTAAGAGAAAAATTGTCAGATATGCAGGTAAAACAAAAATAATTATTTATCTCTATCTGACGAATCAGCATTAATGTTACGATGTCCATGTGCTTTTATAATTTTCAGTCCTGCCCAACAGAGGAGACGACCGATACCCAAGGTTTATTACAGATATAAGTATCCTTGTCTCCCACCGCACACGCACCTATTATCATATGAAATTAGCATGTGTATGGCCACCTTTAGATTGCTGAAAAGACTGAAATTGTGGTGCTCTGGAATTAGAATTAAGAAGACGCACACAGTCTATGACTTTACCATTTGCTGTGAACATAGAGTTTCTATGCATCAGTTTAATAAAAAGTGAATGAAAAAAATAGCAACACCTTTATTATAAGAAGTACTGCTCAAATTGGCACTAAAAGGCTGTAGATATACAGTATGCATGCATAGCAAGCAAAAGTTCTTTCTATGGTAAAAGTTCCCAAGATCATACATGTTGGCGTCCCTTGGCCTGCCATTGTCTTATTATTATCTGGTTTTAAAGTATAATGAAACTTGAATGTGGGGTCTCCAAATAGTAAGGTTTTCACTCACTGCAAAAGGAAAGAGAGCCAGGTGCACCATCCTGAGCCCACAGCATGGGGTGCGGATAAACCGAAAATACTTTGGAGCAGGCACTCAAACCAAGGCAATCCACCAGGTTATTGAAGCAAAGTAAAAGAGTTTATTGTGTCCACAGCCTTACGCGTTTCGTGTTACAAACACTGAGCCTATGACTAACATGAAAGGCTGTGGACACAATAAACTCTTTTACTTTGCTTCAATAACCTGGTGAAAGACTGCCTTGGTTTGAGTACCTGCTCCAAAGTATTTTATTTTTGGTTTTCAAGTATGTATGTATGTAAATCATCAAATAATTGGCCCTACTCGTGGAAAACTAGGAAAAAATACAGTTATCGCAACAGCTATCTAGGTCAGTACTCTCTAACAGTTTCCATGTAGTGGGGCAATTATTCACCAGCCATCCAAAGAAGTCAGCGGAATAGTATGGGGGGCCTTTAAAATATATCGGAAGGTATATCTGTCCTGCAGGCTTCCAGTTTAAGTACAATTGGCTGGGTGACTGGGCTGTCATAATTATAAATACTAGGCATAAATGTTATCTTATATTACACACAGCTCTACTTGTATCTTGGTTATATAACAGCTTGGACTGTACATGGGTTATGTTTGCACTGTGATAGGGAAATGAATCTAATGGAAAAATATCAAGCATTGGGAATTCCCTTTAAACAGAACATGGTTTGTGTTATCCTAGACCTAGTGGATAATCATTCCCCATCATTGGCACTCTTTAACGCTGAAATGTTTTATTGGGTTTTCTAAACTTAAAAGGTAAACTTACATAACCATATAAGGATGGTAAAGAAAAAGAAAAAAGAAAAAAGAAGAAAATAAAAATTTGGAGGCATCATTGGCCCTATTAATGGCATCAGCAGATGAAGTTGAGCGCTGGCCAGGTTTGCCCATGACACTAATGCCATAATTCTTTTAGATTTGTTCTAAAGTCATTATTTGTTGGTTTCATTGCAGGATTTACTGTTCCCTGGCTACAACTTACAGAAGCAGCTCCAAAAAACAGAATTTTTTATCATCTTAATTCCTAAGGATTTTCACACCTTATTGCAATCACAGCAGTCATTACCAGAGGCTGGAAGAGACTCTCTCATATTAAAGGAGAAGAAAAAACTGCACTGGTCCAGAAAACCATGCCCAATCTTCTTCTGCAGAACATTTATTTTGGCCCCAGGCCCTACTCTTCAGACCAGGGGACATGTGCAGTAAAGTGATAAACCAGTTTTTTTGCCTCCAAGTTCAGGTTTTCAATCTACTGCACATGCACAGCTGGACCAGAATGTAGAAGAAAAAGATGGCTGCATGGCTCTCCTGCAGCAGTACCCAGGTTGGGTGAACTTTTCAGCAAAAGGAGCACCAATTGACTCGGGGGTCCTAACATTTTGACTCCCTGATTATCTTTTCCCTTCTCCTTTAAAGAAAAACTAAAGTCTAAAATAGAATAATGATAGAAATGCTGTATGTTGTATACTAAACATAAAGATGAACTTAATGCACCAGAAGCCTAACAAAACAGATGATTTATGCTTTCAAAGTTGAACACAGGGGGTAACTTTGTTAAACATCTCTGCTAGACCAAGACCATGCACATGCTCAGTGTGGTCTGGGCTGCTTAGGGATCATCATAAATCAAAACAGCACAATTCAAATAATATCTGCACTAGATCCTGTGTTGTCATGTAATCTAATGTGGATTTTATAGTTTTTGTATGTTTCATACAAACTTTCTCCAACTCTACAGAACCAGTGGCTGCAGCAAAATAATCCTCCAAATAGAATACCAGTTTATCTGTTTAAATCTGGCTCCATGATCTTTTTCCCTGCAGCTGGAGTTGGAAAAAAAAAATAAAATACAATTTTTACTTTATTAGCTGAAAAAGAAACCTATCCTCAATATACTTCAATTAAAAAATCTGTACAGTTTCTATAAGAAACCTGACTGTATGCAGTGAAATTCCCCCTTCATTTACTTGCTCTGACTGCTGCGGATACAAATCTCTACACGGTTGATGGCTGATCTACAGAGAAACAAACAAAGCTGCTTGAGTTCTGGGAAGTAATGTGGGAGGGTCCCCCTGCTGTGTGAAAGTATGATTGTTTCCCTGCAGAGCACTTAGCGAACATCTGAAGTTTCCTATCCACAGCAGTCAGATCAAGTAAATGAAGGGGGGATTTTACTGTATACAGTCAGGTTTCTTATAAAAAAACAGTACACATTTTTTAATTAAAGAATATTGGAGATAGGTTTCTTTTTCATTAAAGAAAGTAAAAATAAGATTTAATTTTTTTGCTTTTACCTCCCCTTTAATGTGAACAGATGTAAAAAGATGTATAAAGAATGCCTTACAGCACAGATGATTGTAGTCAGAAGACACTTGCTTGTGAAAAGGATTTAAAGGAACAGAAACACCAAAACATCAAAGTGTTTTAAAGTTTTTAGAACATAATGTACTGTTGTCCTGTTCTGGTAAAGCGGGTGTGTTTGCTTCAGAAATACTACTATAATTTATAGAAACAAACTGCTGTGTAGCCATGGGGGCAGCCATTCAAAACTGAAAAGGAGAAAAGGCACATGTTACCCCAAACTCCCATACTACAGTATGTCCCTCTAGAACCTGTGCTTAACAGACTTGCTAACAAATGTAAAATAATTTAACCTCTAACAATAAAGTAAGCCTGTGAGGTACAATGGGCAGAAGCGGCATGTGCTTTTACGCTTCCAATATATTGGCATGAGCAAGGAGCTTTGAAAATTAAACCACAAATAGAAGATACAGAAATAATCCATGATTTTCTATGAAATTGCATTTAGTGCAGCCATCTGTGCACTGAGTGAGCTACAGTATATCAAGCTAAAGGCTATGGCATAAATAAACCTCACACCCTAGAGATAATCAGTTAACAAGGAAACCCACAGCTTAGTAAAGACGAATAAAGCAAGCGCTAAACCCAATGTTGCTTACAAGGCATCGTTTCAGTTTGGATTGGAATGAAGTTAAATGAGTGAATTGGCTCTAATCATCTTTTCATGCTGGCTCATAGGAAAACACTCATTAGGAGACATGAAATTCTTTCATTTGCTCATGTGAAGGATAAAATGGGCACAGATGGGCTATAGTAATGTATGTCCAAAATGATCTCAGATCCCACAGGACAACACTCACTAGGAGAATGAGAATGTGATGGACGACTGAGATACCTGGCACATGTGACAAATAGTGAGCAATACCACTGGTGAGTCTCCTATGAATTGAACATTGCAGCTATAGTTTCATTACATGCTAACAGACTCATCAGCTTACAATTCATATCAATAGCCCACTGTGACATCATTAAATACCTGAATTATTATTATTATTATTATTATTAATAGGTCGATGCCCTTATGCTCTTAGGATTAATGCTGACAGCATCATTTTACTATTGTAGTCAAGCATTAAAAGAGAACTAAACCTTAAAAATGGATATAACTAGAAATGACTGAATTTACTGTACCAGTATAAAGGTTCTAGGTATTTTAGTAATGATTCAGACTTAATAAGTTGTCACAGGAGCTCCCTATATTTTGTTAGGAGTGCCAGTGACACTTAAATGCTCAGTGGGCTCTGAGCAGCTGTTGAGAAGCTGAGTTTAGTGGTTGTCACTAATTATCCAGCAGAAAATGAGGTTGGCCTGTCATCAGGTTGGCGATCAGGGTGGGACAAGTGACCCGGGCATGAAGGGGGGTCTGGCAGTGCTGCACTTTTGAAAGAGCCGGGCCCCCCTTGAGAGTGCCGAAGCTTTGCGGGCATTTTTGAAGTCCCAAACAGCCGAAATGCGTAAGTGCTGAACTTTTATGGGGGGGGCCCTGACCATCAATAACTTGTGTGTGTGGGGGGGTTACTTTTTTAGGGCTGATGTCTGTGTGGTCTTTTAACTGTGATGTGGAGTGGACGGGATCTGGGGTGGGGCTTGGGTGGCAATGGCCCAGGGGGCCAGAAAATGTTGTTGTACCCAAGATTTCTAATGGCGGCCCTGCCTGTCATATAAGCTGATGCTACAAAGGCTGATCATTACATTTTGATGCTGGTTTCTAATTGTGATGGTTTCTGAGCTGCCATGCACCAATAATCTGAATTATTTATTAATCAGCCTTATACTGTGATAATTATATTCTATGTGTACTGTATATTGTGAGTGGGTCCCTAAGCTCAGTAAGTGACAGCAGCACAGAGCATGTGCAGTGAATCAGCAGAAAAGAAGACTGGGAGCTACTGGGGCATCTATAAAAGCACACACCTTTACTATTGCCTTGGGCTTGGATAGAGGCCTAAAACATAACATTTCTGCCCTACTTCTTTGGTTAAGCCTTAGTTCTCCTTTAAGACAGACAAAGAGATTTGCATAACACCATGCGGCATGTATCAAGTGGTTAAGACTTACCAAAGATATTTGCCCTGCTGGAGATGGTAAGCCTAAAGCGTTACAGACACGTTCCTATAAAAATCATAGGAACGTTCCCATATCAAGGAGGTGCTGCAGGCCGAATAGATTCCTCTAAAAGCCCCCCCCAAAGCCACCCCCACGAACCTTCGTTAAGTCGACCCTCCGACACTTCTAACGGATCTTCTGTGTTGCTTCAGTGACACTGGGCTGGGGGTGGCTTGATCCTTCCATAGGCTAATTACAAATGAAAACAGAACTTCGACCTATGGAAGGATTGCCCCGCCCCCAGTCCAGCGTCACTGAAGCAACACACAAGATCCATTAGCAGTGTCAGAGGGTCGGCTTCATAAAGGTTTGTGGGGCGGCTTTGAGGGTTTTTTTTAGTGGAAAATATTCAGCGTGCAGCACCTCCTTAATATGGACACATTTATAGGACGGTATCGTGGTCATAGGGTAGAAACAGGGTCAATAACAGCCTGAGCACTATTTGCAAGTAGAGTTGCCCCCTTTTTTGGAGAAAAAAAACCACACAGCCTTCCTATATTTTTATGATTTTTTCATATGAATTACATTGGCATCAAGCATCATTATTATTGACCAGGTCAGTAAAATACCGGCCAGGCAACAACCCTATATGCGAGGAATTTGTATATTCTCCATGTGTGTGTATGGGTCTCCTCCAGATACTCCAATTTTCCTCCCACTCTGCCTATAACGTATTGGAATGAGATAAGTACATTAGATTGTAAACTACACTGGGGCAGGGACTGATTTGACTGAGACATAATCTCTGTAAAGAGCTGCAGAATAAGTAAGTGCTATATAAAGGATAATAATACACAAGGAGCATGGATTCCATTTGACAACGAGCTGGGCAGGTACTTCTAGGACAATGCAACAATAGTTTTGAGTCCCTAAATAGTCAAGATTATTAATAATTTAAAAATATATATTAGGTCATAGTAGAGAACTGTCTAATGCATTTTGTGCCTGTTGGGGGCACTCACAGTCTATGAGTAAGGGCCCCAACAAGCACGAAACACATTAGGCAGTTTTCTACTATGTACTAATAAATATTTTTGATTTTTAATAATCTTGACTGTTTTTGGAGGGAGTGTTTTTCGATTGTTGTATTTTCTTGGATATGCACCTGTGGACTGGGGTAAACTGTGAGTATATCCCCTCCATATAAACAAATGTTTGCTTGCTAGCATAACTTATTGCAACCTTTTTGATTGTAGTAGTGCATACACTTTTTACTGGCACCTGTTAGCTCTGTTTTTGTTACAAGTTGAAGAAGCTCTTTACTCAGATGTGTAGATGGTAACCACAAGCTCTGGGCAGTTCCAATGTTTCAGCAACAAACCCTTGCCCATAAGAACGACGGGACAGAGCTAGACATATAAAATGTGTAAATGTAATGGGAGAGGGGGAATCAGAGAATAAAAAGGCTGCTGGAAATCAGCATCAAATTATCAGTGGCACTGGCTGTATATTTCTTTATGTATGTAACGAAGCATTTAAATGTATGGAACATGCATCAGCTCATTTCAGAGAGATTAGAGGGCCAGATGGGTCAAAGAAATGTTAAAGGTGTTTTTTTTCCTCTACTGCTCCTGTTTTTATTACTGAATAAGCCAGTGGCCTGTTGTATAAATCTGCTTTTAATAACAAACATGACCAGCTGGTTGCTACTGCCCTCTAGTGGGAAAGTGAGACATAAGGGCAGGCCAGTACATTGCTTTTTATCAGAATTTATTGTCATATTAGCTAAAAGTGTTATGTTCATTTAGAAAAAAAATGTATACCACGGTTAGTGAAATTCATAATAAAGATAAAAAAAAGACTTCTAGGTACCAGTTTGCTTTTTACAGGGAAAAAGTGCTTGTACTGGCAGATACATTAGATAGTTTCAAGAAAAGGATAGATGCTTTGCCATAGAAAGTTCACTGGTTGTAACATGTATGGGCAGATTTATCAAAGGTCGAATTTCGAATTGATGTGAATTTTTATTTTATGCGAATAAATTTGAATTTACTCAAAACCTTGAATGGGAGGTTATTTTTGAAAAAACGTGAACGTTTAATATTTGATCGAATAGTCCCGACCAGAAAAATTTGAATTGTACAAATTGAGTTTTCCCCCCGAAAAAAAAAACTTGAATGTCAGGAAGGCAATTAACATATTAAAATGGTTCAATGGACCTCTGCCATTGACTTGTAAATGAACTCGGCAGGATTATGTGGCGAATATTCAAATTAGAACTATTTTTTCAGGGTGGAGGTGTGATAAATCACATATTTGAATTTTCATTCAAGTTGGCGCTTTTAAATTCAAATTTGGGGGTTTTGACACTTTTTTTTTTTTTTTTGAAAATTCAGATTTACAATTCGACCTTTAAAGGGATTCTGTCGTGATTTTTATGATGTTGTTTTTTATCTCTAAATTACACTGTTTACACTGCAAATAATTCACTCTACCATATAAAATTTGATTCCTGAAACAGCGCATCTCAGGTCATTTTGCCTGATCATGTGCTTTCCCACAGAGAGCCAGCACTTTAGGATGGAACTGTTTTCTGGCAGGCTGTTGTTTCTCCTACTCAACTGAATGTGTCTCAGTGGGACCTGGATTTTACTATTGAGTGCTGTTCTTAGATCTACCAGGCAGCTGTTATCTTGTGTTAGGGAGCTGCTATCTGGTTACCTTCCCATTGTTCTGTTGTTAGGCTGCTGGAGGGAAAGGGAGGGAGTGATATCATTCCAACTTGCAGTACAGTTTATAATGTTTATCAGAGCACACGTCACATGGCTGGGGGCAGCAGGGAAACTGACAATATGTCTAGCCCCATGTCAGATTTCAAAATTAAATATAAAAAATCAGTATGCTCTTTGAAAAACAGATTTCAGTGCAGAATTCTGCTGGAGAAGCAATATTAACTGATGCGTTTTGAATTTTGTTTTTCCCTTGACAGTATACCTTTAATTAATCTGCCCCAAACAGTCTAAGGTTGACCCAAGAAAGCACCAGGCACCCAGAAAGGAAACACGCTGGCTGAGCCGACTGCTGCGAGTGCAGGTGAACTATTGACTGGGAAATTTGCAACACTAGAAACCTTGCTACAATTGTGAGTGTATTTTAAAGAGTTTTATATCACAAAATAAAAGGATTTTATGCTATTTTATTTCTCCACTTTTTAAGCTACATCGTGGGATTGTTTATGCTGACCAGAATTAAGTTATCTTGATGGGCATACAGTAGACTAATACTAAACGCTAGTGAGTATCCACCAAAACCACACATGGGGGCAAATTCACTAAACGTCGAAGCGACTAACGCTAGCGTGAATTTGCCAGCGGTGCGCATTTTCGTTAATTACGGACGCTGGCATAAATTCGCTAGTGTTATTTTGCACCCTTACACCTGGCGAATTTGCACAACGGACGTAACTACGCAAATTCACTGACGCGCGAATTTGTCTGAACGCTACCTTTTACGCCAGACTTCCTTCGCACCTCAGACCAGGTGAAGTGCAATAGAGTAGATAGAGATTGCTTCAAAAAAAGTTAAACATTTTACTAAGTCCCAAAAAACGCTGGCGTTTTTTCTTTTTATGGGTTATAGGCTGAAAAAGATCGAAAAAATTTTTGGGGCTCCCCTCCTTCCCTCCTACATTTCCTAACTCATGGCAACTTAACTATACAGTGGACACATGTGTAGGGCAAAATAAAAATTTTATTTGATGTTTTGAAGGTTTCCCAGGCTTGTGTAGTGCTGCTACGTATACTTCCATTGTAAATTCAATTTGGCGCCGTATGCAAATTAATCATCGCTAGCGTAATAGGCGAATTAACGCTAGCGCAACTTCCCAACCTTACGCTTCCCCTGAGCGCAACTTCGGATTTTAGTGAATTTGCGGAGCGCTGGCGAAAATACGCCTGGCGAAGTGCGGCAAAGCAGACGCTGGCGCAACTCCGAATCTTAGTGAATGTCCCACATGGTGTCTTGAAACTAACATGCATGTGAGCTACATAAGTGCACTGCGGTGTGTATGTGAACCCTGACCAACTGAAATTTTGGAAAGTGGGCTAAACAGACCAAAAAGGAGTTGCAAACATACTACACTATATTTAACTATTTTTTGTATACTGCTTGTTTCCCTAAGCTATTTTAGCGCTGACTCTGTGCTATTTGAAGGAAGTTTGGTTTATTATACTCGGAGGAGAACAAGTTTTTTGGAGCCGGCAAAGAAAGGGAGACCCTGGGAACCTTGGGTAAACTTTCTAATATTGGAACTGACCCAAGAGAATGACCTGTTGCTGTTATGGAAGCTGGAAAGAATCTTCTCCACCTTCCTCAGCAAATCAGAGAAAAATGTAAGATACTTTTCCATCTCCCCATAAACTGATAAACTAATTAGGACCTATGTGAGCATAGGTTTGAACAAAGGACAAGTTACTTTTTTCAATGTATATTAGCTACGATACAGAATGACAGCCCTGCACTTCAAGTAATACCAGTCGTATAAATCTTGGATCTATTGAAATACTTATCCTTTGTCCTGCTGTGTTCTGCATTCTACCGGCATATAAAGGGGATTAGCATGAGATTATATCCGCATGGCACGGATGAGATATGCTGCTATAGAGAATTACAAGATTCATTTTCACTTATCAGAATGGCTCAGCCATAACCTAAAGGCAATGTGTGCACTTTAAAGCTAAGGAGAATGAAAATGTGCGTGCACTCTTCCATGCATGGGTGCACATGCGCTTAGTTCAGCAGCTGGCTCATGTCCAGGTTACAGAAATATCCTTGTATGATTTGATAGGGCTTGATAGGGACTGCAACAGCTGTTTGCAGAATTGCAGGTCAACCAGCTACAAGCAAATAGCATGATCTGATACAGAACTCTGATGTAGAATTACGATGATGCAGGTGAAGGACAGGTTTTGAGTGTCAAAAGTCAAAGTAAAGTGCCGCACCCACACTAATCTGCTGTTTAAAGTGTCGGGTGCACACTGTACTCCTCTCTGCACAGGTTCAATCCACATGAAAATAATAACTGCAGCAGCACTCTGGTCATTGATTAAACTTTTATTTGTGCCACTAACACGGCAACGTTTCGGGCTATACCAGCTCTTTATCGAGCAAGGGCTGTTATAGCCTGAAACGTTGCCATGTTAGTGGCACGAATAAAAGTTTAATCAATGATCGGAGTGCTGCTGCAGTTATTATTTTCATGTGGTTTCGAAGGGTCAAGCTGCTTTTAAAATTATTTTCTGCGCCCACAGAGAAAAGGAATAACTCCACTAACATCTCTCCTTATAGTCATTAAAGGGGTTGTTTACCTTCCAAACACTTTTTTCAGTTCAGTTGTTTTCAAATTGTTCTCCATAAACAAAGACATTTTTCCAATTCCTTTCCATCTTATATCGTTTTCCCAAAATTCAAGTTTAAAGTTTAATGTTCCAGTCTCCAGAGTTTCAGTCTGGCAGCTCAGTGATCCAGGAGCAGATTCTGAACTGTTACAATTTGCTACATTTAGTTGATACATTTCTCAGAAGTATCTGTAGAGTAGTAGCAACTATTGTATCAATTATAACAGCTGCCTTTAATGTAACTCAGGGATTCTGTTAAACAGGGACAAAAATAACAAATGTATCAACTAAATATATCAGTTTATAATAGTCAAAGAGTCGGCGACCCCCCCCCAAGCTGCTTTAAATGGTGAAAAATGAAACTTTACATTTCAATATTAGAAAAACGGTCACAGATAGAAAATAGAAAGTAATTGGAAAAAGTATTTATTTCTGGTGAACTATCTGAAACCAACTGAACCAATCTGATAGGATAATTACCAACCATATAATGACCGTGCTAGAAAGGTGAAGTGGGGGTATGAGCTCAGTAAAGTAAAACATTCACTAGAAATGGGGTGCCCTTTCCCTTACCATTCACTGGAGCTGGGTGTCCTTTCCCAATACCATTCACTAGAACAGGGTAGCCGTCCCTTATCATTAAATATAGCAGGACTGTCTAGAAGATCTTATGGATATACACTGGTCAAGTTGTGAATTGCAGCTAAGCTTAGGGGTCGTCACAAATTATCCAGCAGAAAATGAGGTTGGCCTGTAATATAAGCTGATGCTACAGGGCTGATTATTAAATTCTGATGCTAATTGCACTGGATTCTGTGCTGCCATGTAGTAATTATCTGTATTAATTACTAATCAGCCTTATATTGTGACATTTCTATTCTATGTGTACTGTATATTGTGAGTGGGGCCCTAAGCTCAGTAAGTGACAGCAGCACAGAGCATGTGCAGTGAATCAGCAGAAAAGAAGATGGGGAGCTACTTTGGCATCTTTGGAGACACAGATCTTTACTGCTAAAGGGCTGTGGTTGCCTTGGGCTGGTACATAAACCCAAAACTTAATGTACAACATTTCTAGCTACTTCTTTATTGAGCTTTAGTTCTCCTTTAAAGGGCATGTAAAGTCTAAAATAGAATAAGGCTAGAAATGCTGTATTTTGTATACTAAATAGAAACATGAACTTACTGCACCACAAGCCTAATCAAACAAATAATTTATGCTTTCAAAGTTGGCTACAGGGGTCACCATCTTGTAACTTTGTTAAACATCTTTGCAAGACTAAGACTGTGCACATGCTCAGTGTGGTCTGGGCTGCTTAGGGATCGTCATAAACAAAGCTGCTTGAGATCTGCATGGCTGGGAAGTAAGGCGGGGGCTCCCCCTGCTGTTCATAAGTATGATTGTTTCCCTGCTCAGCAGTTAGGGACCCTTTGACAATTAGATAGGTTTGACTTTACATGCCCTTTAAACAATCACGTAACTGTCAGCTTAGCGTGACTGACAGTCTGTCTCTCTCCACTACTAAGGACTGCTGGGTGGGGGTGACTTTCTTTAATGAAAGAGAAACCTATCTCCAATATACTTTAATTCAAAAACTTACTGTTTTTATAAGTGTCAGGGCCCGAAGGCGCTGTTGTAGTGAGGACCAAGGAGGAGACACAACACCAAGTTCGCAGTACAAAGGGTTTATCAGAAGAATAGTCGTAATCAGGCAAATGGTCAATACAGGCGGCAAGAATCAGAATCGATGAAACAGGCAAGAAGTCGGTACACGGAATAGAATAACAGGAAAATCACACCCAGGAACTATACGAGATAGACCTACAATTGGGCAAGGAGGGAAAGGGAACATGGGAATAAATAGTCCACAGTTGGCGCCAAAACTTGACGCTGTGACGTCATGACGCTGACGCCGGCGTCCTCACGTTGACGTCCTGACGCCGACGCACTTTTTGACGCCGGCGTCCATTTCGTCGCCGGCGACCAATCCTGGGGCGACACGTTTCCGTCGCAGGCATATCAGGACCAGGAAGGACCGCATGGTGGAGCCGGAAGTCGCCATCTTGGACGTCTTGGGAGGTGAGTACTTCGTTTTCCATTACAGTACCCCCCTCCTTAGGGGGGGCCTCAGGACCACCAAGGCTAGGAGAAGAGGGAAAGAGTCTGTGGAACTTACGAACCAGGATGGGAGCGTGAACGTCTGAACTTTTCACCCAGGAACACTCTTCAGGACCGAACCCCTTCCATTCGATAAGATATTGAAGAGAGCCCCGGGAAAAGCGAGAGTCTAAAATCCTTTTGACTTCAAATTCCTTGTGGTCGTCAACCAAAACAGGAGCTGGAGAGGAAGAAGAAGAAGAAGAACAAGACATGGCAGGTTTAAGCAAGGAAACATGAAAAACATTGGGGATCCGCATCTCCGGAGGAAGTTGAAGGCGAACAGCCACAGGGTTGATGATTTCGATGATGGGGAAGGGACCGATGAATTTAGGACCAAGCTTGGGTGTAGGAATCTTGAGACGGATGTTGCGTGTAGAAAGAAAAACTTTATCACCAGGACTGTAAGGAGGAGAAGAAATTCTTTTTTTATCGGCAAACTTTTTCTGTACCAGGGAACTCTTTTCCAAGTTTGCGGCAGTAGCATGCCAAATAGCTAACATGTGAGCAGCTTGGTCATTGGCCGCCGGTACATTGGTAAGGAGAAAGTCTTGGGAGAAGGCCAAGGGATTGAGACCATAAACGCAGAAAAAAGGAGACTTTTGGGAAGAGGAATGCAGGGCGTTGTTGTGGGCAAATTCCGCCCAGGGGAGAAGATCCGACCAGTCATCCTGACACAGGGACACGTGGCAACGAAGAAACTGCTCCAAAGCCTGGTTGACCCGTTCCGCGGCTCCATTGGACTGAGGGTGGAAAGCTGAAGAAAATTGAAGGGTGATGTTAAGGGCTTTGCAAAGAGATCTCCAGAACTTTGAAATAAACTGGGAACCCCGATCAGACACAATCTCAGCAGGAAACCCATGAAGACGAAATATGTGTTTGATAAAAAGTTCAGAGAGTTCTGGAGCAGAAGGCAATTTCCGCAGTGGTGTGAAGTGAGCCATCTTGCTAAATCTGTCGATCACCACCCAGATGACAGTGTGACCAGACGAAGCAGGGAGATCGACAATGAAGTCCATCGCCAAGTGGGTCCATGGTCGGGACGGAATGGGGAGAGGCAGGAGTAAACCCTTAGGGGGAGAATGTCCGGATTTGGAAACAGCACAGGTGGAACAAGACAAAACGAATTCTTTAACATCCTTCCTGAGGGTCGGCCACCAGACCAAACGAGATAAGAGTTCAGTTGTTTTCTTAATCCCAGGATGACCAGCCTGTTTGGAACTGTGGGATTGGGATAAGATAGCATGCCGAAATTCTGGAGGGACAAAAGCAACACCAAGAGGAGTCTCTTCAGGAGCCAAGGACTGAGCTGAAAGTAACTGGGAGGCACAAGAGGGAAACAAGGCAGCAATGATCTTGGTAGAGGGCACGATGGGTACAGGAACTTCAGGGCAGGTGTCTTCAGGAGCGAAACTTCTGGAAAGGGCATCAGCTTTTCTGTTTCTGGAACCAGGACGAAAGGTGATTATAAAATTAAAACGAGAAAAGAAGAGTGCCCACCTGGCTTGCCGGGGATTGAGGCGTTTGAGGGATTGGATGAATTCAAGATTCTTGTGGTCGGTGAAGATTGTCACAGGGGTAGAGGAACCTTCAAGCAAATGTCTCCATTCTTCCAAGGCCAGTTTAACAGCAAGTAGTTCTCGATTGCCTACATCATAGTTCTGTTCTGGGGAAGAAAATTTTTTAGAGAAAAAAGCACAAGGGTGGAGTTTACCATCGGAAGAAGATCTTTGAGAAAGAACTGCGCCCGCTCCTACATCCGAGGCATCAACTTCGATGAAGAAGGGTTGGAGGGGTTCAGGATGACGAAGAATTGGAGCAGACGAAAAGGCTTCCTTGAGGGTCTTGAATGCTTCGAGGGCTTGTGGAGGCCAGTGCTGGGGTTTGCTCCCTTTACGGATCAGGGCAAGGATTGGATGAGTCTTGGATGAAAAGTTTTTGATAAACTGTCTATAATAGTTGGCGAAGCCGATGAATCTTTGAACTGCCTTGACACTGGTAGGAAGGGGCCAATCCAAAATTGCAGAGACTTTGGCGGGATCCATCTTGAAGCCTTGAGGAGAAATGATATAACCAAGAAAAGGAATGGAAGAAACTTCGAAGGTGCATTTTTCTAATTTGGCAAAAAGATTATTTTTCCTCAGCCTGGAAAGAACTTCACGTACTTGGCCACGGTGAACAGAAAGATCTTTGGAAAAGATAAGGATGTCATCCAAATATACGACCACACATTGTCCCAGAAGATCACGAAAAATATCATTGACCAGCTCTTGGAAAACTGCAGGTGCATTGCAAAGACCGAAAGGCATGACGAGGTACTCGTAATGACCATCACGTGTGTTAAAAGCGGTCTTCCATTCATCCCCCTCACGGATACGAATAAGATTATATGCCCCTCGTAGATCCAGTTTGGTAAAGAAACAAGCCCCCTTGAGTTGATCAAAAAGTTCAGAGATGAGGGGAAGAGGGTATCTGTTCTTTATAGTGATTTTATTTAACCCCCTGTAGTCAATGCAGGGTCGGAGGCTACCGTCTTTCTTCTCAACGAAGAAGAATCCTGCTCCAGCAGGGGAGGTGGAAGGACGAATAAACCCTCTTAGAAGATTCTCCTGGATATAAGACTTCATAGCGGAGGTTTCTGCGGGGGAGAGTGGGTAAGTGCGCCCCCGGGGAGGAATGGAGCCTGGTAAAAGTTCAATTGGACAATCATAAGGACGATGAGGTGGAAGAGTCTCAGCGGACTTCTTATCAAAGACATCGGAAAAGGCTTGGTACATTGGAGGAAGAGAAGAATTTGAAGACACTGACGAAATTTTGACAACAGGAACAGCCGGCAGGCAATTGTGTGTACAGAACGGACTCCAGCGGGAGATTTGAGAAAAGGACCAGTCAATAACCAGATTATGCACACACAACCAGGGCAGTCCCAGAACAACAGGAGTTGAAGGGCAGTTGATAAGAAGAAAAGATAGTCTTTCCAAATGCATGGTGCCCACCTTGAAGGAAAGTTCCTGAGTAGACTGTGAGATGATGGCTGAAGAAAGGGGACGATCATCAATCGCCAGGACTCGAAGAGGGGTTGCCAGGGGCTGAAGTGGAATAGAATGTTTCACAGCAAAGGCACGGTCCATGAAGTTGCCTGCGGCACCAGAATCGAGGAAGGCCTGAGAACAAATCTTCTTGGAGCCGAACTGGATTTGAACAGGAAGAAGAAAACGTTGATCAGAGGAGTGGGGAGGAGAACAAATTCCACCCAGGTAAGTCTCCCCAAGCTTACCTAGGTTCTGGAGTTTCCCGGCTTCACTGGGCATTCTTGGGCGAAATGGGCTTTTCCGCCACAATAGAGGCATAACCCAGCGGATCTTCTTCGAAGCTTCTCTTGTTCGGATAGGCGTGCCCGTCCGATCTGCATTGGTTCTTCAGGAGGTTGTGAAGAGGTAGCAGGAGGCACAGGAGAAGAAGAAGGAGGGTTGGAGACCGGATTGGGAAACTTCCTAGTACGTTCCCTGTCAAGTTCGACTTGGAACTCCCTCTGTCGGGTGTCGACTTTCACTGCCAATGCAACAAGGTCCTCCCAACGAGGAGGAATCTCACGAGAGACGAGATCGTTTTTAATGCGCATCGCCAAGCCGTTGTAAAAGGCAGCATGGTAACCGTCATTATTCCACGACGTCTCTGCTACGAGAGTCCGGAACTCGATAGCGTATTCCGGAACAGAGCGAGTACCTTGTTGCAGCTGGAATAAGCGAGCTGAGGCAGATGTAGCCCGACCAGGAGCATCGAATACAGTGCGGAGATCCCGGATGAAGGCCCGGGCATCGTCGATTACCGGATCCTGCTTCTCCCAGAGAGGAGAGGCCCACTCCAGAGCTTTCCCTTGCAGGCGGGTGATGATGTAGCCCACCTTTGCTCGTTCCGAGACAAACTGACCAGGAAGCAGGGTGAATTGGATTTCACACTGGTTGATGAAACCACGGCATGAATCCGGATCACCGCTGTACAAAGGAGGTGCAGGAATACGAGGCTCGGAAACCTGGAGTGGAGCAACCGGAACTGGTATAGGGACTGGATCCGCAGGAGACAGAGCAGACAACTTCTCCAGAATTGCTTCCAGGGCCTGGCCGAAGTGGGTTTGCTGGGCTTCATAGGAATGCATCCGGGAAGCCAATCCACGAACGGCTCTGCCGACGTCAGAAGGGACTTGGGGCTCCTCAGAAGGGTCCATGGCCCAATTGTACTGTCAGGGCCCGAAGGCGCTGTTGTAGTGAGGACCAAGGAGGAGACACAACACCAAGTTCGCAGTACAAAGGGTTTATCAGAAGAATAGTCGTAATCAGGCAAATGGTCAATACAGGCGGCAAGAATCAGAATCGATGAAACAGGCAAGAAGTCGGTACACGGAATAGAATAACAGGAAAATCACACCCAGGAACTATACGAGATAGACCTACAATTGGGCAAGGAGGGAAAGGGAACATGGGAATAAATAGTCCACAGTTGGCGCCAAAACTTGACGCTGTGACGTCATGACGCTGACGCCGGCGTCCTCACGTTGACGTCCTGACGCCGACGCACGTTTTGACGCCGGCGTCCATTTCGTCGCCGGCGACCAATCCTGGGGCGACACGTTTCCGTCGCAGGCATATCAGGACCAGGAAGGACCGCATGGTGGAGCCGGAAGTCGCCATCTTGGACGTCTTGGGAGGTGAGTACTTCGTTTTCCATTACAATAAGAAACCTGACTGTATGCAGTAACATTCTCCCTTCATTTACTGCTGCGGATAGGAATTGTCAGACAGTCCCTAACTGCTGGGCAGGGAAACAATCATAATTATGAACAGCAGGGGGAATAAATCTAAAAGGAAAACATACAAAAGCTTATTTAGTATAGATACCTTAATTAACTGCTGCATTTATTCAAGGCTAACATTTTAAAGGAGATAAGGATTGTGGGTACATAGTATATTACCAAATGGCTGACCCAAGCAGAATATGGTGGTGGTGGAGGCATACGGTTGCAGGTTGTGTTTCATCAGCAGCGATTTTCTTTTATAATGGTCTAAATTAAATTTAGTGTACATTGGCTGTTTCAGCACAGCAAAGCTGTTAAAGAAAAGATAGTAATTTTAGGTCAGATAAAACAGCGCCCAAATAAATGTCCATCAGGTGGCAGTGTTAATCCAGATTTAACAACCATGAAGAAAAAAATGAGACTTTGCCCCTTTTTATGTAACATTACTGCAAGATTTGCATCTATAGAGGTAATTTAAAGGGACAAAGTGTCATATGGACACCTGAAGCAGTTCACTTTCAATTAATTATTCTAAAAAAACCTGATTGGCTGTTATACACAGGTTACTGCACTAGTGCACTTTGGCACCTATTTTCCTACTGTTATTAATGTGTACTGTATTTTATACCAAGATCAGTTATCTGTCATAATATACCCACTTTCCACAGATATTTTTCTTACAGCTCCCTTAAATGAAAATAAATAGGTTTGTGTATATCTAACTAGGTGGTGAAATCATTTCTGCCCCTAGAGTAGCCCCTCAGTAAAAGCAATAAAAGTAATATAAATGCAATCTGAAGTCTCCTAAAGTCCAAGTGCTATATGACTATAATTAATTTTCTTCTATATTAGATGAGAAATGTCTTACATTAAGACAAATCGTTGCGCTGTAGTTCTTCTGGTAAGGACTTAGTTTGCTGGACCGATGTAAAAGTATTTAATAGTTTGTAGGGACTTGTAACCCTACTGGTATTTCAGCAATAATGTGTCAAATGGGAGAATCTCAGGTATTTTCTATAACAAGCATGTCATGCCTTACTTAAAAAAGGCTAAAAAGTGCTGAGCCAGACCCTTTTTTCAAGCTGACCCTCCTTTTAACTCATATTGTCCACTACATGAGCAGATAAAAGCTTCAGACAGACCGAGTCGGCAGCTTATTGGCCCATGTGTGGGGCCATCCGACAGGCTTAACCATGTCAGTGTATACTTGATCATGGGCTGGGTAGGAGCATATTAATTCTTTTCTCCACTCCATGAAAAATGAAAGGTGTGATATAAGCTAAAATGCCCAAATGAATATAGTCTCCCCTTCTAAGAGTGAAGATTCACAAAGCTATTAGTAGCAGCTACTTGTCAAATGCAATTCTCAGTATTGTCTATGGCAGTTAATTTTTTTTTTTCCATTTTGTAGCCACAACAAGTAGCTGCTACTAGTAACTCCAAGTGTTTCCTCAGCTGGGTTGCTCAGTTAAATCTATTACTAGAAGTAAAGAGATGGTCAGTTTCACATTAATTCCCTTCCCCTACTTTCTTGAACTTGGTCTCTGAGTTAACCCTCATTGTATTTAAAACATGCATATGGCTGGATAACATGAATCTATAAAAAATGCTGATATGGACTTTGATTACACCCTGCCTATTATTGCATTTCCCTGATATTACTGTATGATATTTAAAATAAATGCAATCCAGCGACCTCTGGTCTTGCTTGGTTCAAAGCAAAGAAACACAGGCAGCTATGCATTTATTTCAATGTCAGCACTATCTCAGTTGAATTGTACCAGAAGGTGAGAGCAAATGTCTCGGATGCTAAAGTTGTAACCTGTATAATTGGAATTCACTGAAATCTGCTGGCACTGTAATAGGACTCAATGTACAAGTGGCAAAAGCTGCTGCCATATATTGGGATCAAGAGAATGCCTCACCAGACTTTCAAAGAAGTGTTGAATGTTGCACTCATCTAAAGTAGAGAGGTTACAAGCTTTGTGAAATCAGCAAGGAGAATCTGTTCTGCTTGCAGAGCATTTATGCAAGTTCATATGGACTGAATAATATTGCAAGAATAAATCAAAATAAAAACAAAATAACATGAAACACAACCTGCCACTAACTCTTGCATCAATCATCCTCGTGAGCCATTGTTTGGTCAGACGGGTGCCTTTGGACTGCCTGCATGAAAATGAATGACATTTTAATATCATTGCACTAATGTTATTAAAAGAGAAGTAAAGCTTAACTAAAGAAGTAGACTAGAAATAATGTACATTATGTTTTGGACTTCTTTACCAGACCAAGGCAACCACAGTCCTTTAGCAGTAAAGATCTATGTCCCCAAAGATGCCTCAGTAGCTCCCCATCTTCTTTTCTGCTGATTCACTGCACATGCTCTGTGCTGCTGTCACTTACTGAGCTTAGGGATCCACTCACAATATACAGTACACATAGAATAGAAATGTCACAATATAAGGTTGATTAGTAATTAATACAGATAATTACTACATGGCAGCACAGAGACCAGTGCAATTAGCATCAGAATATAATACCGTAATCAGCCCTGTAGCATCAGCTTATATTACAGACCAACCTCATTTTCTGCTGGATAATTAGTGACGAGCCCTAAGCTTAGCTTCTCAACAGCTGCTCAGAGCCCACTGAGCATGTGAGTGTCACAGACACTTTCCAAGATGGTGACCCCCTGTGACAAGTTTTAAGTCCTGGATCATTGCTGCTATTGACAAGCTGAAACTTTAGGGTGGTACAATAAGTGCAGGATATAAAATATGGTGTTTTTAGCCACATTAATTTTAAGGCTTTAGTTCTCCTTAAAAAGAATTCAGATAAAATTGCATTACATTGTGAAACCATGTCCTCTTTGCCAAAAAATAACATGGTCATTACCTGGGACAGTGCTAGGATGACCAGATGGTGTGGGGGGTTATCTTTGTATATATTCTGAACTGCATCCCTCCAGAACTGCATCCGCACCAAACCAAGGCTCTTCTGTCCTTCACCTTCCAGATGGAAAACAAAACACACAGGATAATAATAACAATTAGTACATTTAACTTTTAAAGCAAACACTGTTTTAATTTGTATGATGTGCTATGTAGACAAAGTGTTTTAAAGTAATGAAAATATAATGCAGTGTTGCCCTGCACTGGTAAAACTGGGGTGTTTGCTTCAGAAACACTACTATTGTTTATATAAACAAGCTGTAGCAATGGGGACAGACATACAAAGGAGAAAAGGCTCAGATTACACAGCAGATAGCAGATAAGCTCTGTAGAACATAATAATGTTATCTGTTATCCACTATTTAACCTGTGCCATATAACCTTTTTTCAAGTTCTGTCATTGCTACACAGCAGCTTGTTTATATGAACTATAGTAGTGTTTCTGAAGCAAACAGATAACTGTTACCAATGCAGGGGAAACATACATGATATTTTTATTACTTTAAAACACTTTCAGTTTTTGGTGTTACTGTTCCTTTAACCATCCTAGCCATAAATGCACATTCAACATATGGCTTCAATAGTCTAACATTTTCTATCAGCCAACACATCTATACAAAAGGCCAATAATGTTTGCTGTATTTGATATTAAAGTGCTATCACATTATTGCTTTAAAGGGGAAGTAAAGTCAAAAATAGAATAAGGCTAGAAATGCTGTATTTTGTTAACTAAACATAAACATGCACCACAAGCCTAATCAAACAAATGATTTATGCTTTCAAAGTTGGCTACAGGGGGTCACCATCTTGTAACTTTGTTAACATCTTTGCAAGACTAAGACTGTGCACATGCTCAGTGTGGTCTGGGCTGCTTAGGGATCATCATAAATGATCAAAACAGCACAAGTCAAATAATATCTGCCAAAAGCCGATACAGCAATAATAGATAATAGATCATAATCAGAATATACAGACTGCACTTTCCTGTGTTGTCATGTAATCTAATGTGAATTTTATAGTTTTCATACTGTTTATTACAAACTTTCCAGTTTATCTGTTTAAATCTGGCTCCATGATCTTTTGTCCCTGGAGCTGGAAACAGTAAAGGGGATGTAAAGCCAAAATAAAATCCAATACAAATCTCTACACAGTCGACGACTTAATTAAAGTATATTGGAGTAAAAATTTAATTTTTTTGCCTTTACATGCCCTTTAAGAAGAAAGAAATTTCACTGTTAAGAAACCCACCTGAGACAGTTCAACATTAAACGCTCGAAGGGCAAACACAGAATTCTGAGATTCTTGAGGTAGTAAGAGATGCTTCATAGCGCATTAGAGGTAGCCAGGGTTCATTGTGCAGGGATAGGCATTACACAGAAAAAATAATCTAGGTTAACTTTTACCACCACCTACAATGGGTGCACTAATAACCTGGAAAAAAAACAGTAGTTGGTTAATGGGAGTGAACCTGGGTCTTTTTGGTGCCCTAATTGCACTTCTTTTAGGTATATGACTCCTGGGACATGCTTTAACCATCCTCAAATGGGAAACATTTTTTGATAAGACACCACATTACCTGTACAACTACCCATGTGGTGTACCTAATTACATGCCCATGTGGATTATCATATGTTGTATGTATGTATGTATGTATATATATTTTTATTTGTAAAGCGCTCCTTGAGGGCAAAGCACTGTACAACAAAACAAATTAGTAGTAACAAACAAGGGGTCATTGGAATAAAAAGTAACAATAAGTGCATTATTAGAATACAATTCACAAAAATATAAAATATAATTACAATGCAGATTAAGTGCTCAGTGTCAAGGAAACAAAAGGCTAGAGAACCCTACCCCATAGGGCTTACAGTCTAAATGGGAGGGTAACATACAGACACAATTCAGAGGGGTATTAAGGTGCTGTGGGTTACAGTTTGTTACACTGTTATAGTTCAGGTGTTATCCAGGTGCTCCCAGAGGTAGTCTTTGAGTTTTGTTTTGAAAACATTGAGGGAGGATTCTCTCCTGAGAGATTCAGGAATGGCATTCCAAATATAAGGAGTCGCAAGAGAGAAGGGTTTGATACGGGAAACAGCAGTAGTAGTGGGGGGTACAACCAAGCGATTGCTCTGAGAGGAGCAGAGGTTTCGGGCAGGAACATATAGAGAGACAAGAGATGAGATGTAGTTAGGTGCAGAGGAATGAAGGGCTTTGAAGGTTATGAGGAGGGGTTTATAAGTTATTCTTTGTTTTATGGGAAGCCATGATAAGGACTTCAGCAGCGGAGGGGCCTGTACCCTTTTGGATGAGAGGAGGATAATTTTTGCAGCAGTGTTTAATACAGACTGTAGAGGGGAGAGATGGGAGTTAGGGAGGCCAGTTAGTAGAAGGTTACAGTAATCTAGTCTGGATAGGATGAGAGCATGCACAAGCGTCTTGGATGTATCAGGTAAAAGGAAGGGACGGATTTTGGCAATATTGCGTAAGAAGAAGTGACAGGTTTTGACAGTGGTGTTAATATGATCAGAGAAGGAGAGAGAGGAGTCAAAGATTACCCCCAGACAGCATGCTGAGTTGACAGGATTAATGAGCATGCCATCAATAGAGACAGTAAATAGGGGAGTAGGACCAGGCTTAGGTGGAAAGATGATAAGTTCAGTTTTTGTTAGGTTGAGTTTGAGGTGGCGCTGGTTCATCCAATTTGAGATAGCCAGGAGGAAGTTAGAGATCTGAGCCTCTGTTTCAGCTGTTAATGAAGGGGTGGATAAATATATTTGGGTATCATCAGTATATGTTGGCAAAACAGATCAGACGCTGTGACTAACAATGGACGGACATCGATCTGCAATTAGCACAGCGTTTAGAGTTGGTAAAACCAACAAATCAGTTGCCAAGCATTACCTAGAAATGGGACATAGATTGCCTACATTTAAATATTTGACTATAGACCATATACCACCCCTGAGGAGAGGAGGTGATAGGTCTAAATTAATCCTTCAGAGGGAGTCTTTTTGGATCCATAAATTAAATAACTTTCCAACTTTGGGTTTGAATGAGTACAGTTCCCTCAATCGCTTTTTGAATCAACGATAAAAAGTTGCTAGCATGTTCTATAATGTTACTTTACTATGACAGTGTATCTGCATTTGTTACCGTGGATTTCTTTTAACTTTGTAGCATATTTAAGTTATATACACACTTGTTACAATACATGTATTTCCTCCTGGTGCAGGGTTTCCTCCCAGTCACATGATCTCGTGGTTTTTACAATTTTTAGTGAGGGTCTTAGTGAGAGCCCAAAGCTTTGGCCAGTTCTTTTAAATGTAACCAATAAAATATGGATTTTTATGGATATTATGGATTTTTAATTTTTCTACAAATCCTATTTTTGGAATCGATATATATATATATATATATAACAAACAAGGGAAAGTTGTGCTCACCACTATTTTTTAAAAACATTAGGCGGGGGTGCAATGAGGGTGTGACCACAAAATACATATAGTCAACTACAAGAGGTCCTCTGCACTCAACCCATATATATACTATATATATATATATATACTGTATATATATATACTCTGATACCTTGATCACAGAATATAGTTTAACCAAATCTATGTTTTTTTCTATATTTACCACCTCAGCTATGCTGCCAACAGTCAGTTTCCCCATCTGCTCACAACAAAGCATAGCATAACATAAACTTCTGTTGCTTCCTGGAGTCAGGGGATAGGTATTGGCTATATACTTGACAATCACAGAAGCAACAACTTTGTAATCTGTCGCTTGAAATGGGCAGGGGACATGCCCTAGTTAGAATTGGGTGACTGGAACGATGTTACTCGTAGATAATTATAAAGTGCTCTGTAATTAGCAGTGCTAACACATTCTCTTGAGACTATTAATAGGTAAAGGATAACCTGTAACAAGTAGTGATGGGCAAATTTATTCGCCAGGCATAGATTTGCGGCCAATTTCCACACTTCACCGACTGCAAATATTTTTGTGAAACTGCTGCGAAAATTCGCCATGGAAAAATTCACTGCAAGAAATATAAAAATTTTGCGTGTAAAAACGGTTGCATGTCAAAATTATTTGGACGTCCATTGACTTTTATGCATTTGGACAGAAGAGTTGCACGTATAAAAATTGTCGCTCGCGTCAAAATTGTCATTTTTTGACGCCCATTGACTTCAATGCGTTTCACAAAATTTTCATCGAACTGAAATGGGACAGATTCACTTATCACTAATAACAATCGAATCTGATGTTTTCAAACAGCTAACAAATAAATGCTACCTGCTGATTGGTGGCTACAGTATGTGTTACTAGACATGCAACAAACTTTATACTGTTGATTACACAATCCCATTACTCTGTTATGTTAGGAAAGCAATAATACAGGGCACCTGTTACCTAAAATTGTGCCCCCCATTGATAGAAAGTGAATATTTGCAATTGGTTTTCATTTTTTATTTATGGTTTTCTCCAGTTTGCAATTTAAGAAATCTGGATGCTAGGATTCTAATTAATCTAGCAACCGATCATTGATTTGATAAAAGACTGGAATATGAACAGGAGAGGGCCTGAACAGAAAGATGAGTAATAAAAAGTATCAATAACAATACATTTGAACACTTACAGATGATTTGTTATAAGATGGGGTCACTGACCCCTATTTGAAAGGTGGAAAGAGTCAGGAGCCAAATAATTATAGAAAATAAATAATAAAGACCAGTTGAAAAGTTGACTAGAATTAGCCATTCTATAACATAGTGGGGGTCATTTATAAAGTTTGCGTTATGAATATATATTCACAAATAATTCATTTGAGAGATGGAAATAGAAGAGAAAGACATATAATTAAATAACTGTAGAAAATAAATAATGAAGACCAATTGAAAAGTTGCTTACAATTGGCCATTCTATGACATGCTAAAAGTTAACTTAAAGGTGAACGAAACACCCCCTTTAATTAGAGAGTAACTACCTCACCAAACTAGAAAAGGCTGATAAATCATGCTCTGCCCCTGTACAAGTGTACACTTGATGTTTTTCCATAACTGCATATACCTCATTGTATTGTCCTCCTTTTTCTCTCTCTTACCTAGCCTCTCTTCTTTCTTTCTTTCTTTAAAGGGAAACTACCTGTTTGTCACTTCAACTTGCATTTAGGCGATGGTTTCTCGCTGCCTTGTTATAAAAATGAATAAAAGACATACTGTATGCTGATATCTCATTTCCCAGCTGTGACAATTTATTGTTAGATTTTGATTATGGCTTTTTATATAGTTGTACTACACCCACTGTACTGCAGCTCTCACTGGTGAATTACAACCTTAAAACCAATGGTTTCTTTCTAAATGAGATCATGGAGTCCCTTAATTGCATTCATTTCCCATCTGTGAAATTGCTCTGCAATTCTGAAATGAATGACAACCTGCAAATCATTATATTTGCAGGAAAGATATGATTATAACTATGAGCTAAAGGCAGTAAATTGCAATGTCTCCTGGCAATAACAGAGAGGCTGGGGCCCCCATGCTAGGAAACTGGCCAGGGCCGCTTTTTGGGGTTGCGTGACCCAAGGCAGCAGGGTCCTAGTGCCCACCCACCTCCTGCGTGTGCAAGCAGGGCACTGGGAACTATACAAACCTGAGTACACATCCCCAGTACTCCTTAGAATGCGGCTGGGTGGCATGCCGCCCCTAAAATCTTGCTGCCATAAGCCCGGCCCTTTGTGGCCTCTCCACAAATCCAGTGCTGGATACTAGTGATGTGCGAGCCGGCCCGATACCTGACCTCGCACCCCCATTTGCCGCCTTACACTGCCAGCTTCTAACTTCCAGCTTTATAGCTGCGCGCCTGCTTGCCCTGCCCCTTTTGTGACATCATCTGGGGCACTAGGACTCTAGAAGTCGGTTGCTATACCATCACCTCCCTGGTTACGCGCTCACACTGTGGGAATCACTGCACACAGCACCTTATGCTTTTTTTTATGATTTCACAGTTTTAAAAGTGTATTATATTCAATCACGAATTGTTTTGTTTAATAACTTCTCACGGAGAAAGTTAAAAGCGGTGAACCAATGCACTGTGGTTATAGATTTATAAATAATCACTACGGGTGAGATCTGAATTTTATTTCATAAATACTACACTATATACAACTTTCTGTTATCTCCCCCTCAATAAACTCTGTTTTTTTTGAGGGATACAGCTATTCATATTTGAAGAGAGTAAAAAATATTTTTCCCTTTCCACCCCTAATTAGCATATGCAAATTCGGATTCAGTTCGGTGTTCAGCCAAATCTTTCGCGAATAGGGTTGCCACCTTTTAATAAAAGTTCCACCAGCCGGTGGAGGGGGCGGAAACAAAGAGGTGGGTCGCGACTTCAAAGGGGCGGGTGTGACATCAAAAGGGGTGGAGCCACAGCATGTGATTGGCTGGGGAGGATCGTGACATCAAGGGGGCGGAGCCTCAGAGCTGCAATTGACAAGAAGCCGGCAAAAAAGGTGAGTTTGGGGGCAGGCCACGGGCTTTTGTTAGGTATATTACAAATTTACCGGCAGCTACATTGCCAGTAAATTTGTAATACCTGCCCAGGCAGGTGTTTTACCAGCTAGGCTTGTAAAATACCGGCCGGGTGGCAACCCTATTCGCGAAGGATTTGGGGGTTCGGCCGCATCCAAAATAGTGGATTCAGTGCATCCCTAATAAGAAATGAAACCCAATTGCAAATTGTGTCAGAATATCACGATCTACATTATACTAACAGTTATTTTAAAGGGATCCTGTCAATGGAAAACAAGCATCAGTTAATAGTACTACTCCAGCAGAATTACGCACTGAAATCCATTTCTCAAAAGAGCAAACAGATTTTTTTATATTCAATTTTGAAATCTGACATGGGGCTAGACATTTTGTTAATTTCCCAGCTGCCCCTGGTCATGTGACTTGTGCCTGCACTTTAGGAGAGAAATGCTTTCTGGCAGGCTGTTGTTTTTCCCTCTCAATGTAACTGAAGGAGTCTCAGTGGGACATGGGTTTTTACTATTGAGTGTTGTTCTTAGATCTACCAGGCAGCTGTTATCTTGTGTTAGGGAGCTGCTATCTGGTTACCTTCCCATTGTTCTTTTGTTTGGCTGCTGGGGGGGAAAAGGGAGGTGGGTGATATCACTCCAATTTGCAGTACAGAAAAAAAATTTTTTCCCATGACAGTATCCCTTTAAGGGCACACAACCACTGTAAACGTTTTTCAGACAGAGGCTGCCCTCCTGTTCTTCATACTGAATAGAAGTAACACACAAATACACATGGACAAAATATATCCAATACAGTCTCAAGTGGGATTCCATGAACATCAATAACCAGTGGAACACAGGACTGTATGAGAGAATACACTTGTTCTACACGAGAGACATTTGGGCTTTGTACGTAACGTGACCAGTTCCACACAGTACCCAGCTGCCTGGCCGCTGTTATTCCTGCACACGGGAGCCCAAAACTTTAACAGAACCCGCGCTGCCATTGTAAAGTCGGGCAACCTTAACAGGAGGCTCCCTATTGGCAGAGAACCCTTACACGCATTTTGGATGCGTCGCTGTTGTTGTCACGTGATTCGGCGTGACGTATTTGCATCGCGTCTCGGAGTCTGTATCCGGCTGACTGTGTAGCGCATTTATTGCTCGGGGAAGAAGTAAGTGATGGGTATAATGTCCGTATTTATTGAAGTGTGTCGGTATGGAGGTTTAGTCATTCGTCTTCTCCGCCCCTCTGAGGAAAATGATGGATATTTATAGTCAGTGGTCAGTGAATTAATTATAGGGCCCCCAACATAACCACAGTTTGTCCTTTTTAACCAAGATATGTGCATTTTGCTAATTATTTAGGGTCTCTATAGCTTCTGGGCCCCCTGCAGCTGCAGGGTCTGCTACCCCTGTTTATATTCCTTTAGTTCCTTTAAGAACATACACCAGGACTGTACAGCAGTCTGCAATCATCTCTAGCCTTGAGTGTGTGACTGGATATGTCTATATGTTTATTGTTATGCCAATGCACGACTGACTAATCCAAGTATTTGACTGGTCTTACGGGCAGATATCGCTTTCCATATGTCTGATTTCAGGCTGTTTAGGTGCTTCAACACAATTGCATTGCTGTAACCATGATCATTAAAGGGCATGTAAAGGCAAAAAAATAAAATCCCATTTTTACTTTTATAAGAAACCTGACTGTATGCAGTGAAATTCTCCCTTCATTTACTGCTGTGGACAGGAATTGTCAGATGGTCCCTAACTGCTGAGCAGGGAAACAAACATACTTATGAACAGCAGGGGGAGCCCCCGCCTTACTTCCCAGCCATGCAGAACTCAAGCAGCTTTGTTTATGATGATCCCTAAGCAGCCCAGACCACACTGAGCATGTGCACAGTCTTAGTCTTGCAAAGATGTATAACAAAGTTACAAGATGGTATAAATTATTTGTTTGATTAGGCTTGTGGTGCAGTAAGTTCATGTTTATATTTAGTATACAAAATACAGCATTTCTAGCCTTATTCTATTTTAGACTTTACATGACCTTTAAAAGGGTGGTTCACCTTTAAATTAATTTTTATATGTTTTAAATGTTATAGAATGGCTAATTCTAAGCAACTTTTCAATTGGTTTTCATTAATTTTGTTTTATAGTTATTTGCTTTTTTCTTCTGACTCTTTGAATCTTTCAAATGGGCATCTCTGACCCCTTCTAAAAAGCAAATGCTCTGTAAGGCCACACATTAAGGGGCAGATTTATCAAGGGTCGAATTGAATTCGAGGGAATTTTCGAGGTAAAAAAATTTGAAATTCTAAGTAATTTTTTGGATACTTCAACCATCGAATATAAGACCTCGAATTTGATTTGAAGTAAAAATAGTTTGAATATTCAACCATTCAATAATCAAAGTACTATCTCTTTAAAAAAAACTTCGACTTCAATACTTCGGCAAATTAAACCTGCCGAAGTGCAGTTAGCCTATGGGGACCTTCTACAACATTTTTTTACGTTTTTTGAAGTCGAAGTAAAATCGTTCCATTGTATGATAAAATCGTTCGATTCGAAGGATTTAATTGTTCGATCGAAGATTTTACTTCAACCGCATACCCAAATTCTATGAAAAAAGTTTGAATTCAAAGTATTTAAAGGACCAGTAACATCACATTTTTTTTCAAAAATTCGTTAGTACATAACGAAAAAATAACACCAACACAAATTTAAATTTAAAATAGCAAAGAAATAACTTCCAGAAACTCCACTTCCTGTCCTCTTCAGAAAAGGCGACCATCCTTCCTGCAGCGCTCGATTTGTCCTCCCTGGCTAGCTCCAATATTCTACTGACAGCGTGTGAAGCGAGGTGAAGCTGCGGATCAAGACCCTGCAGGACCGACACATGAAGACCTTGCTGCTGTACGAGTGCAAGAAACACCCACGGGAAAACAACTGGTGCAGGCAGCCAAAGATGCAGGCAGTTTCCTGGGAGCAAGCGGTTCTCCCTCCTCAGGCAGCTGAGGGCTGAGGTGTCACCCGGCTGACTGAGAAGAGCACCTGGCAGAGCGACTTCAGGAAAAACTCAGGTTCCGGTTGAGAGAAGCAGTCCTGATTCCGGATCTCTGTCCCCATGCCCTCCCGGTTGCACACAGTTGATCCCAGTATCTCCACAGCTCAGTGCGAGGCACAGGACGGGGGGAGACTTACGGCCAGTCTGGAGCTGCCTCAGTGCAGCAGTGCAGCGAGTTGCCATCCAATTTTAGATGTGCGCCTGGTTCTGCAATAAATAAATAATCGGCTGTCTTGCAGTTTGCTTGTCCTTTATTAAGCGCCGCTTCCCACAAGTTCAGGAGGAATTAGCGAGCCGAGTGAGCACCTTGCGCTGATGCAATGTTGGGCAAACACGAAGTGTTGAGTAGAGGAGGGCAGCGCATCCATTACAGCCTGGCCGAACCAGTGCCGATTCACAGCAAGCTTCCCAACGGCTTCCCACAAGTTCATCCACGGCAGCTCCACTCTGTTCTGCCCAAGGTGCTCACTGGGCTCGCTAATTCCTCCTGAACTTGTGGGAAGTGGCGCTAAATGAAGGACAAGCAAACCGCAAGACAGCTGATTATTTATTTATTGCAGAACCACCCTCACATCTAAAATTGGATGGCGACTCGCTGCACTGAGGCAGCTCCAGACTGGCCGTAAGTCTCCCCCCGTCCTGTGCCTCGCACTGAGCTGTGGAGATACTGGGATCAACTGTGTGCAACCCGGAGGGCATGGGGACAGAGATCCGGAATCAGGACTGCTTCTCTCAACCGGAACCTGAGTTTTTCCTGCAGTCACTCTGCCAGGTGCTCTTCTCAGTCAGCCGGGTGACACCTCAGCGCTCAGCTGCCTGTGGAGGGAGAACCGCTTGCTCCCAGGAATCTGCCTGCATCTTTGGCTGCCTGCACCAGTTGGTTTCCCGTGGGTGTTTCTTGCACTCGTACAGCAGCAAGGTCTTCATGTGTCGGTCCCGCAGGGTCTTGATCCGCAGCTTCACACGCTGTCAGTAGAATATTGGAGCTAGCCAGGGAGGACAAATCGAGCGCTGCAGGAAGGATGGTCGCCTTTTCGCCGTTTCTGTAAGTTATTTCTTAATAAAGGCTTTGCTATTTTAATTTTAATTTGTGTTGGTGTTATTTTTTCATATGTACTAACGAATTTTTGAAAAAAAAAATTTGATGTTACTGGTCCTTTAAATTCGATGGTCGAATTTCGAAGTATTTTCAACTTCGAAATTCGACCCTTGATAAATCTGCCCCTAATTGTTATAGCTACTTTTTATTACTCATCTTTCTATTCAGGCCTCTCCAATACATATTCCAGTCTCTTATTTAAATCGATGCATGGTTGCTAGGGGAATTGGGACCATAGCTACCAGATTGCTTAAAATGCAAATTAAAGAGCTGCTGAATAAAAAGCCAAATAACTCAAAAACCTTTAATAATAAAAAATGAAAACCAATTGCCTCTGAATATCACTCTCTTCGTCATACTAAAAGTTATCTGAAAGACGAACCATCCCTTTAAAGGGGTTGTTCACCTTCCAACACTCTTCAATTCTGTTGATTTCAGATTGTTCACCAGAAATAGACTTTTTTTTTTTTTTAATTACTTTCTATTTTCTATTTGCAACTGTTTTTCTAATAATAAATATAAAAGGTTAATTATTCATCTTCTGGAGCAGCTCTGTGAATAGGGGGCTTTGTGCACACTCTTACTACCCTAAGAATCTCAGAATTCTGTGTTTGCCCTTCGAGCATTTAATGTTGAACTGCCTCAGGTGGATTTCTTAAAGGGTTGTTCACCTTCAAACAACTAGTCGTTTTCAGATAGATCACCAGAAATAACGACTTTTTCCAATTACTTTCTATTTTCTATGTGTCACCTTTTTCTTAATACTGAGGTGTAAAGTGTCATTTGTCACCTCCTAAAGCAGCTCTGGGAGGAGGGGTCGCTGACCCTGTAAACTGTTCTAAACTGATACATTAAGTTGATACATTTCTTATGTTTGTCCCTGCTGAGCATGAGTTATGAGTTTCATTAGAGGCAGAAACAATCGTTGCTAATATTCCACAGATGCAGCGGAGAAGTGTATTAATTAAATGGAGCAAATTATAAGAATTGTTACAATTAAATGTAACAATTCAGAATCTGCACCTGGATCACTGAGCTGCCAGAATGAAACACCAGATTCAACTTTACACTAATTTTGCAAAAATAGTAACAAATAAAAAAAATGGAAAGCAATTGAAAAAAAGTCTTTATTTCTGAATCTGAAAACAACTGAACTGAAAACGTGTTTGGAAGGTGAAAGACCCTTTTAAACATAAATGTGTGAGAGGGAAGTTAAATGATCATTTAATAAATGAATGTCCCATCACCCTGATGTGATTGCACTTAGAGAGAAGTAGAACTAATATATTGTGCTATTGCTACAGTCCAGTATTCCTGATGAAAAAGAAAAACCAGAGCAGTGATAAGGTGCAGGGGAAGAAGATGAGTGCGGAAGCAGCGGATAGAGAGGCGGCAACCTCTAGCCGGCCGTGTACCCCGCCACAGACGTCGTGGTTTGAATTTTTGCTTGACGACTCTCTGTTGGAAAAACACCTCCAGAAGCCTCATTCAGGTAATGCACAGACGTTACTTCATAGATATTCTAGATATGCAAATGATTTTCATATTCTTGATTTTATCTGAATGAAATGCCCATTAGCTTCCCTTTTCAAAACCCAAACAATGTACCCTATAGTGTAATTCACTTGGAAAATAATAGCATCAAGGACATGTTATTAAAGATCATTTTAATGGCGTTGTTTCCTGCCAGCAAGTCCTTTTATGGTTTTGTCCTTTTTAAAGGGGTTGTTCATCTTTGAATTAACTTTTAGTATGGTGAAAATAATTATATTCTGAGACAATTTGCACTTGGTTTTAAATTTTTACTTGTGGTTTTTGAGTTATTTAACTTTCTATTCAGCAGCTCTCCAGTTTGCAATTTCAACAATTTGGTTGCTAGGCTATGAATTATCCTAGCAACCATGCATTGCTTTGAATAAGAGGCTGGCATATGAATAGGGGAGGTCTGAATAGAAAGATGAGTAATCAAAAGTAGGGATGCACCGAATCCACTATTTTGGATTCGGCCGAACCCCTGATCGAACCGACTCCGACCCCTAATTTGCATATGTAAATTAGGGGTGGGAAGGGGAAAAATGTTTTTACTTCCTTGTTTTGTGACAAAAAGTCACGAGATTTCCCTCCCGCCCCTAATTTGCATATGTAAATTAGGGTTCGGATTCGGTTCGGCCGGGCAGAAGGATTCGGACGAATCCGAATCCTGCTGAAAAAGACCGAATCCTGGATTCAGTGCATCCCTAATCAAAAGCAATAACAATACATTTGTAGCTTTACAGAGCATTCGTTTTTAGATGGGGTCAGTGATCCCCATTTAAAAGCTGGAAAGAGTCAGAAGAAGAAGAAGGCAAATAATTCAAAAACTATAGAAAATAATAAATAATGGACCAATTGAAAAGTTGTTTATAATTGTTCATTTGATAACATATTGAAAGTTCATTTAAAGGTGAACCACCTCTTTAACCCTTTAAGTGCCAGCAGAATTTCACATTTTGGTTACGCGAAATGCCAGCTGTTTTTGAAACATTTTGTGCTCTCTCACTTTAGGGGCATTTTCTGAGGGGAAACCTATAGTTTACCTAGGAAAACTATACATTGTTTTTTTTCGGTAGAAACTGAGCTTTCTAAATCTGCCTGAGTTTTCATGTATTTCCACCTGTGCAAAAAAATTTATAGTGCTAAATACCAAAAAAAAAATGAAAAATTACCATTTTTCATCGTATATCAATTTATACCAGAAAAATATTTCATTTTACGGATGAAAATACAACTGATTTGGAAAGCCGTATGTCTCTCAAACGTGCCAATACCAGATATGTATAGTTTTAGGGAGATTTAGGACTTCTGTACAGCAAAAACTCCCGGCAGTATATTACCGAATTTTGAAAGCACTAAGGCAGAAAACGGCATGCTTTAGATTCCAAGGCAAAAAATCCTGAAACCGTAGGTTTACCCCAGAAAACCATACATTTTTGAAAAGTACACATTCTGCCGATTACAAAATGGGTAACTATGTCTCTCTACTCCCAACTACCAAACATAAAAGCTTGTCTGAACATAGCGGTTTTTCAAAAAAAAATTCAAAATTCTGAAAAATCATTTCAAAGGTTTTTTTGCTGCTCCGCATATCCCAAACTATATTAGGTACCAAGAAAAAGCACATGAAATATGATTGCCAGGGGTCCACTGAACAGTTTGATACCCATGATGCATAGGTTTACCAAAGTATCTGGCATTTAGAGACACCAATATGAAGTTAGCACATCCAAATTGTTCAGGACTTTACTTCAGCTACTGAGAAATCAACACTGCATTTTTTGTGGGGTAAAAACACAAATATATGTTTACCCCCCAAACCCATATATTTTTGGAAAGTACACATTCTACAGAATCTAAAATGGGTACCCATGCCTTTCTGCTCCAAACTACTGAGTCGCAAGGCTTTCCCACAATTGTCAGTTTTGGTGAAATATCTGAAAATTGCCTCAAAGCTTCAACTTCTCAGCACCATATCACCCATGTATCATTACGCACCAAGAAAAAGCACCCTAAATATGATTGCCAGGGTTCCTCCAAACAGTTTGGTGGCCATTGTTCATAGGTTTACCAAAGTATCTGGCATTTAGAGGCCTCAAAATGAAGTTAGCACATACAAATAGTCCTGTGGGTAACTTCAGCTAATGAAAAATCAACACATTGACTGCATTTTTGTGGGGTAAAAACACAGAAATATATGTTTACCCCCCAACCCCATATATTTTTGGAAAGTACACATTCTACAGAATCTAAAATGGGTACCCATGCCTTTCTGCTCCAAAGTACTGAGTCACAAGGCTTTGCCAAATTTGGCGGTTTTTGGTGAAATATCTGAAAATTGCCTCAAAGCTTCAACTTTCCAGCATCGTATTGTCCATGTATCATTACCAGCATAAAGCATCCTAAATATAAACATAGGGGTCTACTAAACAGTTTGATGCCCAATGTGCATAGATATACCAAACTATGTGGCGCACAGAGACCCCCAAATGACAATAGTGTATATACATTTTCACAGCTGACGCGCTGGCTGCTGCAATATAAGCACCTGGTGTGTGTATTATGCGACATTAGACCCCCCTAACAGTACAGAGACCCCAGAAAACCATATATTTTCAGAAAGTACACATTCTGACGAATCCAATATGGGCAAATAAGTGTTTCTACTTCAAACTGCCAAACTGCAAAGCAATGCTGAACATAACAGTTTTTATCAAATTTCTGAAAATCGTCAGCTTGAATTTTACCCCATTATATGCCCCACATTTCGTAACGTATCAGCATAAAACATCCTAAATATGAACGCCAGGGGTCTACTGAACACTTTGATGCCCAATATGCATAGATATACCAAACTATGTGGCGCACAGAGACCCCCAAATGGATATATAGTAGATAAAATTTACAAGGCAAAACAAAATAAGGCAGTAAAGAGTGAAATGCAAAAAAATCCAATAAAACCACAAAAATCAATGTTTTTTTTCCAGACTAATGTTATCAGCCGTCAGAATCACAGTTTGAATATTTTAGCTGGGCCAAACAGGTTATACGGCTAGAAACACAACATATGCAGAGCTGAAAATGCAATAAAATGGCTAAAAATTCAATAAAATGGCTAAAAATGCACCAAAATATCCAAAATTGCAATATAATCACCGAAATAACATACAAAAGGTATTGCACAGTACGGTTAGCGAATACGCTATTCGTAATGGCAATAAAACATTTTTTTTCAGCCAAAAAAAGAAACGATGCGATAAGAAGAAAAAAAAAAAATAAATAAAAGCCACAATGCTATGTATGTGCGTGTGCGTGTGTACAATTGGTAAATTACATGTTATGTGCGCGTGTGCACATGTGTGTGAGTGCAGTGAGTGTAAGTGACCCCCCCCAATCCCCAAAAATGTATGTGTAAGTGTGAATCTAAGTGTGTATTACTGTAATAAGTGTGTGTAATTGCTGCACTAACCTGAAAAAGTAGCTGGAGACTGTTGCAGGCGATCTGGAAGAGCCCCAGGAAGAGATCTGCGTCGTCATCCGTGTCCCTGTGCTGTGGGGGCGGAGCTGATGGGGCGCAGTGTAGGCTGCAGCAGCAGGACACGTAAGTAACACGTGCCTGCTGCTGGTTTGGGGCCCCTGGGCGATCGCGCCCCAGGGGCCACTCAATCCCCTGCTCTGCTCGTTGCCTAGGGGCAGGGGATCGAAGAGGAACGGAGCGAGCGGCTCTAACAGCCGCTCCTCCGCTCCAGAACCGGGAAGTGCTGCAGAACGTAGAATCTACGTTCTGTGGCATTTCAAGTTACTTTTCCACAGAACGTAGATTCTACGTTCTGTGGCACTTAAAGGGTTAAAGGTACCCCCAGTAGCACACTGTCTTTTGTTTACAGATTCACTGCACATTCTCTGGGCTGCTGTCACTTACTTGAACTTAGGGACTGACTCACAATATACTGTATATAGAAAATACGAGGTTAATAGGTATTCACTTTAAATGGCAACTCAGAAAGCAGTGTATTTTGCATCTCCATTCAATAGCAGCCATCAGCTTCTGTGGCAGGCAAGCCTCATTTTATGCTTGATGATTTTTTTTTTTTTTTACAACTCTTTAAGCTTCTTAGCAACCAGAGAACAATGAGGATGTGAGTGTTTTTAGCAAGATCCATAACGGAGAGTCCTTATGTACAACTTTGAAGGCCTGGATCATTGATATCACAGGGCTTCAGAAACTCAATAAATATAAATAAGAAGTCAATATATAAAATAGAACATGTCTAGCCATATTCATGTTTTGGCTTAAAGGACATGTCAACCTCCCTAACATAAATTTTATCAGCGAAAAGCCTTTTAGAATGGTTTGCATACCGACCACTGAAGTCCTTGACAATTAATCCGTGAAGCTGCAATGTTGTTCTTCTCTTCCGTCTGGTTTCCAGCACTCGCAGCCTCTCTCCCCCCTCCCTGAGGAATGCCCGGTGAAATTTGGCGATGCGCACATGCGCAGTTCACCAAAAAAATCTAGCACATGCGCACATGCTTGTGTTAAGCGTTGGAAGAAACCTCAGTGTAGAGGTCAGGAGGATGGGGCTATTGGCGCATGCGCATTGGAACGAGGAAGCGCGCATACAGAAAAAAATGGCCACCGGGTAAATCAGAGTACAATGGTGTAAAGAATGCGACGGTGCAGGGAAACTGGAGCGCTTTTCAAAGCGCAACTAATGCGGTTTACATTGGGCTAAGGTAGGCTACACAGGGATACTGAAATGAAAAAGCGACTTGACTTTTCCTTTAAGTTCTCTTAGATGGAGTTGAGAATATGAAATTGGGGATTTACATCTAGTTTTCATAGGTTGAACTATACTATACTATACTTAATGTATGATGTTTGCTTTCATTATTAGACCCTCCTCCTGTTCAGCTGATTGTCCAGTTCCTTGAGCAGGCTTCCAAACCCACTCTGAATGAACAGAACCAGGTCCAGCCCCCGACTGACAACAAAAGAAACCGCACTCTCAAATTACTGGCATTAAAGGTGGCCGCTCATTTAAAATGGAATCTTGATGTTCTGGAGAAAAGGTACAAACAAGGCAGTAAAATTTCCCTCTGCTAGTATATACCTGGTCAAGAAAGCAATGGGAGAGAAAGGGGTACAAAAGGGGTGATCTAAAACATTTTGCAAGGTGTGTGTCTGATTTAACACTGCTGCTTTGAATCAGAGAAGTACATTAATTCGGGCACTGTTATTACTTTGAAACAAACCTTCTTTTTTCCTGTAATTCTGTTTTATGTACAAGGCTTCCATTGAGCCAATAGCAGCCATTACCATTGCATTGATTATGCAAAACTATATCTGCTATGCACATGGAGTGCAGAGAGAGAGTCAGAAAAAGCTCTCAATTGAACCCCTAGCTACAGACTGCTTTCTTTTAATTTCTTCTTACTTAATATCCTGGTAAAAACCATAGTAACAGTCTTTGAATGTCAGGATTTTTGATCTTGCTAAAAGCCATTAAATGGAAAGATGCAAATAAATGCCTGGGAATTACAGTGCATCCTATCAATAATCTTTGAAATTAATGTAAATAGTTTTTTGATACAGTTCTTTATTAAACCCCTTATGAAAAATGTCTGCTTGCTTTTTCACCTTTTGATATTAGTTCAACACCCTCAGAGGTCAACCGAGTAAATCTATTCCTCTTCCTTTTTTTTCCTTTGGCATTACTTTAGATATATATTGTGCACTTAACACAGAGTTTAGTCGCAGAACTTCTATTCTGTCTATTCCAATACATATTATAGTTCTCTAAACAAAGTGCAATATGTAAAATGCAGGAATTAAAAACAAACGTGTGAAAGTTTTGTTTACTAGCAGAGGCAATTAGTCTGATTTACTATGAGAGGTGCTAAATTGCACAAGTGTGGTTGCCGATGGAAACCAATCTTTTCTTTTCATTTTCGAACTGATCAAACCTTATTGCAGATTGGTTGCTATGGAGAACTGCACTTGTGCTATTTAGCATTTTATACTGAGCCTTTAAAGCTAACTTTGTGTTTTGTGTTCATATCCAGGGTTTATTACAGAGTAAAGCATTATGTCAGAATAATTTCTTTACTCTAAATTTGTTTTAGCTTGTCTGTTCCTGTTCTTAACATGCTACTGAATGAGCTATTGTGTGCGAGCAAAGTACCTCCGGGAACAAAGCATGTGGACCTAGACCTGTCGACCCTGCCTCCAACCACTGTCATGGCTGTCACATTGTACAACAGATGGTAAAATACATATTTGACGTTGTTTAAATGTTTTCAAAATGTTTTTTTTTTTTTATTCCTAATGATTTCTGTACTATAGGGCCATCAGAACCATTGTGCAGAGCGGTTTTCCTGTAAAACCTGTTAAACAAGGCCCACAACAGCCAAATGTGTAAGTTAAATATGTTTCCTTATTGCTAAAGAGTACGTATGTATCTGCATTATAAGTGTGTGTAGCTCTGTAACATAAACACGTGCTATTAAACAATACCAATAACAAATGTTGGCAAAAAAAGTCTAACAGAGCACCATGAAATATTAGTGAATTGTTTTTAATTTGCCTTTTAATTTTTAGAATGAATCAAATTCAGCAGGAAAAAGAGCTCACGGAAAACATTCTGAAAGTGGTAAGCATTTATGGGCTTCTAAACGTATTTGTGTTGTATTCCATAAGAGTCGTTTTAAAAGAGAAGCCACATTCACCTTTGGTACTGGAGTTCATACATGTGCTTTTCTAACTTCTGTTTGGGTTTATATGATGTCTTCTGTAGAGGTAACAGTCCTAGTTACAGATTGTAATCCTTGTATTGTGCATCTACCAGGGTTGAATATGTTGTCAACCTTGGAGAGCACGAGAAAAAGCACAGCCAGAGGTCAAGGACTGTTCTTTAGGATAATAAGCAATGTCTTGTTCATCTGCAGCTTAAGGAGCAGGCGGAAGATTCCATCACTGTGCTCGAAGGAGCCTTGCAACTAAAGAGGAACTTCTATGTCCATACCATGAGGACCTTGGACCTTCTGGCTGTGGAGCCTGGTATGGTGAATGGAGAAACAGAAAATTCCACTGCTGGGTTTAAAATTAGCTCTGACGAAATGCAGTGCCAGGTAAAAAGAAACCATCTCTTTTATAAAAAATTTAAAAAAAAAAAATATATAAGGCATTCTAGCAGGAGAAAATAGCATTACACATATGTCCCTTTTTTAGCACAGACATCTCTGATTTGTTGTTTCTGAAACTGAGACAAGGATGCTACATTATTAAATGTTTTTTCACTGAAATGGTTTCAGAACCCACATTATTCTAGAATGGGCGAGTCCAACTGTTGTATTTCAGTTTTTCTGATCTATTACATTTTCCTTACAAGCTGTCTAAAAGTGTTTATGCCTGTAATCGTTTGCATCTATAACTCTAACTGAAAAATAATAGTATTGATGCAGAGGAAAAATATTTAAAACCTTTAGTCAAGAGCAAAATCTCACACTGACCCTAATACACTTGTAGTACAACATACATTATAGGTTATATACGTTAAGATATATAATAAAATCCTTTGTGAATGTGTATAGCATTGATGTTCCATAGAATTGTTTTTTATTTTTTGGCAGGGTTGCTATGACTTGGGTGCTGTCTATTTTCTGCAAGGGCCAACAAATGCATCATGCTATGAGAAAGCCAGGGATCATTTTTTCAGAACAAAGCAACTGGTTTCAAAGGTAATTCATGCATTCGTCACATAGTTTTGTGTTTTTAATGGCTAGTAAAGCCTTGGAACCAGAGAGTGGAAAACTATATGTAAATGTTATAGTTAATGGACATGCCGGCTATAGTGGATTACTGTTAGTTGAGCCACTGGCCACATGGTCAAATCCCTACCCAGTTCTAAAAAATAATCCTGTTGAAAGGGTTAAAACGATATTGCCAGAATAGCTTCCAAACTGCATGAAAAAGAAAATCCTGCACTGTACTATGGTGCAATTTATAAAGAAGGCCTTTAAACAGGGCCATATTTCGTGGAGTTAAAGGATAAGTAAACCTGAAGAATGAGAGAATATAAAATTAATGAGGGTGCTTTTCTAAGCACTTTTGCTTTTATTTTTTTTTTTAGTTCCAAGATATTAAAGGATACATGTACTATTAGGTTCATTACAAGAGCACCACCTGCTGGTCATTTTCCATCCAGTCTGACCACCAAGTAGTCAAGGAAGTTGTCAGGAGAAAGAAAGAGGCTGCTCTGATGTTCTTCTGCTTAGGAAAGATTTGACAAAGGCTTTAATTTTTTCCCTAAGCATAAAAACATCAGAGCAGCCTCTTTCTTTCTCCTGACAACTTCCTTGACTACTTAGTGGTCAGACTTGTCGGAAAATGACCAGCAGGTGGTGGTGTTGTAACAAAATGTATTCATGTTAACTGTACACATATCCTTTAATATCTTGGAATCAAAAATAAATTAATGAATGTACATTGCAAAAGTGCTTAGAAAAGCACCCTCATTCATTTTACTTTCACTTATTTTTAAGGCTTACTTATCCTTTAAGCAGTGCCCAAAACGAGCCTGTTGTTAGTGAAGAAACTGAAGCAGAGTTTAGCTGGTAATGTAATTGTACATGTCCATTAAATAGCACTCCCCTGACATGTGTTTCTCTGTGTCAGATTGGTGCTGCATCCGACCACTATTCCATTGATGAAAAGCGATTGGCTGGGTACTGTCAGGCTTGTGGAGTTCTTGCACCTTCAAATGTTGTCAGTCAGCCGGCAACACCTTACAGTCAGATCCACAATTTCATGAAGACCAACAACTACCAGGTAATGGAGAATATAATGCACTGCAGATGAAAATATTTAGGCAGTATATAATTCATCTTTTTTGAGAATCCCTGTATTAAACTTTTCAGAAAGTCTGGTCAATATCCTCTAACTTGTGTCACATGAGTTTTCCCAAACTGTATCTACTGCAGTTGCACACAACCTTTGCATTTCACCTTGTCCATCTACACCCAATACCCATTGCCATAAAGAGGAGGATTTGCTTTCTTGCTGAAATATGGTAACCGGGACTGCACAGAACCTTAACAAGTGTGATCAATGTTGGTGTGAGCAATGAAACATAGCAAGCGAACCTGGCAGCAGAGTTGGCAAAACAGCTGGCTATTCCTCTCAAATGGGAAGGCAAAGGGTCAGCTGAGTCTCAAAAATTCATATTAAATATGCCTGCCATTGGCATTCTCAAATACTTTCCACTGTTCTACTTGTTTGGGTTTACTCATTTGCTAAGTAGGGTCTTGCTGTTTACATTCTTTTACACAGCACTACAATTCTCAGGAGATTTAGGAGCAAAAATTGTAAACCTAGCCTGTTTGTATCTATGCCGTTTTTTTTTTTGTGACTGTTAACAAAGTTAATAAGGTTTTTGCTTTGTTTCAGGGTATATTAAAGATCTTTTTGGAAGATCACTTAAACAACAGCTTACCGGACCAGTTCAGACAGTCGGTACTGAGGGAGCTGTTCCAGAAATCGCAACAGGGGTAAAAGTTTAAACAAAGCTTCATATTTTAGTATGGGCAAGTCCATAATGTAGGTATCCATGTGTCTATAGATGTCTGGCAGTACTCGTAGTAATTGGCATTACACAGGTTCACCGTCTTTACTTGGTATAGTATGTCCTGTATTTTCTGTCTATTGTAGAATGATATGTATAGTAGAGTCAAATCATGTGTAATGATTGTATAAATTACACTGAGGGCTTCTGCCCTGCCACTGCAGTGACCCTTATAGGTGTAACATGGATTAGTGCAGCACAGTAATAAAGGTTAACAGTAATCTGCATACTCAGCAATAAAACAGTATATGGTTTTCTAAATCTATAATATTTTTATAACCTGCAGAAATGGAGCACTAGCTGAACTCTGCTTTAAGGTCTGTGCCTGCAACACAGTCTGTGATATTCTTCATGGACAACCTGTTACTGTTCAGTTTCATCAGCTGTTCATGAAACCCAGCAAAGAGAAAATAGACTTTCTTCTTGAGGTAAGGTCATAGAGTGTGTTATATTGCCACTAATTTCCCATTTATTTGTTTACACCAACACATAACTGCCCACTTCTTCCCATCAGCATGAAGCACAATTTAATTTAGATGTCACTGCTCTCCACACATTCCCCCGTTCTCTTTACCATTTAATTGTGTAACCAGGGCATGGGGATGGACATCGGGTCCCCCAATCTGGTGCACAAACAAGATTCTGAGATGATACAAGGCTTGTTTTAATAACAGTGTCCACAAAATGGCTCCTGCCTGCTTGCTAGAATTTTGAAATCCCAGACTGAAGGAAACAAGATTCAAATAATTTATATTGTGTAATTAAAGTTAATTAATGTGATAAAATAGGATTTTGAATACTTTTTTTGGGTAACGGGTCCCCTTTAAACCTATTGATTTTTTTAAATGCTGTGCTGAATCACTTATTGGAATCCTACTGTTGAACTACTTTTCCTTTTCTACGCTTATTTGCTTGCCCTTATAATTCTCCAAGCTCTTTTTTTTATTGGGCGATGGCTTATTGGGCAATTTTGAGCATTTCATAATCTGGTTGGTTTGTAAGTTTCAGGAATGGTGGGCAAAATGATCAAACCCTGTAGTGCAATACAATGCTGGGCTTTTTAGGATGTAGATGTAAACACATCTCATTATAACTGTCCCATCCCCCCCCCAGGTGTAAATGGGTTTTTCAGGTACAAAATCTGTAAGCAAAGGCAGAAGCCTATCATGCAAATATTTGTTTCCTTTAGGTGTGCTCCAGGTCACTAATGTCTGATCAAGCTTCAGAAGCAAGTAAAAGAAAAATAGCAACATTTCTTAAGTAAGTTCTCTGATTGTTTTTTCAAGTCTTGCTCCATGAAATTTGTAATTCCATTTGCTTGCTTAATAAAGCAATGTATGATGTTGGTTCTCCAGACTGCCAACGCAAACAACTAGAGATTGGCAGTTAGTTCTATTAAATGGAGACTGCATTACTGTTTTTTCAATAGCATGGGCAGCACTAAGGTGCAATTGTTTGCTGTTGCTGTCTTTATGCACTGGGGAACTATATTTAATTTCAGACAGGACACCCGTCCTGTCTGAATATTTTAGTTTCCACTTACACTCCAAACATACAGGCAGGTTAAGTGGCTCCTGATAATAATCATCCTACTGTGTGTGACGGGCCTTAGAAGGTAAGCTCCATTGGGGCAGGGGCTGTTGTGAATTATATATATATATATATATTCATTTTAAAGCATTGCAGAACATTGGCTCAGTATAATTAAATGATTGCCATAATAATATGGATCATTTTATTTTTATGATAGCTATTTATTATAATAATAAAGAAAAATATGCTTATGCCTTTACAGAGTGCACATGTTCAATACATCTTCCTAGGCCTAAAGTTGGCCAATTCTTTGGCCTGCATTCTACTCCGCTATCTAGCTAACTGGCTGCAGGCTGAGTGGACTTTTATACATGTGTGGCCAACTTTTATTGTGCCATTGTTTTAGACCAGAGGTCCCCAACCTTTTTATTTACCCTTGAGCCACATTCAAAAAAAAGTTGGAGCAACACAAGCATGAAAGATGCCTGGAGATGCCAAATAAGTCCAAATTTTCTCGCTGCGAGTGTGGAGCTCCCCATTCGTCCAGACTACTCACGTGACCTCCAGTCCCACATCCTGGCATTGGATTCCTTCAACTCTCTCACTACAACGGACTTAATTCAAGGACACATTCTGGATACGTTAAAAATCTTCACCTTTATTTGTTCATATTTAAAAAGTTGTCAGCATTGGCACAGTGCATATAACACACCACTGACGCGTTTCGTGCCCTTACTAGCAGACACTTCCTCAGAGTATATCCTTTCAATCACATCACGCAACTTTATAGACACCCCACACCTTAACAAAAAAATCTTAAAGGAATATTTAAAGGGGAATGTTACAAGAAGAACAGAGTATGTTCAACTATATGTATCTTCTATATCTCAGCATGTCGCCCTTTGCTTTATTTATTTTCATATTTAAAAACAATTGTTTAAAAAGCAGTAGTTATAATAATAAGTACATTCACATTTTTCATCTAGAGGGATAGTTCTTTTATACACTCATCATAGTAGCTACATAATACATATCTTTTAGTGTATATATTTTCTAGATATCTCCTTAAATCATTTCATATCTCCCTATTTTTAGTTTTACTTATTTAATTCCAATTTGTACATCCATCTCTATACCTCTACTTGTCCAGATAATACTTTATCTCCCAATCTTTATTCAGACCTATCGGTCTCTCCGTTTCTAGGGTGAACATCCACCACACCTCTCTTTTATTTATCAATTTCTCCATATCTCCTTTCCTTTTTCCTAGACTGACTTGTTCTATACCCTGAAATGAAACAGAAACTCTTTATTAATGAGAACTAGTTGCCATCCGGAGCCACTTCTGGAGGGTATCCCGATTGGACAATGCCTTAGATTGAGGAGAATTTGTTCCACTTGGGATGCCTTCCAGAAGGGGGCAATGGAGTTATGGGATGCTAGTAAGGGCACGAAACGCGTCAGTGGTGTGTTATATGCACTGTGCCAATGCTGACAACTTTTTAAATATGATACAAAAACAAGGTGATCCTTTCAAAAGTGAATTAAACTTTTTAAATATGAACAAATAAAGGAAGTGAAGATTTTTAACGTATCCAGAATGTGTCCTTGAATTAAGTCCGTTGTAGTGAGAGAGATGCCAAATAAGAGCTATGATTGGCCATTCGATAGTCCCTATGAGGACTGGCAGTCTACAGGAGGTTCTGTTTGGCAAAACATCTGTTTTTTAAGCAACTAAAACTTGCCTCCAAGCCTGGAATTCAAAAATAAGTCCCTGCTTTGAGGTCACTGGGAGCAACATCCAAGGGGTTGGGGAGCAACATGCTGCTCATGAGCTACTGGTTGGGGATCACTATTTTAGACTAAACGCTGGTGTGATCAAAAAAACAGGAAGTGAAATTGAGCTTCTGCCTTGCACACACCTGGTTTCTTATGATTTAGGGTCGGGCAGATTTACATGGATTTAATTTCTTGGAGATATGCAGGGATTATGGGGATTTTACTAAATCAAAACTGTGATTGAACTCCATTTTAATGTCTGAAAGGAGGTTCTAACCTTTATGTAAGATTTGGATTTAGTTTGGAGGTGACCTAAACTCTTAGGGGGTTATTTATTAAAGTCCAATGTCAAAAACTCGAAAATTTGAGGGTTTTTTTTTTCCTACTATAAAATCCGAATGTTTAGTGGGGAAAACAAACGCATATTTTTCAGGATTTATTATACCCTGAGGATGGAAAAAGTCAGAATCTGAAAATCCGGCATCTCAGACCTGCCGAGGTTATATCTAAGTCAGTGGGAGAAGTCCCGAAGATATCCTGATCTGCGCTTGGTTTCGTCCAATAAGCTGAAGATTTTTCGTGCAAAAATCTGAATAACTTAATTTTCTTATGATTTTCATGATTTTTTCAAGTTTTTCCCCGCACTGGAATTGGGAAAATATATTGATAGTTTAGGGGAAATAACTCGTGCGGATTTGGTCGGAGTTGATTTCAGAAAAGAATTAAATATTTTCCGATTTTGATAAATAACCCCCTTAATGTCATGTGACCATAAAGAACTGGACAACCAAATGCAAAAAAAAAAAGTTTTGGTTCTGGATCTTAAGACTTGTGGATTTGATGCACAGCTAGTTTTACAGGCTTTATTCATTTACAGGGAATATTGGCTCTTTTCTCATGTTTGCCTGTTTATTTTTTCTCCAAGGAATCTGTGCCTGGAGATAGAAGACCTGCAGCTGGTATTTATGATTTCTTCCCATGAGCTCTTCATGAAGATGCTAACAGACGAAGAGAGCAAGATGGTGGTGGAACACCTTCGAAAGAAAACCTCGCGTGTCAGTATGTGCACCAAACCAGTAACTTCCTTCTATGATATACCAGGTCAGTGCACTAGAAGCAACTCCTTTATTGCGTTCCATTGCATTTATGTCTCTGGGGAATGACTGTTGTGGAGGTTAAGTTCACACGTATCCAATGGTATCTTTTTACAGCATCCGCCAGCGTTAATATTGGCCAACTGGAACACCAGCTTATACTGACAGTGGACCCATGGAGAATCCGGCAGATTTTGATAGAACTTCATGGCATGACTTCTGACAGACAGTACTGGAAAGTGTCTAGCAAGGTAACTGATGCTCAGAACATCAAACCTAAAAAAATTAAAATTATACATTTACCAATTCTTGGCAGAAAAGTTTGTGACTTGTACAGGTATGGGACCTGTTATCCAGAATGCTCGGGACCTGGGGTTTTCCAGATAACGATCTTTCCATAATTTGGATCTTCATAATTTAAAGGGGTTGTTCACCTTTGGATGAACTTATCTATGATGTAGAGGGTGATATTCTGAGACAATTTGCAATTGGTTTTAATTTTTTATTATTTGTGGTTTTGAGTTATTTAGCTTTTTTTTCAGACGTTCTCCAGTTTGTAGTTTCAGCCATCTGGTTGCTAGGGCCCTAATTAATTACCCTAGCAACCAACCATTGGGTTGAATAGGAGACTGAAATATGAAAAGAAGAGAACTGAATAGAAAGATGAGTAAAAAAAAAAGTAGCAATAACAATAAATGTGTAGCCTTTCTTTAGACGGGGTCACTGACCCCCATTTGAAAGATGGAAAGAGTCAGAGAAAAAGTAAATAATCTGGATTATTTACTTATTTAATTTGATTATTGGATTATTAGGATACAATGGAGTCTATAGGAAACGGCCTATCCGTAATTCGTAGCATTCTGGATAACAGATCTCATACTTGTAGTTCCAAACAGCTAGTAACTTGTTCCTCTTAACTGCCCCAACAAAGGCGTGTTTGTAAAATGAGGTGGGGGTATTAAGATGGAGAGAGAGATTTTTGTACTTACCGTTAAATCTTTTTCTCTTGTCCTATATTGGGGGACACAGGCACCTTGGGGATGAAGATCCTGCAGCTGGAGACTGGACACTAGTAGTTAAATTTGACTCCTCCTCCTGCTGTGGGCTTCATCCCCTGTCTCCTCCTAACCCTTCAGTTTCGACCGAAGAAGGAGCATAATGACCCAAATCAGAAGAGGAACCAAATAACCCCCGTAGAAAAACCGCATAGAAATGTAATATACGTAAAAAGTGTAAACTCAGTAACATTTTTCCAACCAATCAACTAAACAACATATCAGTGTCAAACAAGGAGGGAAGGCCTGTGTCCCCCAATATAGGACAAGAGAAAAAGATTTAACGGTAAGTACAAAAATCTCTCTTTCTCTTGCCTAATTGGGGGACACAGGCACCTTGGGGATGTCCCAAAGCTACCCATGAGGGCAGGACACTGAGAACCCCAGGTGTTCAACTGATAACAGTCTGCAACACCTTCCTCCCGAAGCTGGCTTCGGCTGAGGCTTGTGTGTGTAGCCTGTAGAATCTAGTGAAAGTGTGAAGGGACGCCCAGGTGGCCGCCCTGCAGACCTGTTCCGCTGAAGCTTGGTGGCGGACCGCCCAGGATGTGCTGAGAGAGCGAGTTGAGTGAGCTCTCACCTTGAGTGGAGGAGGTTTCCCCCGCACTGCATAGGCTCTAATGATCGTAGAACGAATCCACTTAGCAATCGTAGACTTGCCCGCTTTGAGACCGCACTTCGGCCCAGTAGGAATAATAAAAAAGTCGAGGGGGTTAATGCAAAAATCTACTCACCCAAGATACAAGCCGATCCTTGCCCTGTGATGAAATCTCCCTATAGGAAAATACAAATAAAAATATATATGACGCAACAGCTCCACATATATCTGTATTTGCATCAAACTATACACCCTGGGTGGATGTAAAGCGCTGCTGCAGACCTCCGAAGAGCGGGAAGCAGCGCAGGGAGATAGGAGCAAGCCTGCAGACCTCCGTAGAGCGGGAATGCTGTAGGGCATAATAGGTAATAGCCGGAGGGGCTCTTGAACGAATCAATGTCCCCTTAGTGTGGCAAGATCATAACACGGAGTCCTGATCAGTTGCTCCAGCCACTGTGATATGTGTCTCCTTCTGAGGACACTAAACGAAACTGAAGGGTTAGGAGGAGACAGGGGATGAAGCCCACAGCAGGAGGAGGAGTCAAATTTAACTACTTAGTGTCCAGTCTCCAGCTGCAGGATCTTCATCCCCAAGGTGCCTGTGTCCCCCAATAGGAAATCTGTGGTGTATGTTACATACAGAAATTTGTATTCGACCTGTAACCGGCACCTTCCATAAGGACACCTCCGTTATTTAAGTTTTTAAAACAAAGATTTTCTTTTATCAAGTTAACCCCTACCCCTCAGTTATTATATACTCATACCTTTACAAACCTATTGATACACTCTGTGATCATATATAGTTTTAAGGATGTCTCTCTTATTTACTACTTAATCTTACGCTTTTTCAGTGGGAAGTGCCAACCATATACAGTGGAAGTATCCTTGGTATTAAAGATAATCTGACCAGGGACCTAGTCTACATCCTTCTTGCCAAAGGCTTACACTGCAGTGCAATTAAGGTAACGAAGTGATCTTGTCCACTGGCTCTGCTAATAAACGACAAAGGGACTGGGAAACATCCGCTTTGTTTTGTGCAAAGCTACACAGAACCTAAGATTTTTTGCAGAACTGCTATTCATTATATGCTTCGCCAGTAATAACTATTTAGGGTCAGGGCACACAGGCAGATTCAGGGTGATTAGTTGCCCGGCGGTTAATCTCCTCTTCTTCAGGGCGACTAATCTCCCCGAACTACCTCCACATCGGCTAAAATGTAAATCGCCGGCGGGATGGCACTCGGCGCAATTTATTTTCCGAAGTTGCCTCATGAGGAAACCCAGGCGACTTCGGAAAATAAAGTGCTCTGAGTGCCATCCCGCCGGCGATTTGTCGCTGAATTGTGCCCTGACCCTTAGAAGTATGGTGTCCATTGACATTATTCTGCCATAAATGTGCATGGTAATGTGCTATATAAGTAAAACATAGGTGTATAATAGTATAGCTAAAAATCCACAGTTGTGTGTGAAATAAGTGGTGGTGCACAATCTGGAAACTCTGCTGCACGAGGTTTCAAAATCCCTTATGTATCAAAAGAAAATCACATGACACAACAGCAGATTATTAACATTTTTTTATATAGCGCCAGCATATTTAGTTTTAGCATATTTATTAACATTTATTTATATAGCGCCAGCATATTTAGTGCTGAACCCCTTAGGGTATTGAGGTCTCCACACAACGTTTTGGGGGTTCCTCCCCCTTTCTCAAGTGTTCTTCAGAAAGGGGAAGGAACCCCCGAAACATTGTGTGGAGATCTCAATAAAATACCCTAAGGGTTTCAGCACATCTGCTGTTGTAAGTGCCATGTGATTTTCTTTTGAGATATATATATATATATATATATATATATATATATATATATATATATATATATATATATATATATATATATATATATATATATATATATATATATACATAGGGGGGGGTCATACTTTATCTGTATTTATGCAGCGACTGGAGACAGCCATGACTGTTCAGACAAGTATTTCCATGATAACTGCCCCCCAATGGACATATTTTTTTCTAAAAATGGTGGAATACTGTACTGACTTGGTTTTGGAGCAGTAATTTTTCAACAAAGCTGAGACGCTAGCATAACCCTTCTGTTTAGATATCTCTACCCCTGATACTGTCTACTGTACAGTGTACTAAAAGGCACTGAGGTTTCCCAGGTGCAGTAAACAAAAACAACAAATAAGATATGTTTTATATTGTTCCTCCCTGTTATACAAGTGCACAATAATCTGGATACATTAGGTGCAGGTCTTGCAGTTTTTATAATCAAGGCATGGGATCAGACATAGGTTGCAGCGTCTCTTACAGGAACTCAGATGTTTAATTAAAAGAGATGCAGAGTTTTCCTATATACCATATGAAAGAGTGTTTTCACTAATACTCCATAGTGGTCTGGAAACTGCAATAAATGCTTAAAGGGCACCTGTAATGTAAAATGTTCCTCCATCAGAGGTGCAGGCTAATAAATCCCCCACTATTAACAACTCATTATGCACATGTGTGTGACGTCAGCTTGTGAGCTGCATCCACTGCGATTATACCAGACGCTTGGGCATAATGAGCCAGCTGGGACTCATAGGGGCACATTTACTAAAGGGCAAAATGGCCATCGCTAGCGACAATTCACCAGAAATCCCATCCGCAGGGACATCGCCAATTTACTAACAGGTGCGGACAACAATTCGCTCACATACGTTCACACCTTATCATCTGGTGACTTCTCGCTCAGGCAAATAGTCTTTACTCCGCAAATTCACTTAGATGCGAATTTTACAGAACATTACCTCCTTCGCCAGAGTTTCCTTCACCAGCTTAGCCCTGGCGAACTGATAAAACAAAGCAACATCTTCCTTAATCTTATGTTAGTGACATCATATCCTGTATGCCGGAAAAGTTGTAAAAAAAACGCTGGCGTCTTTTCATTATTTAAAGCGGGATTGCCTTCGACAGTTATGGCTATTAAAGATTTTTTTTTAACCATTTGAGGGGCATGCCACATTTGTTTTAGGGTGGGCTCATGTCTAGGACATTAGAGGATCTCTTTTGTCTTTGTTTTGCTTCCTTGGACATTTGTTTTTTGTTTTTTAATATAACTGTTTTATTAGTTTCCAAAATAAATAAAAGAACTAGATGTTATTACAAAGGTAATATATCGAACAGTCATGCAAGGTACATACGTTGTGGCGCTGTAAATACATTTGTGTTATAAATGTTTACACTCAATATGTTACATTAGCCACGATTCTATGCATTGTTTTGTGCGTCCAAGTTGTATGGTATTCTGTATTTTGCATAAAATAACTCAAAACAAAATAGAATTAGAAAAGCATAGAGAAAGGGAGAAGGATGGTCTTTCATATTCCTCTTAGGGGAAGACCCTTTGTGCCGGGTTTGAACTTTTTAGAAGGAGGCGAGTTTCTTCTTTGCTTTATTTATGGCCTTTCATGTGAGGCTTCCACGCACCATTTAATATAACGGAAAGGTGCTAATGCTTGTGGTGTTTTTGTCCCCCTAGATATTTACTCAAAATATCAAAGAAACGGGAACCTGGATTCGTTGTCTTGTAATGCTAGGACTCATTGGAGTTGCATTGTATATAGCAATTTGTGTTCCCATATTTGTGTTGGAGGAGGTTGTGAGTTAGTCCAGAATTCCAGAATGGTCTTAACTGTGGTTAATAACATTACATGAACTAGTCTGATGTTACCTTTGATAGAGTTGTTAGTGGGTGCCGGATATAGACCCAGTACAATTTGCGGACTTGTCCGTGTTAATCTTAATATCACATAGATTCACAATTTGTGATAGGACTAGGTTCCAAAGGGTATTTAGTTCTGTGCCGACCACAGGGTGTGTTCTAGTGTGGCATCAGGGTGGTTGCACTTTACACAATTTGGTTTCTGGGTTAGGCCTATCTTATGTGCTACTTTGGTGACACTTATGCTCTGTGGAGGAGTCTAAAGATGGCCATACATGGAGAGATCCGCTCGTTTGGCAATGTCGCCAAACGAGCGGATCTCCCTCCGATATGCCCACCTTGAGGTGGGCAATATCGGGCTGATCCGATCGTGGGCCCTAGGGCCCAACGATCGGATCCTAACGATGCCTAACAGGCGGTCGGATCGCGGGACCGCATCAATGAACAGATGCAGCCGCGATCCTACGGGATTTTTAGTCGACTTTCGGCCAGATCTCGATCGGGGAAGCTCGTCGGGGGGCCCCATACACGGCCAATAAGCTGCCGACTCGGTCTGTCGGCAGCTTTTATCGGCCCGTGTATGGCCACCTTAAGAGCCCCGTCCTAGACGTATACTGACGTTAAATTTTTGTTAAATTGTGCTGCTGTGATCTGTACTGCCATGATATTTGGTATGATACTTAACCATCTTGATATTCCCTCTGCGTGTAGATTGTAGTCTATTTTGGGTTTAATAATGGCATACACTGCAGACGCCGTGAGGAGCCGTCCCTTGTTTGCCTTTATCAGAATATCTAGTGGGTTATTCGCCTAATGTGGCTTTATGCCCCGAATTACCCGCTCCACATAGCGTTTAACTTGTAGGTATGCAAAGATGTGGCTATTAGGGGGTCCATATTTAGATTGAATCTCTGGAAATGTATCTATTGTGTTCGTATTCGGATAGAGGAGTGATCAGATCATTGTTATGCCTTTAGCGTGCCAAATTTTGAAGCAGGGGTCTGCTGCGGCATCTTGGAACTGGTTATTATTTAATAGAGCGAGGAAGAGTGATCGTTTGTATGTGCCAAATAGTTTGGTTATGATTGTTTGCCAGGCTTTGATTGTAGTATAGATCAGTGGGTTTGTTTGGCAGTGGGGGGGGGTTGATTTCAGAAGATAGGGCATGTAACAAATGGGACAGGGAGAGGTTTGGTATGAACCTTTGATATTTGTAATAATAAGTGGTCACTGCAAGCATTTGCACCAACATCTCTAATAAAGACATATATATATATATGACCTCTATGTACCCACCCTATTCATATTGGCCTAAGTGTACGTTGCCTATCGCTGGCGAAGGCAATTTAAAAAAGAAATATTGTGTTTTTTACATGACACATCAGCTGACTACCTATCACTGCTCATGAACATGCTTCTAATGGTTTGCTGGTTTTTCCAGGATTACCCTCGTGCCAAACAGCTGTTGTCCGCTTGCCTGGAACTTGTGACTGAATTTTCTCCTAAGCTTCGCCAAGTAATGCTCAATGAAATGCTGCTCTTGGACATTTACACCTATGAAGCTGCCTCTGCTCAGGAGCGCCCTCCTCCAGAATTGTTCAGCAGAGTCCGGGGCTACCTGGAAATGAGAATACCTGGTAAGAGCACTTTTTGTGTGCAACCTTGAGTTTTAAAGGAAAATATACCCTACGTTTTAATATGAGCAGATTCAGTTGGGCTTATGTAGAAAATATCAAACATTGCAAAATTGGTGCACAATGCCAGTACAGGTGGCCATAGACGCAAAGATCTGCTCGTTTGGCAACATCGTCAAACGAGCGGATCTTTCCCCGATATGCCATTAACGAGCATGGCTTTATTGGGGGTAATCTGATTGTTCTGCCGTATGGCTGAACGATCCGATTACTACAGTGGTGTGCAAAACTATTTGCCCCCTTCCTGATTTCTTATTCTTTTGCATGTTTGTCACACTTAAATGTTTCTGCTCATCAAAAACCTTTAACTATTAGTCAAAGATAACATAATTGAACACAAAATGCAGTTTTTAAATGAAGGTTTACTTTATTAAGGGAGAAAAAAAACTCCAAATCTACATGGGCCTGTATGAAAAAGTGATTGCCCCCCTTGTTAAAAAATAACTTAACTGTGGTTTATCACACCTGAGTTCAATTGCAAAGGTTATAAAGCCATTTCTAAAGCTTTGTGACTCCAGCGAACCACAGTGAGAGCCATTATCCACAAATGGCAAAAACATGGAACAGTGGTGAACCTTCCCAGGAGTGGCTGGCCGACCAAAATTACCCCAAGAGCACAGAGACAACTCATCCGAGAGGCCACAAAAGACCCCAGGACAACATCTAAAGAACTGCAGGCCTCACTTGCCTCAATTAAGGTCAGTGTTCACGACTCTACCGTAAGAAAGAGACTGGGCAAAAACGGCCTGCATGGCAGATTTCCAAGGCGCAAACCACTTTTAAGCAAAAAGAACATTAAGGCTCATCTCAATTTTCTAAAAAACATCCCAATGATTGCCAAGACTTTTGGGAAAATACCTTGTGGACCGACGAGACAAAAGTTGAACTTTTTGGAAGGTGCGCGTCCCGTTACATCTGGCGTAAAAGTAACACAGCATTTCAGAAAAAGAACTTCATACCAACAGTAAAATATGGTGGTGGTAGTGTGATGGTCTGGGGTTGTTTTGCTGCTTCAGGACCTGGAAGACTTGCTGTGATAGATGGAACCATGAATTCTACTGTCTACCAAAAAATCCTGAAGGAGAATGTCCGGCCATCTGTTCGTCAACTCAAGCTGAAGCGATCTTGGGTGCTGCAGCAGGACAATGACCCAAAACACACCAGCAAATCCACCTCTGAATGGCTGAAGAAAAACAAAATGAAGACTTTGGAGTGGCCTAGTCAAAGTCCTGACCTGAATCCTATTGAGATGTTGTGGCATGACCTTAAAAAGGCGGTTCATGCTAGAAAACCCTCAAATAAAGCTGAATTACAACAATTCTGCAAAGATGAGTGGGCCAAAATTCCTCCAGAGCGCTGTAAAAGACTTGTTGCAAGTTATCGCAAACGCTTGATTGCAGTTATTGCTGCTAAGGGTGGCCCAACCAGTTATTAGGTTCAGGGGGCAATTACTTTTTCACACATGAAAATGTAGATTTGGATTTCTTTTCTCCCTAAATAATAAAAACCCTCATTTAAAAACTGCATTTTGTGTTTACTTGTGTTATCTTTGACTAATAGTTAAATGTGTTCGATGATCAGAAACATTTTGTGTGACAAACATGCAAAAGAATAAGAAATCAGGAAGGGGGCAAATAGTTTTGCACACCACTGTATGTGCCGTGGGCTCCGGCGGGATCGGTCGCATCAAAATCAAACCTGACCGATCTCCGCCGGACGAAAGATGTCGGCACACGGCCCACACAATCCGAAAATCTTGCGAATCCTCGATTCGTACGATAGGATCTGTGTGTCTATAGCCACCATTATTAATCAAAAAAGAAGTGTCCAAAGTAAATAATAAAAGGGGAAAAAATATTCACAGTTCACCCCAGTCCATGGGTGCAAAAATCTGAAATAGCAAAAAGTTGTGCGTTTTCTCCAAAAGTAAAGACCAAAAATGATTAAAAATTGAAATAATTTATTAGGACATACAGGTAATCATTTGCTATGTAGAAAATATGCATAAATCGTATACGTTCATAAATAAATGTAAATGTTTAAACCAAACATACCCCTCCCTCACCTTAAAGCGCTAGATTCTGGGACTTGCCGTCCATCTGCTTTCAATAGTGGGCGGCGCGCAGATTCTCTGGAAACCAGATCCATCACTTCATTATGGAAAACTGTGAGGGAGGGCGTGCATTAGTCTGCTAGCCTAAGGGAAGTGGGAAAATAGTACGTTTTATCAGGTATGTCTGTAAAAAATTAATTGAAAAGATTTTTTGAAAAATTAATTGAAAAAAAAATATTATTGTTAGAATTTCAGATAAGTTCATGTTAAAAAGTGAAAATGTTTGCATGTTAGTAAAATCAGAAATGTTATTCCAACTTACACCTACTACAGGGATAGGGGCCACCAGGCCTTCCCTTCCTTATTCTGTCTTTGTTCAAAAATGTGCTGTAACCACACATTACCATAGTAATACTTTATCTGAATATGAATATGGCAGCATTAATTAGTTGGTAAGACTCATTTTGATCTAAGCGCAAGGATTTTTAAAAATGTGGATTATTTAGATAAAATGGAGTCTACCAGAGCTTTCTGGATAGCGGATCCCATATTTGTATAATATATATTTAACACGCAATATATTCAGGTGTCTTGGACTAATGAGTCTTCCTTCAAACAGACTCGGCGAGTGTGCACCCTAATTGTCCATGTGCAGGAGGTGCAGTAATGTTTAGGTGTAATATAACAATCCATTCAGGTCTAAGTAGCTTCAATACAGACCCATTAGTTCATTGCCTAGAAAATTATAAACTGGAGCTCTATTCCTACCGTCACACTGGGGCTCATCTTGGACTTGAGCTAAAGAACTAGTGTCTAAGCTGCCTAAGAAGCTGGTTGGGCAAAAAGCAAATGTTCTTTCTTATTACATGATACAGGCAGTTAGTGATTGTGGTATGGTGGTGGCTTTTACCTTCACTGCTTTTTGCAGACACTTTCCAGTTTAATCATCTGGTTTCCAGTTTATCCAGTCCCTTTTGCTCAGGTGTGCCCTAGTATCTGTCCAATCTTGTTGCACGTCCAAATTATTCAAATTCACTGGCAATGCAGTTGAATCTTGTTTTCAGGTCATGTCCCTGTGTATATATGTATGCCACTCCATTTAACACAAACTTATTAAAAGTTAACCACCCCATTATAGAATGGCTTATAATAAGCATCTTTTCAATTGGCCTTTATTTTTTTTTTTCTTATTTGATATATAACTCTTTCTTTCCACAATTCAAAATGTCCTTCTGCCTCTATATTTCGGCAAAAATAGTTTACATTTACCAATGTGAGGTGCTCAATGTTGGCTCTGCTGCAATCACGAGCTTCCGTATGATACACACAAAAATAGAAACTAAGGCACACTTCGTTAAATGCTTCTGCAAAAAATCCAAGATTTTTATTTAAGGTGAGATCTCTGCAAAATCTCACCTTAAATAAAAGAAAAATCTTGGATTTTTTGCAGAAGCATTTAAAGTGGACCTGTCACCCAGACACAAACAGCTGTATAATAAAAGTCCTTTTCAAATTAAAGGGCATGTAAAGTCTAAAATAGAATAAGGCTAGACATGCTGTATTTTGTATACTAAATATAAACATGAACTTACTGCACCACAAGCCTAATCAAACAAATGATTTATGCTTTCAAAGTTGGCTACAGGGGGTCACCATCTTGTAACTTTGTTATGCAAGACTAAGACTGTGCACATTCTCTGTCTATCAAATATTTCCTGCCCCTCCTCTATGACAATTACTTTTACTTTCCATTCAGCCCTTCCTAGATGTCACTGCTCTCCCCACATTCCCCCAGTTCTCTTCACCATTTAATTGTGTAGCCAGTACATGGGGATGGACATCAGGTCCCCCATTCTGGTGCACAAACAAGATTCTGAGATGATACAAGGCTTGTCTTAATAACAGTGTCCATAAAATGGCTCCTGCCTGCTTGTTATAATTATGAATTCTCAGCCTGATGGAAACAAGATTCAAATAATTTCTACAGTGTAATTAAAGTTAATTTTCTTTAACTAACATGATAAAATATAGGATTTGGAATCTTTTTTTTTTTTTTCATGAAAAATGAGAGTTAATTGAAAGGTGAACAACCCCTCTATTAGTTGGGATCAAGTACAAAGTACTGTTTTATTATTACAGTTTGGATTATTTGGATAAAATGGAGCTTTCTGGATAACTGGTTTCTGCATAATGAATCCCCATACCTGTACCATGGTTAAAAAATGGATACATATAAAAGACTACTCTTTTTTTCCTCATTGTAGATGCAAGATTAGAAGTTATTTTATCTCAATATGCTGAGTGTATTTTTTTTTTATTCCCACAGACATCCCCCTACGGCAAGTAGTTGCTGAGGAATGCGTTGCTTTCTTGCTTAACTGGCGTGAAAATGAATGTCTAACTCTGCAAGTTCCAGCATCTCTGGTACAGAGTAATCCCTACGTTAAGGTAAGGTCTTCTTAATAGGAAAACTATACCCCTAAAATGAATACTGCGGCAACAGATAGTTTATATCAAATGAAGTGGCATATTAAAAAATCTTATTAAACTGGAATTTATATTTAAGTAAATTTTGCCGTGAGCCACAATTTCGTGATGGTCTGTGTGCTGCCTCAGAGATCATCTGACCAGAAATACTGCAGCTCTAACTGTAACTGGAAGAAGTGTGTGAAGCAAAAGACACAACTCTGTCTGTTAATTGGCTCATGTGACCTAACATGTATGGTTTGATTGTGTGCACCGTGAATCATACGATCCCAGGGGGAGGCCCTTATTTTTTAAAATGGCAATTTTCTATTTATGATTACCCAATGGCACATACTACCAAAAAATTATATTTTATGAAAATGGTTTATTTACATGAAGCAGGGTTTTACATATGAGCTGTTTTATGCAATATCTTTTTATAGAGACCTACGTTGTTTGAGGGGTATAGTTTTCTTTCAGCACTAAAATAAAAATAGGACAGAAAGGAATGCTTTGAGGCACATTTCACCTATTTGCATTCTCCATTATGTTTCTAGCTTGGGCAGCTGCTGGCAGCCACATGCAAAGAGCTCCCTGGACCAGATAGTCGTAGAACAGCCAAGGACCTGTGGGAAGTGGTAGTGCAGATATGCAGCGTCTCCAACCAGCATAAGAGAAACAACGATGGCAGAGTTTGTCTCATAAAGAACCGGGATTCCACAATGGGTATCATGTACCGGTACGTTGTGGTTAGTGATGTTAAGCTACGGTTAATAATAAGGATGTATTCCCATACTTACCAATGAATGGGTATAGTTGTACCCCCACTACAAGTACATTTACAGAATATGCTATAGCTAGGGTTGCCACACAGCCAGTATTTTACCCAGCACCCACTTTGCGGCGCCCCTATGCCGTGCGGTCCTAGAACCCGCCAGCACTAGCGGGCAAATGAGCGCATGCGTGGAAGCACTGGGGAGAAGCGTGTCCCCATAGAGCGGCTCAGCAGCATGCCGCCCCTAATAGGTTGCCTCCCTAGGCCTGGGCCTTTGTGTAAAACACCTGCCGGGGCCGGTATTACAAATTTACCAGCAATGTAGTTGCCGGTAAATTTGTAATACCCTTAACAAAACCCCTTGACCCGCCCCCCAATCCACTGGAAACGTAACTGTTCTGCTCTTTCTAACCATCGTCGCGACCTGGATCCTCCCCCTTTTACTTTACAGCTCACCCCTTTTGTTCCCGCACCCACTACCTGCCGGTATAATTTTTTTTTAGAAAGTTGGTAACCCTAGCTATAGCAGATATGTTAATATATGTTAAAGTGTTTGTCACCTTTAAATTCACTTTTAGTATGATGTAGAGAGTAATATTCTGAGACAATTTGTAATTGATAATTGATGACTGGATGTCTAACAGAACTGAACACTACTTCCTGCTTTTCAGCTCCATAACTCTGAGTTACTCAGCAACTATAAGGTGGGCCACATGGGACATAACTGTTCAGTGAGTTTGTAATTGATCCTCAGCATTCAGCTCAAAATTCAAAAGCAACAGTTATGACCCATTATGACCCCTCAAGTCTCTGATTGGTTACTGCCTGGTAACCAATGTGGATATCAAGAGAGCTGAAAAGCAGGAAGTAGTGTTCTGGTTATTATGTTACACATCCAGTTACTCCAGCCTTTATACATTACATTTTTGCCTAACTAACTATATTAGAAACATTTTTTATTTTGCACAGCCTGTCTATTTACCCAGTTTTTATTTTTACACTGAACAATTCCTTTAAGGGTAAGGGCACACTGGGCGATTCGGGGGGAGATTTAGTCGCCTGGCGGGGCGGGAATCGGGCGACTTCGGAAAACTAATTGCTGCTTGTGATTAGTGCTGGTGATTTTTCATTTTAGCCAGGTGCAGAGTGAGGGAAGGCGTTCGGGGAGATTGGTCGCCGCAAAGTCGAGGCAATTAGTTGCCAGGCGACTAAATCTCCCCGAATCGCCCAGTGTGCTCTTACGCTAAAGGTGATAAAAAGAACAGGATTACGTGCTTGATGCCAATTTGATATACACACACATTATTCTTATGTATATGTCAGGCCTCAGCCATCACTCTATATTAGCAAGATTAGGAGATAAACTGTAGCAACAAAATCTTAATCTTGATTGTAGCTTTCAAATAGTTTTTATATTTCATCTATGTTTACATCTTTTTACTTTTCAGAAATGAATTGGTATCCTTTATTAAAAAATTACGTGTAAGTATAAGAAAGTACACAAAAGAGGGAACTGGTTGTTATTATTATTATTATTATTATTATTGGTACACTGTATTATTATTATTTTTTATTGTTATTTTTATTATTGGTATTATTATTATTATTATTATTGGTATTATTATTATTCTCATTATTATTGCATCAGGGGCACACAAAGATTATAGTTAGAATCTCAGGGTGGGTCTTTGTTGGCTGCAACCAAATGGCTAAAATGTTATTTCTCTGTCGTCTTAGGGGGACACAGGGAACCATGGGGTTAAGCTCCATCCTCCAGGAGGCAGGACACTTGAATAATTAAATAAGGGGCGTGCCCATCAGGCTTTACCCCATACACTGTACATTCCTCTTCAGTTTTTTAAGTGTCCTGCTCCCAGGAGGATGGACCGTCGCATGTCTCTACGTTCAGTCTTGAGCTGATACCCGGGGTGAGGCCTGAAAAGCAGGGTTACCTGTTTTCATAGAGGCAGCCCCCTACGAGGAGCTACACACCGGGGTCAACAATAGCATTAGCTAAGACCACCTAGACGTTGCCTGCCTGAATGTCTCAGAGCAGAAGGTCTGGCCGGTGTGGGGGGGTAAGTGGCACAATGTCTGCACTGTAGCAGGTCTGTCTGCCTAAGAGTTCTTAGGAACTGCCCCTCTCCCCCCCCCCCTCTCTTGACCCTAGTCCTCCCTCCTGTAGCTCTCCCTGCCTGGCTATCATTGGGCTTGAATTGGCTCCTACCTGGTCCGTTTTTTGTTCCCTGCAAAATGGGGCAGCTCCTAGGATGTGCGCTGTAGCAGGCGCATTGAGGCAGGCTGCTGGAAGGGGAGAGGCTGCTGCAGGCTGCGACGCTGCTGGCAGCCATCTCCGTGTTGCGCAGGAAGTGGAACGCATTGCGTTCCATCTCCAGTCTGTTCGGCGGCCATCTTGGTTTGGCGCGAACCGGAGCGCAAGTGCGCATTCGCGCGCACGCAATGGAACGCATATGCGTTCCAGCGGCCATTTTGAGTCGCAAAAGCATAGCAGCAGCAGCAGCACAGAGCAGCAGAGAGAGAGAGACAGAAGCGACTCAGCTTAAAGTCTCATAGGTGTTATCAGGCAGTACCCAATACACTCTACCTTTCCTTATGGCAGAAGGTAAGTCAGTGGGACTGTTCACGAGGGCTGGACGGAAGGGGTCCTCAACAGCACAGGTGACTTACCTAGCTTGTTCTGTATGCCAACAAAAAATTCCAGGGGGACAGGGGGAGCCGCTGTGCAGGTCCTGCAACAAGGGGCAGGGGGAAACCACTGCTTCAGGGGGGCTTCCAGCAGAAGCAACTGGGGTAACAGTTATGTCCCAGGAAGACTTAGGAGCGGCAGCAGAGCCTCCTGCGCCCCTATGGGCAGTACAGCTCTCACAGTCATTGGCAGCGCTACAAGGTTTACCTGCTATTGCGGAGAATCTAGGCAAAACACTAGTGAGGCTAAACCACAGGACTAGTGGCAAACGTAGACGAATGGAGGATGCTAGTGTGGATGTTAGGAATCCTAATGCGTCTGACGACTCATCTCCTGAGCTGCTTTCATCTCAGTCAGAGGGGGAAATTGAGTCTCCTGGGTCTGTCTCTGCTGATGAGGAAGAGATTCAGGATGAAGGAAAGGATCGTGACAGTCTACATGACATAGACGGCATAATCAAAGGGGTTCTTGAGGTGCTTAATATTTCTCAGAAGCCTAAACACACTGCAGAAGTGTCAAACTTATTCAAGAGACAACACAAGTCTTCTGTTTGTTTTCCGGAGAATGACCAACTCCAAAGTTTGATTCAGAACGAGTGGGACTCACCTGAACACAAATTTCAGACGAATAAAAAGTTTAATAAACTATATCCATTTCCTAAAGAACTAGTGAATGTTTGGTCTAACCCACCAGTAGTTGATGCTCCTGTGTCTAGACTTTCAAAGTCCACCACACTGCCAGTCACAGATGCAGCAGCTTTTAAGGATTCCTCAGACAGACGGCTGGAGGGGTTTTTATGTGCAATTTACTCATCTGCAGGTTCGTCGCTGCGTCCATGTCTGGCGTCAGCATGGGTGTCCAGAGCTGTTCAGGCATGGTCAGAAGCTCTGGTTAAAGACATTCAGAGTGGTACCTCGCGACAGGAGCTGTTAGAATCGGCACAGGCTATTGCTGAGGCATCTAGCTATCTTTGTGATGCCACTCTGGACACTTCACAAGTCACGGCCCGGACGTCGGCCTTGTCCGTTGCGGCACGCAGAACTTTATGGCTCAAGAATTGGTCGGCGGATGTCAGCTCCAAGAAGTCGCTGACTTCACTTCCCTTTAAGGGGCAAAGACTGTTCGGGGAGGAGTTAGAGAAAATTATCTCCCAAGCGACGGGGGGTAAGAGTACCTTCCTACCGCAGGCCAGAAGTAGAGCAACCACCTCAAATAGAAGGGGAAAATTTTTTCGTGGCCAAAGTGGCAGATTTAATAGACGAAGCAACTCCCCACACCGATCTCACTTTCGGTCAAAGACGGGAGACAAAAGTCGGTCCACATGGAAGACCAACAGGCCACACATCAAACCCACAGGAGAGAAGCCCGCCTCAGCCTGACGGGGCACTCCCTCCGGAATCGTTGGAAAAAATAGGGGGCAAGTTACTTCGATTCCGGGAGGAATGGATACATCATTCTTCGGATGTATGGGTAAAAGAAATTGTGACAGAAGGATATCACCTAGATTTCAAAACCATGCCCCCCAAAAGATTTTTCATGTCCAGGGTTCCTCACAGTCCGCAGAAGGCACTAGCTTTCCTAGAATGTATAGAAAGACTAGAGCGGTCCGGAGTAATCAGTCCAGTACCACCTACGGAGAGATTCTCAGGATTCTACTCAAACCTTTTTACAGTGCCAAAGAGGGATGGATCGGTCAGACCAGTGCTCGATCTCAAGGGTCTCAACAAATTCATCCGATCGGTAAAGTTCAAGATGGAAACATTGAGATCAGTCATTCGGGGGATGGAGCAGGGGCAACTGTTGATGTCCCTGGATATAAAGGATGCATACCTTCATGTCCCGATATGGCCGCCCCATCATCGTTATTTACGTTTTGCCTTCAAGAACAAGCACTTCCAATTTGTGGCACTTCCGTTCGGTCTGTCGTCCGCCCCCAGAGTCTTTACAAAGTTGATGGCAGCAACAGCGGCCACCTTAAGGCTACAGGGGATTTCAGTGACACCTTATCTGGACGATCTCCTTCTAAAAGCCAGTTCAGTGATGAGGGCCAAAGAGGACCTGAACAAGGCGGTGCGATTACTCCAGAGCTTCGGATGGACTGTCAACTGGTCCAAGTCCAACACGGAGCCCAGTCACAGAATGATGTTTCTAGGCCTGGAGTTCGACACGATAGAGCAAACTGTGAGCTTACCCACAGACAAGCAGACCAGAATCAGAGACCAAGTTCGCTTCTTAATCACCAGTCAAACCACGACGATACACAAAGCAATGCAAGTGTTGGGAACAATGGTCTCAGCCATAGAAGCAGTTCCATTTGCACAAATACACCTGCGACCTCTTCAAGCCAGTATCCTAGCAACATGGAAAGGGGGATCTCTTTCTCGACTCCTGTCGCTGTCGCAGCAGACAAGGACGGCACTTCAATGGTGGTTGAGCCCCGAGAACCTAGCCAGGGGTCAATCATGGGCAATTCCAGAATGGGTGGTGATAGCCACGGATGCCAGCCTCAAGGGATGGGGGGCGACATGGGACAAGCAGTCAGCACAAGGTCGATGGTCTCCAGAGGAAGCCAGACTACCAATAAACATTCTGGAACTGAGAGCAGTGAAGCTGGCCCTAATTCAATGGGAAGATCACCTCAGAGCATGCCCAATACGCATTCAAAGCGACAACGCGACAACAGTGGCGTACATAAATCGTCAGGGAGGAACAAGAAGTCGGGCCGCGCTGACGGAAGCCAGGCAGATTCTGCTATGGGCAGAAATCAATTCAGTAAAGTTGTCTGCAATACATATTCCGGGAGTGTCCAACACAAAAGCGGACTTTCTCAGTCGGAATCAGCTGGACCCCGGGGAATGGGAACTACATCCAGAGACATTCCAAGAGCTTGTAGATCAATGGGGGACTCCCAGCATAGATCTAATGGCATCAAGAGACAATCGAAAAGTAACAAGGTTTTTCGCCCGCTGCAGAGACCCATTAGCAGTGGGGGTGGATGCCATGACGCAGCACTGGCAGTTCAAACTCGCATATGTCTTTCCGCCGCTCCCCATGCTGCCAAGGGTTCTGAAGAAGATCAAGCAATCTCTAACAACAGTAATAACAGTGGCCCCATACTGGCCTCGGAGAACTTGGTTCACCGACCTGCAGGAGATGTCCGTAGCGCAACCACTTCGGCTAAAATGCAGGCCAGACCTGCTTCAGCAGGGTCCCATAGCTCACCACAACCCGGGTCTCTTCGCTTTGACGGGATGGCTATTGAGAGGTCCGTTTGGCAGAGACAAGGATTAGATGAGAAGGTCATAACCACTATGCTGAAGGCTCGAAAAGCTTCATCGGCCAAGTCATATCACAGGGTTTGGCAGTCCTACTCCAAGTGGTGCGAAGAATCACATTTTCCGTTTCTGGAACTGCAATTGCCTAGGATATTATCCTTTCTACAACAGGGGCTACAACTGGGTCTCAAGCTCAGTTCTCTTAAAGTCCAGGTGTCGGCCCTGTCAATTCTGTTTCAATCTCGGTTAGCGAATGAAGACTTGATCCGCACGTTTCTACAAGGAGTGGCTCATATCATGCCGCCTTTCAAGCCACCGGTTGCTAGCTGGGACCTCAATGTAGTGCTGGAGGCAATGCTGGATCCTCCATTTGAGCCAATGCATGCAATATCTGATACATGGATAACCTACAAGGTGGTGTTTCTAGTAGCAATATCATCGACTAGAAGAGTGTCTGAGATTAGCGCCCTGTCGTGTGTTCCTCCTTACTTAATTTTCCACAAGGATAAGGCCGTTCTCCGCACGATTCCTGAATTTCTACCCAAGGTAGTATCGGCGTTTCATGTAAACCAAGAAATTGTTCTTCCGTCTCTATGCCCAGACCCTAAGAATGATAAGGAACGTAGAATCCATAATCTGGATGTTGTTAGAGCACTAAGATGGTATGTGGAACGATCAAAACCTTTCCGAAAGTCTCAAGCTCTGTTCGTCATCCCATCCGGCCCCCGTCGGGGTCAGGCAGCTTCCAAGTTGACTATATCAAGGTGGATTAGAGAATCCATAAAACAAGCATATTCCGCAAAGGGAAGATCACCGCCTGAAGGACTCAGGGCTCACTCCACCAGAGCGGTGGGAGCCTCCTGGGCATGGCGAAACTCTGCTTCCTTGGAACAGATCTGTAGGGCGGCTACCTGGTCCTCCGCTCACACATTCTCTAAATTTTACAAAGTCGATACATTTTCTTCCGCCGAGGCTGCCCTCGGACGTAAGGTGTTGCAGTCAGTGATTTCCTAACTCTGCAACCACGTACTTTACTGTTAGCTCGTTCCCACCCTGCTGTTTGGGACTGCTTTGTTAAGTCCCCATGGTTCCCTGTGTCCCCCTAAGACGACAGAGAAAACAGGATTTTTTGATACTCACCGTTAAATCTGTTTCTCTGTAGTCATAAGGGGGACACAGGGCTTCCCGCCCTTGACGAGCTTTGACCGGTTTGGTCGAGTTTTTGTTCAGTTTCACTGATTACTTTCTGCCTATTAGGAGAGTTTTGTTTTTTGAAGTTAACTACGATAGCAGCTTTTGGAACAAACTGAAGAGGAATGTACAGTGTATGGGGTAAAGCCTGATGGGCACGCCCCTTATTTAATTATTCAAGTGTCCTGCCTCCTGGAGGATGGAGCTTAACCCCATGGTTCCCTGTGTCCCCCTTATGACTACAGAGAAACAGATTTAACGGTGAGTATCAAAAAATCCTGTTTTATTTGGTGCTCTGGCAGGCCATTATTATAGATGTATACTAATGTTTTCCCTGCTTTTCTTGCTATTTGAGTCCCTATTGCCTGACAGCCCCTCCATCCATTAAAACAGAAGGGGTCATACAGTCAGAAGAAGGCATTACTGTTGCATTACGTTTGTCTGAAAACCTTTTGTAAATAGGATTTTCTTTCCTATTTAGGAGCCGCTGGTCTTAACGACATTGCTGTCCCTTTTTGTCAAGCTTCATAACCTTCGGGTCAGTATATTCTTATACAATAGTCTGAATTTTGTTTTGGTGCTAGATTTATATGTATAATTGGTGTTTATTGTGTACTTCTGCCGGTTCAGCCTACTTTTGGTAATTACCAACACCCTGTGTCATTCTTGCAGGAGGACATAGTCAATGACATCACTGCTGAGCACATCTCTATCTGGCCATCATGCATTCCAAAGTAAGGCTTGTCTCTCTTTTCTTCAGCCTTTCCCTGTATGTTATTAAATTCATACTACTTAGATTAAAATTTTCCCAGTATACAGCTCCAGTAGCCTCTGTTTACTCCTTAAATTCGGCCCCAGTATACAGCTCCAGTAGCCTCTGTTTATTCCTTACATTAAGCCCAGTATACAGCTCCAGTAGCCTCTGTTTACTCCTTACATTGATCCCAGTATACAGCTCCAGTAGCCTCTGTTTATTCCTTACATTGAGCCCAGTATACAGTTCCAGTAGCCTCTGTTTACTCCTTACATTGAGCCCAGTATACAGTTCCAGTAGCCTCTGTTTACTCCTTACATTGAGCCCAGTATACAGCTCCAGTAGCCTCTGTTTACTCCTTACATTGAGCCCAGTATACAGTTCCAGTAGCCTCTGTTTACTCCTTACATTGAGCCCAGTATACAGTTCCAGTAGCCTCTGTTTACTCCTTACATTGAGCCCAGTATACAGCTCCAGTAGCCTCTGTTTATTCCTTACATTGAGCCCAGTATACAGTTCCAGTAGCCTCTGTTTACTCCTTACATTGAGCCCAGTATACAGCTCCAGTAGCCTCTGTTTACTCCTTACATTGAGCCCAGTATACAGTTCCAGTAGCCTCTGTTTACTCCTTACATTGAGCCCAGTATACAGTTCCAGTAGCCTCTGTTTACTCCTTACATTGAGCCCAGTATACAGCTCCAGTAGACTCTGTTTACTCCTTACATTGGGCCCCAGTATACAGCTCCAGTAGCCTCTGTTTACTCCTTACATTGGGCCCTAGTATACAGCTCCAGTAGCCTCTGTTTACTCCTTACATTGAGCCCAGTATACAGTTCCAGTAGAAACTGTTTACTCCTTACATTGGGCCCCAGTATACAGCTCCAGTAGCCTCTGTTTATTCCTTACATTGATCCCAGTATACAGCTCCAGTAGCCTCTGTTTATTCCTTACATTGATCCCAGTATACAGCTCCAGTAGCCTCTATTTACACCTTACATTGAGCCCAGTATACAGCTCCAGTAGCCTCTGTTTACACCTTACATTGAGCCCAGTATACAGCTCCAGTAGCCTCTGTTTACTCCTTACATTGGGCCCTAGTATACAGCTCCAGCAGCCTTTGTTTACTCCTTACATTGAGCCCAGTATACAGTTCCAGTAGAAACTGTTTACTCCTTACATTGGGCCCCAGTATACAGCTCCAGTAGCCTCTGTTTATTCCTTACATTGATCCCAGTATACAGCTCCAGTAGCCTCTGTTTATTCCTTACATTGATCCCAGTATACAGCTCCAGTAGCCTCTGTTTACTCCTTACATTGAGCCCAGTATACAGCTCCAGTAGCCTCTGTTTACTCCTTACATTGAGCCCAGTATACAGCTCCAGTAGCCTCTGTTTACTTCTTACATTGATCCCAGTATACAGTTCCAGTAGAAACTGTTTACTCCTTACATTGGGCCCCAGTATACAGCTCCAGTAGCCTCTGTTTACTCCTTACATTGATCCCAGTATACAGCTCCAGTAGCCTCTGTTTACTCCTTACATTGAGCCCAGTATACAGCTCCAGTAGCCTCTGTTTACTCCTTACATTGAGCCCAGTATACAGCTCCAGTAGCCTCTGTTTACTCCTTACATTGAGCCCAGTATACAGCTCCAGTAGCCTCTGTTTACTCCTTACATTGAGCCCAGTATACAGCTCCAGTAGCCTCTGTTTACTTCTTACATTGATCCCAGTATACAGTTCCAGTAGCCTCTGTTTACTCCTTACATTGGGCCCAGTATAAATAAAATACATTTATTTCTCCATATTCTAGCCTCCAGGCTGTGGACTTTGATGCTGTGGCCGTTACAGTGAAAGAATTGGTCAGCTATGCACTAACAATAAATTCTAACAGTCACTCCTGGCTCACGATTCAGGCAGATATATATTTTGGTGAGTACAACATCACTATATTATGTGCATGGTAAGTTCACTATGACAAAACAGTAATGATTATTATGAATGAATAAAGAAGTTTATTATTATTTGTTTGTTTGTTTTTACAGCAACAAACGAGTATTCTGCTGCTCTAAATTACTATCTGCAGGCAGGGGCAGTGTGCTCCGATTTCTTTACCAAGCAAGTTCCTCCTGAGGTTTATACAGATCAGGTGAGTATCGGGTACCTATTTAATTTATTGTGCAGCACAATGAGAAAATTAAAGGGGTAGTCACTTTTTTCTTTTCAGAGTCTCTCCTGTTCATCTTCAATATAAATCTAGCCTCATAATTATATTGCTCATTGTTGAGGTCACACACCCTTGGGAGGCTGTTGGGCTTCTGGAGCACAACGTGTTGCTTTCCCTGTGTCTGATGAACCAACGCTGCTCTGCATTCACCAGTAATTCTCTCTTGTCCGTATTTGTCCAGGTGATTAAAAGAATGATCAAATGTTGCTCCATGCTGAATTGTCACACACAAGTGAGTATTCACACTCATTTCTCATGTGCAAAAAGGTTTCCCTGCCATGTTTTTCCGGAGTGCCTGCCATTGTATGACCATTTTTGTTTGATTTTTAGTTTTGGATTTCTCAACACCCCCTACTGTGTCCCTTTCTTCCCCGTATCTTAAACGCCACTAGCAAACCCCGTAAAGGACCAGTAACATCAAAAAATTTAATTGTTTTAAAGTAATAAAAATATAATGCAGTGTTGCCCTGCACTAGTAAAACTGATGAGTTTGCTTCAGAAACACTACTATTGTTTATATAAATAAGCTGCTGTGTAGCAATGGGGGCAGCCATTCAAAGGAGAAAAGGCTCAAGTTACACAGCAGATAAGCTCTGTAGAACATAATGGTGTTATCTGTTATCTACCTCTCTCTCATCTGTGCCTTATAGCCTTTTTTAAATTTCCACCCTTGCTCCACAGCAGGTTGTTTATATGAACTATAGTAGTGTTTCTGAAGCAAACAGATCAGTTTTATTAGTGCAGGGCAACACTACATTATATTTTCAGTACTTTAAAACACTTTTTCATTTTTTGGTGTTACTGTTCCTTTAATAAGCAGGGGATAGGGCTCTGGCCTTAGGGCTTAGCAATAATGAACACACAGGGCAGATGTAGGGCTTGTGATAAGAGAGATTCCTGTAGCAAATGTCCAGTGCCACCCAACAGGCTTCTCAATTAGTGCAGAATGCGGATGCCAGCTGTTGCTCTGTAAACATTGCAAGTGCCAGCTGTTGCTCTGTAAACATTGCAAGTGCCAGCTGTTGCTCTGTAAACATTGTAAGTGCCAGCTGTTTCTCTGTGAACATTGCAGTGGTCTTTGGATTTTTTTAAGCTGAGACACTGCTCCCAGCTCCTCCTGCCTGTTACAAATGCAGGCTATTTCACTTGATTATGTAGCCCCCAGGGTATCTGCACTTAGGGAGATTTGTCAACTGCAGGCAAAAAATCTCCCAAAATGGCTTACCCCTTGACAGATCAATCACTGCAAGCAAAACGCATTACTCAGTGATCTGGCTTAAAGAGTATATGTTGCTCTAAAAATATCTTGCCTAACAACAGCTCATATGTAAAACCCTGCTTCATCTAAATCAACCATTTTAATAAAATATAATTGTTTAGTAGTAGTATGTGCTATTGGGTAATGATTAATAGAAAACTGCCATTTTAAAAAATGAGGGCCACCCCTGGGATCCTATGATTCACGGTGCACACAAACAAACCATACAAGTTAGGTCACATGAGCCAATTAACAGACAGAGTTCTATCTTTTGCTTCCACACTTCTTCCTGTTACAGTTAGAGCTGCAGTATTGGTCAGGTGATCTCTGAGGCAGCACATAGACCATCACAAAATGGTGGCTCAAGGCAAAAGTTGTAAAAGGGCAATATTTACTTAAATATATATTCCAGTTTGGTAAGATTCTTTAATATTCCACTTAATATGAAATAAACTGTCTGCATTCATTCTGAAGGTATAGTTATAGTTTTATCGCATGAAATTGTCTTCTTTCATATTTTCTTGTGATTTAGCTTTATTAATACAGACCCAAAACACACAAATTGGTATATCAAATATCCTTCACAACCAACCCCCCCCCACAAAAGCAACGTGTAGCCCCCACCCTTACAAGGTGTTTATTCTGTTTACAGGTGGCAATACTGTGTCAGTTTCTCAGGGAAATAGATTACAAAACTGCCTTTAAAGCCTTACAGGAACAGAACAGGTAAGTAGAAGCAGATATGACACACGGTACTTAGAACTATATGGTGCTAGAGATTGAAATATTTCTTATCCTGCTGCCTCCCTCAAGCTTCAAGTCAAAGCCAATGGTATGCAAAGAAATGACTAGTTAAGCTTCCCATTCAAATAAGTCGAATATGGCATTTTAATTATATAGCACCAACATATTCTGTAGCTCTTTGCAAATAAGAACAGCTGTGCTGTGATCTACTATTACGTACTTAAGGGCAGAGACGCACGCTCATCCGGCGACAAATCTCCTCTTCTACGTGGCGACTAATCTCCCCGAACTGCCTTCCCGCTGACTAGAATGTAAATCGCCGGCAGGATGGCACTGGGAGCGTTTAATTTTCCAAAGTCACCCGGTTTCCTTGTGAGGCAACTTTGGGCAACTTCAGAAAAAGAAGCGCACCAATTGCCATCCCCAATGATTTACATTCTAGCTGGCGGGAGTTAGTTCGGGGAGATTAGTCGCCCTGAAGAAGAGGAGATTTGTTGCCGGGCGACTAATCTCCCCGAATCTTTGCATCTGCCCTTACCCTAATGGGAGCATGGTTAGAAGTGCAGCCAGCAAAAATGAGTGTTTATTTGACAGAGAATAGATTTGGGGACCAGAGAAAGTGCTACAAGTCACTCAAGTGTTTATTTAGAATTACATTTAATCCTTAGCAGGTAATGATACTCACTAGTAACACAGGACTGTTTTCTTTCAGCCATGATGGAATGGATTCTTACTACGATTATATCTGGGATGTGACAATACTGGAATATCTGACCTGTATCCTTTTATATTGGTATAATGGAGTATTCTCTCAGTATGAGCATTGCTTGTGAAGCTCTCCAGTACAGGAACATTTCTGTGTCAGTCCAGAGAATTTCATGAGATTGGGATATGGTGGAGTCCTGCTCGGGTCTGCTGACTATCAGTGTGTGTTAAAGGGGTTGTTCACCTTCAAACAACTATTTGTTTTCAGATGGATCACCAGAAATAACGACTTTTTCCAATTACTTTCTATTTTCTATGTATGACAGTTTTTCTAATAATGAAGTGTAAAGTGTCATTGTCACCTTCTAAAGCAGCTCTGGGGGGGGGGGGGACTCAAACACCAGAGACACGAACATTCAACTTTACACTTAGATTTTGGAAAAACAGCAAAAAATAAATAATGGAAAGTAATTGAAAAAAGTCGTTATTTCTGGGGAACAATCGAAAAACAACTGAATTGAAAAAAAGTGTTTGGAAGGTGAACAACCCCTTTAAAAGAACAACAGAGGAACAGAAGGAATTCTGGGCAATGAGAAGGTGCAAAAGAGTAGCTACACTCTCCCCTGCAATGGAATAAGAGGGCACAGAAGGAAGAAAATGGCTGATGGTGGAGAAATGGAAAAGGGCTCAGCAGAAAGTATAATGGAGGGGTGTGTAGAGAATGTGCAAGAAAGTGGGAAAATGCTGTGGGGCAGGGCAGTAAGAGAGTGGTGAGTGATCTGGGAGGTGGGGAAAATAGGGCGCAGTGAAACTGTGACAATGATGGGGGTTCAGGGAAAGGGTGTAAGTAAGAAGGAAATGTTGGATAATGGGAGACTATTGAAGGAACTATCACAAAAAAGGAAAAGCTAATATAAGCTTCATACTAAAATATTAACTTATTAAATACAGTAAATTAAAAATTCTGTACTGTTTCTGAAATAATGATATTAATGTTCACTATTCTTCTCTCAGCATCTGTCTCTCTGCATGCAGCAGTTGGGTGTCAGATATTCATTGACAGATCCAAAATATCTTAAAGGGGGGCTCCTTTCCTAGCAGATGTATTAGAGCTCACTCAAATAACTGATTCCAGTACAAACAAATTCTAACAAAATAACTGCCTTTTGCACAAATCCTGCATGTAGAGAGGAGACATGATATCTGGTGAGTTTAATAGAGTGACCTCTAATACATCTTCTAGGCAAAAGGAGCCCCCCCTATAAGATATATTGGATCTAACTGTCAATGAATATCTGACACCCAACTGCTGAATGATGACAGAATGAAGAGAAACAGATGCTGAGAGAGGAATAGTGAAGATAAACTTGATTATTTCAGAAAAAATGCAGAATTTTTAATTGATTGTATTTAGAAAGTTTCTTATGTCAGTGTGAAGCTTATATTAAATTTTCGCTGTATTTCCCCTTTAAGTAGGTGTTGGAAAGTGAGAGAATGCTGGATGATAAATAAATAAAAAAACCCTAGGAAAGGTGCAGGAACGCAGAAGAGGGCTCATTTGTTGGAGGATACAAGGAATGATTTTGGGAGAATCCTAGATGGTTGGGGGTGACACAAGATGGACCATGAATGTATAAAATGTAGGGAAGTGGTGGCACAAACTGTGCAGGTGAGTGAGGGAAATGCTGGTTTTTGGGAGGCAATGAGAAATGGGTTCAGATAAGGGTTAAAGTAATGGATGATTGGGGGTTACATGGCATTGGTGAAAAAAACAAAAAGAAGTTTTTCACAGAGAAGGTCGGACTGTTTGAGACTGAGAAACACCTCAGGGAATGGAGACTGCTGCATGGAGAGTGGATCTGGGGGGAAAGAAAACCAAGGTGCAAAGAGAAAAATGGTGAGGAAAATAAAGATGTGCACAAGGGAGGTCTGGGGGAAGCAGAGTGCTGTATAGAGTGTGATGGAGCAGAGAGGAGAGTTCTGTAACAGAAGGAATGTGCAGGGAAGGAGCATCAAGAGAGATGGAGCAGAAACAGGAGAGTTCGGTAGAAGACAGAAGATACAGAGAAGCAGTCTGGGATGAAGGCAGAAGAAGAATCCTTTGCATAAAGAGGGCTACAGAGGAGTGGACAGAACAAAAATAAGAATAAGGGACGGAGATTAATCATTACTAACGAGAAAATCATTCATGAAAGGGGGAAGGAGAGTCGAGATTGGTTCACGTGTTCCGATTAATGTTTCATTCCCCCAATAGGCAACGGTTACCCTGCACATGAATTCAGAGTCTCTCACTTACTCTTATTAACTTAATTAAGCTTTCCAGATTTGCATCATAAAAGGGGAGAGACTGATAAAAGACAAATAGCGGTGAGTAACATCTAGCACCATGCTCTGGGCCACTGTCATATTTCTCTGCCAAATATTTTCATATTTGATTAAAGGGACGGCCGTAATTGTATTTTAACAGAAGCATTAAATGACCGGTAACATCAATTTTTAAAAAAAAAAAAAAAAAAATTAGTATAGAACGGAAAAAAAAAGACAAGGACAAATGAAACTTTTAAATCGCTAAGTCTTTATTAAGAAATAACTTACCGAAACTCTGCTTGCGCTCTTCAGAAAAGGCGATCCATCGCTCAGTGCTCGATTTCTCCTCCCTGCTTTCCTTATAGGAGAAATCGAGGGCCGCATGATGGATCGTCGCCTTTTCTTTAGAGGAGAGCAAGCAAATTGTGGTAAACTTTTAAATTGCTAAATCTTTAAGAAATAACTTAATACGACTTTGTGGTTTTGTTTTTTTTTGTTCTATACGAACTAATTTTTTATTTATTTAAAAAAAAAAAAATTGATGTTACTGATCCTTTAAGGTTTATGGATCAGGGCCCTTACTCACGGGCGTTTGAAGCTGCGCTCACACAGACGCATGTAATCGCCGAACGCAGGTTAGGACACAGCATGTTGCATTTTACCTGCGTTCGATGCTTACATGCGTCTGTGTGAGTACAGCCCCATTAAAAAGAATTCAGTGTGTCTACTCCTGCGGCTGAACGTATAAAACCGTAATGCAGGGGAGCGCTGCTTGAAATGCCCTTAGAGTGAAGGGGGAAGTAAACAACACTGTACCTATTCATTAGTCACAGTAACACAAATGTATGCACTCATTATCTGACTTGCAAGGACCAAACATGGAGTAGTTTCCCTGTTTAGCTCAAGAAATAACTTTTTTTTTTTAAAGGAGACATTCAGGGGCCCATTTACTTAGTTCGAGTGAAGGAATAGAGGAAAAAAAGTTTGAATGGTCGAATATGGCTACTTCGACCGTGGAATCGAACAATTCAAACTAAAAATCGTTCGACTATTCGATAGTCGAAGTACTGTCTCTTTAAAAATTTCTTCGACCCCCTAGTTCGCAACCTAAAACCTACCGAGGCCAATGTTAGCCAATGGGGAAGGTCCCCATAGGCTTCCCATAAATTTTTTGATTGAAGGATAATCCTTCGATCGATGGATTAAAATACTTCGAATCGTTCGATCGCACGAGTTACGATAAAACCTTCGACGTCGAAGGATTTTAATTCGGCAGTCGAATATCAAGGGTTAATTAACCCTCGATATTCGCCCCTAGGTAAATTTGCCCCTCAGTGTAAATAATAAGAATGTACCAGTGCATTATACTCATTTACGTATTGAAGAATTGTGCTTAAAAAAAAGTAGTTTTTCAGGCTGGTTTATTGAATATTTCTGCAAAAACCATAATAATCCCTCCCTTCTCTTCCATGAATCCCCAGGCTGTGCTGTCAGCTCACTGCACTGTAGGACAGGAACCAATCCGCAGCTAGCAGGACCTGATAGGGAACTGAAGCCTGTCTGTGCATGTGTGACTGCAGGGCTGTGATTGGGTGTCGCCCCTCCCCTCATTTGAAACACAGACAGGGACCAGAGAATATCTATAGGGAGCTCCAATAAAGGGGTGATTTTTAATGTTAATATACATTTTTAGCACCATGTAAAAGCAACACCATATATTACTCATAATTGCCTACAAAATAGAGATTTTTGTACTTACCGTTAAATCTTTTTCTCTTGTCCTATATTGGGGGACACAGGCACCATGGGGAATGAAGATCCTGCAGCTGGAGATGGACACTATGTTGCAAAATATGACTCCTCCTCCTGCTCTGGGCTTCATCCCCTGTCTCCTCCTATTACCCTCAGTTTCAACCGAAGAAGGAGCAGAATAACCCAAAACAGAAGAGAATTTCAGCAACAACACCCGTTGAAAATATGAAAAAACTTCGATCAAAAAGAGCTAACAACTTTGGACAAAAAATGTCACGAACGGTTCGTGAAAACAGTGTCAGTATCGGGAGGGAAGGCCTGTGTCCCCCAATATAGGACAAGAGAAAAAGATTTAACGGAAAGTACAAAAATCTCTTTCTCTTGCCTAAATTGGGGGACACAGGCACCATGGAGATGTCCCAAAGCGCCCCCTAAGGGTGGGACACTGTATATGAGGTGTTAGCTAAGAACAGCTCTGAGCACCTTCCTCCCAAAGGTGTGTTCGGCTGAAGCGTGCGTGTGGAGCCTGTAGAAGCGAGTGAAGGTATGGAGAGATGCCCATGTGGCGGCTTTACAGATTTGATCCGCAGAAGCATTGTGTCGAAAAGCCCACGAGGTGCTGAGAGAACGTGTAGAGTGCGCCCTCACATGTATTGGAGGATCTTTCCCTTTGACAGCGTAGGCTCTGGCAATGATGGCTCGAATCCATTTGGATAACGTCGACTTAGCTGCCTTTGTACCGCGTTTGGGGCCGTCAGGTATAATGAAAAGAGTGTCAGATCTTCTGACGTCCTCTGTGGCTTTGAGATTACAGGAGATAGCCCTGACAACGTCAAGTGTGTGGAGTTTGTGCTCAATGGGACCTTTAGGGTTTAGACATAATGAAGGTACCACTATGTCCTGGTTCAGGTGGAATTCAGATACTACTTTAGGCAAAAAGTCCGGAGTGGGTCTGAGAACGACTTTGTCCATATGGAGTACCGTGAAGGGTGATTTGCATGACAATGCCACAAGTTCGGAAACCCTCCTAGCGGAGGTGATTGCCAAAAGGAAAACAACCTTTTCGGTCAGTGTAGACAGAGGGATCTGTTCTAGCGGTTCGAATGGTTCCTCCTGTAGGGCGGAGAGCACCAGATTGAGGTCCCAAGGAGGAATAGGGCAACGATATGGTGGTATTATACGGGTTGCTCATTGTAGGAAGATTTGAATGTTGGGATGCAGGGACAGTTTCTTCTGTAGGAGAATGGACAGGGCCGACACTTGCACCTTCAGGGAGCTCAAGGCTAAACCTTTCGCAAGTCCATCTTGTAAAAAGGAGAGGGTCTCCCTGTCTCCCGATTAAGATCTCTTTGTTCGCACCACGATATGAAGGTTTTCCATACCTTATGGTATATTTTAGCCAAGACAGGTTTTCGTGCACGAAGCATGGTGGGAATCGCCTCCTTAGGAGCTCCCTAGTGTTGTAGAATCAAGGCTTCAAGAGCCATGCCGTCAAAGCCCACAGATGAGAATTCGGGTGGATAACAGGGCCCTGAGTGAGTAAGTCTGTCCGATGCGGGAGATGGAAGGGGTCGTCTCCCGCCATGTTTGTTATGTCCGTGAACCATGACCTTCTGGGCCAGAATGGAGCCACCAGAATGGTTTGAGTTCCTTCCCTCTTTATTTTCTTGACAACCTTTGGTAGAAGAGCGAGAGGGGGGAAGATATAAACCCTGGAGAAGCGTCAGGGAATCACGAGAGCGTCTACTGTGTGGGCCAGGGGATCTAGGCTTCTTGAGACGAACTGCTGGACCTGTCTGTTGTTCCTGGATGCCATAAGGTCGATCTCTGGTAGCCCCCACTTTTCCACAATGAGGCGGAACGCCTCTTGGTGGAGGCTCCATTCCCCGTGATCGATCGTTTCTCTCCTCTGATAGTCCGCTATCCAATTGTCCACACCGGGAATGTGGACCGCGGATATCGCTGGAACGTTGTTCTCTGCCCACCTTAGTATCACTTGAGCTTCCTTGAGGGCCGTGAAACTTCTGGTTCTGCCCTGATGATTTATGTAAGCTACGGCCGTCACGTTGTCGGACTGTATCCATACTGGTTGTCCCCGGAGAAACGGTGCCGTGCGTTCGAGGGAGTAGCGTATCCAGGGCCGCCATCAGGGGGGGACAGGGGGGACAAGCGTACCGGGCCCGGGCATGAAGGGGGGCCCGGCAGCGCTGCATTTTTTGAAGATCCGGGCCCCCCTTACGAGCGCCCGAGCCGTACGTCTTGCCTCTGTGCTGCCAAATGCGGAAGTGCCGAAAAGCCGAAGCCGATGCGCCGAAAAGACCCGAAGTCACGGAAAAAGCCGAAGTCACGAAGCGCCGAAAAGACCCGAAGTCACGAAAACAGCCGAAGTCCTGAAGCAGCGCAAAGACCCGAAGTCACGAAAACAGCCGAAGCCGAAGTCCTGAAGCAGTGAAAAGACCCGAAGTCACGAAAGGTGAAGTTGAAGTACTGAAGCCGTGAGTTCAATTCTACTGAACACCAGTTTGTGTATTTTTTTTTTTTTTTAATCTCCTGGCCACCAATGTATTATTTTAATATTCTATAGGCCCCTGCAACCAATCATTTTTTTTAAAACATGTTTCTTTGGGGCCCCAATTTTTTTTTTAACTCGTAAGGGGCCCCCTGCCACCAATGTTTGTTTATTTTTTAGTTTTTTTTTACATTTTCTTTTGTTGGGGCCCCAAGTTTTTTTTAACTTATAAGGGGGCCCCTGCCACCAATGTTTTTTTAAAAAAAAAAAATTTAATTTTTTTTTTTTTGGGGCCCCAATTTTTTATAAGGGGTCCCTGACCATCAATAGCTTTTTACAACTTGTGTGGGGGGGTTACTTTTTTAGCGCTGATGTCTGTGTGGTCTTTTAACTGCGATGTGGAGTGGGCGGGAAATGGGGTGGAGCTTGGTCGTCAGTGTGGGCGGGGCCCAGGGGGCCCCAAAAATTTTGTTGTACGGGGCCCCGTGATTTCTAATGGCGGCCCTGAGCGTATCGCTCTGAGCTCCAGAAGGTTGATGGGTAGTCTCTTTTTTTCTTGAGTCCATAGGCCCTGTACTGTGGTTTGGCCTATGACTCCGCCTCACCCGCGTAGACTGGCATCTGTGGTTAGGAACATCCAGTGATGGGGTGGAAAGAGTTTTCCCTGCGTTGTCTGATGTGGTTGAAGCCACCAGTGAAGAGAGAGCTGCACTCGGCTCGGAATGGAAATATTGCAATCGAGGTTGGCTTGATCTCTGCATTGGTGTAGAAGAATGGTGTGTTGAAGAGGTGAATTTGCAGAAACCTTCTAGACCATTGTCTATGGGGTCTTTAAATGCGGCCGCGTCAGCGACCGGAATGGTAGTATTATAGTCTGGAAACCGGAGGATCTACAGCGGGAGGTGAAGACCAGAGGTCGATGCATTCTTTTGGAAAGGGATATGTCTGAGTGAAGCGTTTGGGAACAAACATGAGCTCTTCTTGTGTCTCTTAAAGATGTTCTTTGCTGGTTCGACCGAGGCAGTAGAATCTTCTATGTTCAGAGTGTTTAGCACAGCTTGAATGAGACCCTCCACCTCCCCTTGGGTTCTGGGAGTGTCTATGTCTAGATCAGGGTGGTCCTGATCAGAGTCGTCCGCGGAGATTACCTGACCTTCCTCGTCGGAGGGACAGAGAAGTTCCCCCGGAGAATCTGGAGCAGATGGTGCATGACGTTTTGAAGTCCCTGGTCGGGAGTCAAAATGAGAAGGTTGGAATAAACGCTCAAGAACCTTGTCTAAGGTCTCGGGTATGCGGGCCAGATGTTGAATGCCTGCAAGTGAGAGGGATAAGGCCCTAAGGAGTTCAGAGTCTGAATTATTTGCCGGGGTAAGTGGCAGTGAGTCAGTTTTTCTGCAGGCCCCACACATTGAATCAGCTGAGGGTGAAGCAAATTTTGTTTTACAATTTGAGCAGGCTAAAAAAGAAACCTGTGGGTGTGTTTGAGCTGAGGACTTGTTGGTCCTGGGCTCTTCTGCCTTGTTGGCCATTTTGCTCCTTCTCAGTGAGAAATGGCAGGGGTAGGGTTGAAATGAAATGCCCAATAGAATTTTTTTTTTTTTTTGTGGCAGGGGTATATAGGCTAAACAATATATACGGCCGTGAGAAGACTGTAGAAAGGTGGCCTGCAGAGAGAGAAAGAAGAGATGTGAAGGGGGACCCATCCGTCTCGTGCACCCAATAGCATGCAGTCAGTATACATGCATATAGTTGCATAGATAGCTTTTAATAGAGGCAAAAGTATTTATAGAGAGTAAAGGTGGGACTTGCCTGATAGTGTTGACAAATGTGCAGCTGAGGGAGGGGCTGGACGCAGGGTGATAGAAAGGCAGTTGTGCTCTTGCCCCCTGAGAATAGCCTTAACCAGAAGCGACAAGGCTGGAGCGCTGCGATAGGACTCTGCAGATGGAAGACAGAGCTGAATGCGTTATAAGTGCGGAGAGTGAAGAGAGCAGGCAGTCTAAGAGGAAACTAACCTGCTCCTCAGCGTAGGTATAGCCGCATGGTCCCTACTGTTCAGCGAGAGGCAGTGTGCGTCCGGCGGGAGAGAGAAGAGGTAGATGCGCCGGAAGTGGAGGGCGCGTGAGTGAGGGTTGGAACGCATGGATGCGTGTCACCTGGGGAAAAAAGGCGCAAAACTATAGGCGCCATAGAAGAGAACGCGCCGGAGGTAGAGGAGAAGGGGGGAGTGTGGGGAGGTGGAACGCAAGGACGTGCGTGTTACCAGGGAAAAAAGGCGCAAGTAATAATGGCGCCAGGGGAATTGTGCATAGATGGAGGGGGGTGCCGACTAAGGCGGTGAGATAAAAATAAAATACTAACCTGAGAAAACGCCAGCTGATCTGTGCCCTGTGTAGGTGTACCCCTGTTAAGAAGAAACACACATATAAATATATATATATGCACAGTTGTGAAATATATATGTATATGTATGCTATTATACGCTCAGGTGAGTGTATACTGCTGCTGCTGCAGACCTCCGTAGAGCGGGAAGACAGCGCAGGGGGTGAGGAGCAAGCCTGCAGACCTCCGGAGAGCGGGAAGGCTGAAGGGCCTTGATCCGTGCTCCAGCCACATAAAAGAAAATCGTGTCTTCTCCTTCTGAGGACACTAAAAGAAACTGGGGGTAATAGGAGGAGGCAGGGGATGAAGCCCAGAGCAGGAGGAGGAGTCATATTTTGCAACATAGTGTCCATCTCCAGCTGCAGGATCTTCATTCCCCATGGTGCCTGTGTCCCCCAATTTAGGCAAGAGAAATTAGGGTTTTTTACTTTATCCTATATATCTCCTTTAAATTATTATTATTTAAGCATTAGGCATGTTCAGCACAAGCATTATCCATTGCACTCGGGATGAGGGGGAGCAGACTGCCCCTTTAAATGGATTCTGTCATGATTTTTATGATCGTTTTTATTTATAAATTACACTGCAAATAATTCACTCTACAATATAAAATTTCATTCCTGAACCAGCAAGTGTATTTTATTAGTTGTAATATTGGTGTGTAGGTGCATCTCATGTCATTTTGCCTGGTCATGTGCTTTCAGAAAGAGCCAGCACTTTAGGATGAAACTGCTTTCTGGCAGGCTGTGAATGTGTCGCAGTGGGACCTGGATTTTACTATGGAGTGTTGTTCTTAGATCTACCAGGCAGCTGTTATCTTGTGTTAGGGAGCTGTTATCTGGTTACCTTCCCATTGTTCTGTTGTTAGGCTGCTGGAGGGAAAGGGAGGGAGTGGTATCATTCCAACTTGCAGTACAGTTTATCAGAGTACACGTCACATGGCTGGGGGCAGCAGGGAAACTGACAATATGTCTAGCCCCATGTCAGATTTCAAAATTAAATATAAAAAAAAAATCTGTTTGCTCTTTTGAGAAATGGATTTCAGTGCAAAAAAACATTTTCTTCCCCATGACAGTGTCCCTTTAAGCACTAGGAAATTGTATGATCAGACAAGAGTAGGCCTTGTCCGGTCAGAATACCTGCAATCATAAGGCTGTCCTTTTTCAAATATTTTACCCCAGATCAGCCTGTAACTTTCTAAAGTGTGTTGGTTATATTATTGGAACGACCGTTACTAAAACATTTCTCTCGATCGTAGATTAAAGCGATTGGCCAAACAGAACTAAATGCCAGTAACCCAGACGAGGTATTGCAACTTGCTGCACAACGGAGGAAAAAGAAGTTCCTGCAATCGATGGCAAAACTTTACTTTTAAAAAGAAATGACACAGAACATGTAAATATTTTTGTATCCCCTTCAAAAGACAAATTAAAAAAAAAAAAATACAAAAACAGCATTTTTATTTGTATAATACATATTTACACATATGTACACAATTCCACTAAAAAATTGCAATTCTTTACTATGTACAAAACTCATTTACAGGAATATATACAGAGTTTCTAAAAAGTCTTCAAATGAAGACATTTACAGAATGCAGATGCTGTTTTGGTCGGTGCAATGGTTTGTATTGCAACATTTGGGGCAGATCTATCAAGGGCCGAATATTAAAAATTTTGAAATTCCAATTCAAAAAGACCAAATGAAATGAAGTGTAATTTTTTTGGCTGAGTGGGTCTGTTTTCGAATCAAACAAATCAAAGTAATAGCTCATTTGGTTCAACGTTTTTCCAAAAAAAAAAAAAAAAAAAAAAGTTTTTCAAAGTCCACCAATTGACTCCAAATGGGTTCTAGGAGGTCCACAAAAGGCTTAAAACAGCAAATTTGGCAGGTTTTGGATGGCAAACGGTCGAATTTAACGAGAGAGTACATGATCAAATTAGATTCGAATTTGAAAAAAATTGAAATTGGACTATTCACTAGTTGAAGTACACAAATTAGATTGAAATTCAAATTTTTACAATTTTTACTTCGACCTTTGATAAATCAGCCCCTTAGATTTCACGGTAAATTAGTTTCCCAGTATAATGGTCTAACAAGAACTGGAATAAAATGGCACCCAAAGCGATGGATTTCACAGTGAAAAGGCAAAGTTAATTTCATTGGCTGCCCAGTTTCATTTCAGGAAGCCTTAAACGTCTGCCTCCCCATGTCTGTCATTTCATACTATTCACAGCTATAAATAATTTAGAGAAATATAAGGTCTAAAGGAGAAGCAAGATCAGTGCAGGCAGTTGCTGAGGAAGGGGGCGGTTCTCACCTTTAAGTTTTTTAGTATGTTAAATAATGAAGACCAATTGAAAAGTTACTTAGAATTGGTCATTAAATAATTTCTATAGCTTTAATTATTTGCTTTCCTCTTTTTCAAACACGGGTCACTGACCCCATCTAAAAAAAACAAATGCTTAATAAGGCTACAAATTTATAGTTATTGCTACTTTTTATTACTCTTGTTTTTATTCAGACCACCTCCTATTCCAGTCTCTTCTTCAAATCAATGCATGGTTGCTAGGGTAATTTGGACCCTAGCAAACAGATGGCTGAAATTACAAACTGGAGAGCTGCTGAATAAAAAGCTAAATGACTCAAACCAAAAATAAACCAATTGCAAATTGTCTCAGAATATCACGCTACCATTTTGGACTCTTCACGGATAGGGTTGCCACCTTTTCCTAAATTTTTGACTGGCTGGTGGGGGCAGGAACAAAAAGTAGTGGGTTGTGATGTAAAAAGGGCAGGGCCATGATGTAAGAGTGGGTGGGGTCACATCATGATTTCAAGAATGAGAACAAAAGTTACGTTTCCAGGGGATTGGGAACAGGCCAAGGGGTCTTTTTAAGAGTATTACAAATTTACCGGCAGCTACGTTGCTGCTAAATTTGTAATACTGGCCCCAGCCTTGGCAGGTGTTTAATATTGGCCAGGTGGCAACCCTGTTCACAAAACATTTGGCCAAATACCAAACTGAATCCTAGTTTGCATATGCAAATTCAGTTCAGCCAGGCAGAAGGATTCGGCCGAATCTGAATCCTGCTTAAAAAAAAGGCTGAATTGTGGATTCGGTGCATCCCTATGCGAAGGTAAACCACCCCCTTTAAAGGGAAGAGATCTTCTAATACCTAAATAAGTTACTAGCCTCAAGGTTTTAAGCAGCTTCCAAATAAATAGCAACAGTTCATTTACATTTAAAACACTATTCCACTTCAGTAAATACAACAAGGGTTTCCTCATCATTTCCTAGTGATAATTAATAGGGAGCAATGGCAAGTTGTTACCCATCCAGGCCCAATGGTTAATAACCAGCCTAATTAACAGCACGAGCCCAGCCAATAGCAGAGCCTGACCCAAGAATTCAGTGAGATAAAAGCACAATGTATACAAAATACATTACTATCATTTTTCTACAAAGTGTCCACAATCCTAAAGTTTCAAAATAAATTTCTTTATATAAAAATGTTTTGTATCCATCAGGGATGCACCGCATCCATTATTTTGGATTCGGCCGAACCTTTTGCAAAAGATTCGGCCGAATACTGAACCCTAATATGCAAAATAGGGGTGGGAAGGGTACGTGCTTTTGTGCCAAAAAGTCACGTGATTTCACTCCCTTCCCCTAATTTGCATATGAAAATTAGGATTTGGTTTGGCCAGGCAGAAGGATTCGGCTGAATCCTACTGAAAAAGGCAGAATCCTGGATTCAGTGCATCCCTAGTATTAACATTATTTAATTGATTTGCACAGCTCCTCTTTAAGAGGCTCTAGCACCAAAACCAAATGTGCTTTTTAAAGAAGCCGGAAAAAACGGCAGTGTCCAATAAGATTCCTCTGGTTGGTGAGGACAAGACATGAGCTCAGCTGTCCACGAATGCCGGGCCTTGTCAAATCTGCAGCAATATTGCTTCGAATACTTCGTTCCTATAGAACGAGGCGCTGCACTTCAAACCACCATAGAATTGCTGTAAATGGCACAACTGCAGTTTTATGGGGTTTAAAAAATAAATTCTGTAATAGTAACCTTAGTAAAGGTTGGAATAATTGCAATAAATAAGTTTGCAACCTTGAAGCTACAAAATAAGTTCCAATGCAGAGCAAGTCATTTATGAAACAGGGAGTTAAAATATTCGTAGGATCCAGGTATAAAGCTTCCAGTATTAACAGCTGCACCTTGAAATGCAGAGAGAGAGGCTCCACTCGATTTCAATCTGCTCGTTTAGAAAGTCTTTTCCGTACTCTTGGGAGGGGTGAGGATGCCACCGATGGACACAGGAGACTCGCCCAAATCACCATCTGGAATCTTCACATCATACTGCACAAATGAAAAATAAAATTACTTATTGACAACCAAATTTACTGCAGCACGTCTTTTGGTTTCAACTCATTCAAATTCCAGCCATTCAAGCCAGTGCTTGATGCTAGTGGAATTTGGATTGGAGCAGCCACAATCGCTAAATAACTTGAAAGCTGCTGCACAAATGCTCAGTTTTTATTTATGTGATTCTCAGATGAGCAAGACAACTTGGCTCAAAACATCTACCAGATTTATCAAGGGTCAAATTGAAAATTCGAATTTGAGTTTTATGGCCAATCCAATTTGGGATTTGGCCAAATTCTGCCCAGCCAACCCAAATCCTAATCTGCATATGTATATTAGTGGTGGGGAGGGAAATTGCGTGACTTTCTGTAGCAAAACAGGAAAGTAAAAAGTTTTCCCCTTCCCAACCCTAATTTACATATGCAAATTTGGATTCTGTTCGGTATTCGGCCGAATCCAAAATAGTGGATTCAGTGCATCCCTAGCCAAAACGGTCAAATTCGACTGGGGAGTTATTCAAATAAATTTTTCAAACAATTCTTAATTAAATTTTCGAGATTTATCATACACTGGCCCTTTAACAACTAAAATTCGACTAGTCACCACCTAGAACCTGCCAATTGTCGTTTTAAGTCAATGGGAAATGTCCAGGGATCAATTAGTAGTAGTTTGCAGCCTTCCTGACATTCAAGTTTTTTTTCAGAGAAAAAACAAAGTTTTATTAGATTCAAATTGAATTTGATTCCAGTTTTCGGGTTGATTTAATTCAGAATTTTTATAATGAATTTCAATTGGTCGAACTTGAGTTCATGGGAGTTTAAAAATTTTTTTTTTTGAAGTTCGACCCCTGATAAATGTGCCTCCCCAAGTACAATTTCAAGGTTGTTTTTGGGCCACAAATATGGCTGCTGCAAGCTATACCATCTGTCTGAGGTGTTCTGTACTTCTAATTACCTCCGCGTTTTAGACAGATTGTAGGTTCCGTCTTAAAGGAAAACTATATCCCCCAAACAATGTAGGTCTCTATAAAAAGATATTGCATAAAACATCTCATATGTAAAACCCTACTTCATGTAAATAATACATTTTCATAATAATATACTTTTCTTGTAGTATGTGCCATTGGGTAATCATAAATAGAAAATTGCCATTTTAAAAAAAAAAAAAAATAAGGGATCCTGAGATTCAAGGTGCAACCAAACATGTTAGGTCACATGAGCCAATTAACAGACAAAGTTGTGTCTTTTGCTTCAACACTTCTTCCTGTTACAGTTAGAGCTGCAGTATTTCTGGTCATGTGATCTCTGGGCAACACACAGACCAAAACTAAATGGCTCAAGGCAAGAGATGTACAGTAAAAGGGCAATATTTAAATATATTCCAGTTTGGTAAGATTCTTTAATATGTCACTCAATATGATATAAACTGTTGCTTAAGTATTATTTTTTTTTTTTCCTTAAAGCAGAAAAAAAAAAATGTCATTGAGGAAAATGCAATTAATTATATTCTTGATTTGAGTGTAGAAATTTACTATTAGATGTTTTTTTCCCTGCATCTCACCGTGTATAAACTGTAGCACACTCCATCTTTGGACTGTAAATGAATTGAACTTATATGACCCTTATTTTACCTACTAGTTTCTTTGTAACCAATAACTGTAAAGCCACTTACCAGCATATCAAGGTAGTTTGTGTGGGTCTGGATATTGTGCATATCTTCTGGGGCTACCTTCTTAAATACTTTCAGCTTTAATGGGAGGCTTCTCTTCACAACTCTCACAAAAGGAGCCATCCAATGAACGCATTCACTGATGTTGTCCATTTCGAGACCTTCAGGTGGAGGTGATTGAAAAAAAAAAATTAAGTGTCAATTCTTTGCAAAAACTAGTTTGACAATACAGTCCTGTAACATTGTATAATAAATCTTTTATATGTAGAATTCTATTCCATCCAGTGCACGTGGCTCCTTTCCTAGCAGACAAATTCAATCACACTCATATAACAGATTCCAGTACAAACAAAATAACTGCCTTTTGCAAAAATTCTGCATGTAGAGAGAGACAGGATTTCTGGTTATTTTCAATAGAGTGAGCTCTAATACATCTTCTAGGCAAAAGGAGCCCCCTACAAGATATATTGGATCCAACGGTCAATGAATATCTGACACCCAACTCCTGAATCAAGAGAACCAGATGCTGAGAGAGGGATAGTGAAAATAAACTTGATTATTTCAGAAACATTGCAGAATATTTAATTGATTGTATTTAGAAATGTCTTATTTCAGTGTGCTGAAGCTTATTACATTTTAATTTTTGAAATAGTTCCCCTTTAAATACAACTGTAGGCAATTACCTGTAGCTTTGGTAACTACTTCTATGGAAGTACAGTGGTATAAAGCAGCAGCCGCCAAGATCCTGTACTGGAAGTTTAGCGAGGTATGGTGTAGAATACACAAGTCTAGAAGCTGAGGCAGAGAAACAATCATATTAGTGAGCAATGTGCCATGACAATGACTGGCTAATCAGCAGTCTTTGCAGCATAAAATGGTATGAAATCACAAAAACAATTAGTGAGTTTTAAACAAAAAGGCAACATATCCACACTCCTTACCTGAGCAACATGAATAAACTGCTCCTGAGAATATTGAGGTAACAGCAATTTTGGATGATCTTTGAGAGACGACACTTGAAGGTACAGGTTCAGCCATGAAATGGCAGTTACAGGACACAGTTCCCACTTCAAAGCCTGAAGAAAAGTAAAAAGCAATGGTTTCTGCAACAAATCACAATATCCGGTTTCCATTTTGGAAAGCGTGCAGAGTATGCGTCTTACCTTTAGTATGATGAGCTCCATTTGAAGAATATCATCTTCACTGCAGGCACCATCAGTGATGTAGGCAAACTCATGAAGTTTTGGTGGATAGATTTCCTGTAATGAGAAAAAGCAACGCCATTTAAAGGGATTTGGTCATGATTTTTATTTCTAAATAACACGGTTTACTCTACAATATAAAATGTCATTCCTGAACCAGCAAGTTTATTAGTTTATGTTGGTGCGTAGGCCCCATCTCAGGTCATTTTGCCTGGTTATGTACTTTAAGAATGAGTCAGCACTTAAGGATGGAACTGTTTTCTGGCAGGCTGTTTCTCCTACTCAATGTAACTGAATGTTTCCCAGTGGGACCTGGATTTTACTATGGAGTGCTGTTCTTATATCTACCAGGCAGCTGTTATCTGGTTAGGGAGCTATCTGGTTACCTTCCATTTGTTCGGTTAGGCTGCTGGGGGGGGAAAGGGTGGGGAGTGATATCACTCCACCTTGCAGTAAAGAGTGACTGAAGTTTATCAGAGCACAAGTCACATGCCTGGGACACCAGAGAAACACAATATGTCTAATTTCAAAATTAAATATAAATATATGCTGCTGGAGCAGCACTATTAACTGATGCATTTTGAAAACAAAATTTTTCCCCCCCTATGATGGTATCCCTTTAACATCAGTAGGCTCTGGAAATACTAAGCCAGAAGTCCTCAGACATATTTGATGCTTACCTCCAGTTTAGAAGCAATAAAGAGTGCTGTAACTCCTATAAGCTGAAGCATACTTTTGTTCACACGAGTCTGGGTCAGCATAAATCTATCAAAGAAATCCTGGGCCAGGTAAAAGGTTTCTCTGTGTAGTGTGTAAACCTCTGATACCTAAGCAGGAGGGGGTGAAAAAAAAAAAGTTAAGAAGAAGGCAAATAATTTGAAAACGGGAAAGAGTTAGAAGGTGGCAAAATAATTCAAAAATTATAATAATGAAAAGTTGCTTAGAATTAAGTCATTCTAGAACATACTAAAAATAACTTAAAGGTGAACCACCCCTTTAACAAATCAGGCTACACCTAAAGAAGGTATCCATTGGTTAAAGACTACTCCTGAATTTCATAACCAGATCTGGCCACCCACCCAAAACCATATCCTGCTTGGCTTGATCACAAAATCAGTCCCAGTCAGTCTGATCAAGTAGAAAATGTCACCATCATATACATAGGCCAGAATAGATTAATAGATATAAACAGAATGTGCTGACACTTATCAATAATTCTGTAAAAAAGGGATAAGAGCTCTACATACCTCTAGGAGCCAATCCAGCAGAACAGACCTCATGTCCGGATTCAGCATGGGATGGTTTTGTAGTAGACGACTAGAGTGCACATATCTTGACTCTTTGCTTATCATCTTCATCCACACATCCTTTGAATTACCCCAGCTATAAAATAGTTTTAGAGTTATATACAGTACACACATTACAAGATGGACAGAGTATTTACCCGGATTATAAGTGCAAACTTTCTGGTGCTATTTAAATAAAGGTCATCTAGTCCCTCCTCCATAAGCACGTCATATTTACATCAATGTGCATAAAGGTCTATTAATTTATAGAATCTTTAATATAAGCCAAGAAGCGAGCGGATAATCACAAGAAACAGCTCACCTTAGTTCTGGCAAAGGGGATCGGCTGATGAACAGATTCTTGAACCTGTATCTTGAGAATTGCGATAGGTCGGTGGAGACTGGCATTTCTTTGTGTGGCGTTTCTATGAGAATGCAAGGGGTCACTGTTCCTGTAGTAATCTCTGACCAGCAGCCCTGTTAAAAGAAATTTGGGATATTAAAGGGGTGGTTCACCTTGAATGTTATAGAATGGGCAATTCTAAGCAAATTTGCAGTTGGTCTTCATTATTTACATTATAGTTTATGAATTATTTTGCCTTTTTCGTCCGACTCTCTCTCGCTTTCAAATAAAAAGGGTCACTGACTCCCATCTACAAACAAATGCTCTGTAAGGCTACACATTTAGGGGCAGATTTACCTAGGGTCGATTATCAAGGGTTAATTAACCCTCGATATTCGACCGTCAAAGTAAAATCCTTCGATTTCGAATATCGAAGTCAAAGGAAAGGATTTACCACTATTCCTGCAATTGAAAGACCGAAGGATTTTAATCCATCGATCGAAGGATTATCCTTCGATCAGAAAATTGTTAGGAAGCCTATGGGGACCTTCCCCATAGGATAACATTGGCCTCGGTAGGTTTTAGGTGGCGAACTAGGGGGTCGAAGAATTTTTTAAAGAGACAGTACTTCGACTATCGAATGGTCGAACAATTTTTAGTTTTGGATAGCAATTTTTAGTTTGGATAGCTCGATTCGAAGGTATATTCGACCATTTGAAATTCAAACAATTTTTCCTCTATTCCTTCACTAGAGCTAAGTAAATGGGCCCCTTTTTGTTATTGCTACTTTGTTATTACTTATCTTTCTATTCAAAGCTCTCCTACTCATATTCCAATCTCTTATTCAGATTAATGCATGGTTGCTAGGGTAATCTTGACCCTAACAACCAGATACACTACAGTAGAACCCCCGTTTTTCCAGGGGATCAGGAAAAAATGGTGTAAAATGTAAAATCAGGGACATGTATTATGCATAATATATAGGTGGCACCCCAAAACAACAATGTAAAATGAGGGAAAACTTAAAATCAGGGGATGTAAAATTGAGGTGTCACTGTAGATTATAAAGTCTAAATACGCCTAGTGAGGCTCTTGGCATTCAAAACAGAGTATCTCTGGCTTTATTCAAGCGTGTTCACAAAGAGATGTCCAATAAATGCAATAAGAGTTTACATGGCAGTGAGAGCTTTCACTGGATTGTTGTGGTCGTCATTTTCTTACTCCATGTGCAGTTCTCACAAGAAGTCCTCTAAGAGTCTATTTCATGCATTTTGCTAAACACTGGCCAAAATGGCTGCCATGTGATAATATGGCAGGTAAGGTAATATATAAATCTGCAATTACTTTTGTTTAGTCAGTTTGACAGTATTTGAATGGTTCCTTGAATTTCATATTACTCTGTGCTATTACTTCACTTATTCAAATCAGTCTTCTGACCAGAGTAAATACTTTAAACCCAACAAGCACATTACCTGGATCTCAAAGTTGTGTCGTTTCGCGTCCTGGTGGCATTCAAATGTTGTGCTGGTTTCCTAAAAAATACAAGAATATATAGATTTTATTCTATACAACAATCTGCTATCACATGCCACATGTATGGCTGATGGCTGCCAAAAGACATTTAAAAACTAAAACCCACTTACCTCAGATTTGCGCTTCTTTGTTGCAACTTCAAGTTGGCAGTCATTGCCAATGTCAGAGCTTCCATGCCTTGCTTGCAGACGGCCACTAGAAACAAAACATTTCATTGGTTTTGAGTTCCCCTCACAAAACACGACTAAATGGATTTGCATGCTCTAGAAATCCAGCTTTTGCTGAGCTACAATCCCAACACTGTTTTTCAAGCAATTGCAGCTTGGGAAAAGGGGTTTGGCCGTCACAGAGTGCAACGGTGTGCAGTTTTCTATGTCTTTATTAAGGCTCTAATCTGCATTTCTGCTGCATTTGGGTATAGGGATACAATATACGTATCCAGATGGCAAAAAAACAGTAAATCAATACCAACCAAATGGGAGAGCATTGGGGACACGATGATTAAATATATCTTCCAATCACTTCTGATTAACATGGGCACTATAAAGTAGCCATGGGGGGTTTCCGCACCATAACTTACTATTGCTGCAGTGTGTTCAGTTTGGGCCAATTCTAATACACCTCATTTACAATATGACACTAAGGGGCAGATTTATTAAGGGTTGAATTGTACTAAGCATTAGCTTAGATCAGGGGTGCCCAGGACGTCAATTGCGGTCTACCAGTAGATCCCTTTCATGTTCCTGGTAGACCGCGACCTGGGTCCCGGAAGGGGGAAGGACACGGGACGGGAGAGCACAGGGGGGGGGGGGGGAGGACACGGCACAGGAGAGGAGAGCACAGAGGGGAGGGAGGACACGGGACGGGAGAGCACAGGGGGGGGCAAGGACACGGGACAGGAGAGGAGAGCACAGAGGGGAGGGAGGACACGGGACGGGAGAGCACAGATGGGGGGTAGACACGGGACGGGAGAGCACAGAGGGGGGGGAAAGACACGGGACGGGAGAGCACAGAGGGGGGGGAAAGACACGGGACGGGAGAGCACAGAGGGGGGGAAAGACACGGGACGGGAGAGCACAGAGGGAAAGTACACGGGACAGGAGAGCACAGAGGGAAAGGACATGGCAAGGAGGGAGAGCTGGCTGCACAAAGAGGAAGGAGACGTGAGGGAGTGCAGGCTGAGAGGAGCAAGCACGGAGGGGGAGGGAGTGTAATGTACAGGTCATCCAATTGCCATCTTATTAATAAAGTGAATGAACCCCCTAAGCAGGGTTGCCACCTTTTCTGGAAAAAAATACCGGCCTTCCTATATATTTTTTTTTTTCCCCCCCATATTAACAACATTAGGATCAGCCATCGTTTTTACCGGCCAGGTGGCAACCCTAGCCCTCAGCCATGGAAGAACGCTGGGAACAACCCCACAACTTCTGCAGGTTGGGCCTCTTCCATTTACAAGTTTACTACATTTACCTTCTTCTTGACATTCTCCCAAATTGAGGAAACTTTCCACCTGAAGAAAAAAAAAATTAAAGTTTAATTAAAGGTAAGTGATAAATAAATCTAATTATAAAGAATATTCATTTATTTTAGTCATGGTTTCCTGAACAAGGATAAAAGCTTGATTCTACAGTGGATGGAGGTGATGAAAGGAATAAGATGGAGGTGGCTTTGGGGTGTGGAGGTGAAGGGCAGCTGAGAGAAAAGAACTAGTGGCACAATGACGCCTCCTCCACTCACTGAACATGATCAGATCAATAAAACGAATGGATAACGTGGAATAAATGTGGAGACATCTGTTAGACAAGGGCCACAGAGCCGGCGGGGCGGGATGTCTATAGGGACAGCTCATCAGCAGACTCCCGCCAACCGCCGGCCGGTACCACACTTTAGTAGGGGGGGGGACAAAGACCAGGTTTGGAGGGACACATCAGCAGAGGGGCCCCTGTACCTTCAGTGAATGCAGCTAAGAAGCGCCAAGCCCGGGAGACGCAAGGGCAGCAGAGTTTTTTGGGGAGGCGACAGTTCCGCGCCAATTTATTGAGAGCGCCCAAATCTCCCCCAGTCTCCCCCTCCGAACCGGGGTCAGATGGGACATCGGAGGGGCAGCGAGGCACATAAATAGCCCTCAGCGTGTTCTCTCCTCACCCCCAGAAAGCAGAAGATTTAACAAGAAAAAAGCCCGGGCAGCAGCTGAGTTGTGACTGGAGGGGGAAGGGACAACATGAAGTGAATCTCCCTCCAAAATAAACCGAATCGGGGGTACAAACTATACCTCAGGGGCCACACGAATCCCGTGATCCCCCCGTTATAAAGAGGAGGTGCGCCGGGGCAGGAATTCGACGTGAACCCCCTGATTGTCAGTAATACACTGTCCCTACGTGGGCATCTGTCACCGCAACGATTGCGTCGAAACAGAACATGGAGCAAGGACCAATCCATGACACGATTATAGGGGTGCGCGCACACTATCCCCCCCACTTGGATCCGACCGAAAATTAAAAAAAAAAAAACGTTTAAAAAAATAAAATCAATGAAAGAAATCATTGGCTCACATTGCAGTTCTAGAAGGCAGTGTCTTGCTGAGCTGCACCAGTGCTCATAATATTAATAGAGCTCCATATAGAAGTTTTGGCGGGTCAACAGTATTAAAAAAAAAAAATAACACCCAGTAAGGCTACGTACTCACCAGAAACAGCAGCAGTCAGTGCCCAGACCGGGTTTCAGCTGATCAGCTGGCGCCAAGCCTCTTTATACTTTTCAGGACAGGTCTGCGCATGCGCGCCTGGCTACCAATACCGGCAGTCCCATTGCTGAATAACAAGAGGGGGGTTACAAGTGTCACGACCTCACCTTCCTTTCTTTCCAAAGGGGGTGAGAAGAAAGGGAAGGGAAAGATTTATAAGGAGGGTATGTGAGAATCACCTTTACATGCATTTTCTATAGGGAGATTTTAATTTTTTTTAAAAAAATGATCCAGCAGCCACTGGGATAAAGGCACAGAACTAGTCATGTGACGTAGACTTAACTCAAACAATAATGTGGTAAACGCACTGTTTTCATTGCCAATTACCTCAGACTTTTAGTTATCCTCAAACGCTACCCATTACAGGCAAACGTCAATGCAAATAAAACACCAGCGAGGCGTCACAATTCCTGAGAGAAACAAGACGCAAAAGTCATTTTAATCTATACAGACTAGATTTCTGAGGGGTTCTTTTTTTTTGGACTGGCACACTTAAAAAAGAAGCAGCCATTAAGTCTACTGTGCGCGCACTTTGTAAAAATTAAGATTAGATTAAGGCCATGGTACCAACATGGCCTCTGCCAAATCTGGACTGGGAGTCAAATACGCCCTGGCATTCCAAGTAATCAGAGGCCCATACAGTCCTCCACCAGCCCAAGGGTCAGGGCACACAGGCAGATTCAGGGAGATTAGTCGCCTGGCGACAAATCTCTTCTTCAGGGCGACTAATCTCCCCGAACTGCCTTACCGCCAGGCTAAGGCTGACGAGGAAACTTTGGGCGACTTCAGAAAACGAATCGCACCTAGTGTCATCCCGCCGTCGATTTACATTTTATACAGCGGGAAGCCATTTCAGGGAGATTAGTCGCCCCAAGAAGAGATTTGTCGCCGGGCGACTAATCTCCCTGAATCTGCCTGTGTAAATAGTGACTGTCTATGGGACCTTACAGTAGCCCCTCTGGCATTTGTCAGAAACCACAAATTGTCAGTCCGGGCCTGGCATCTGCCACACTGGGGTTTTTAGTTTGTGCTCCAGCCATAATCTATTTTAGGCATTTATTGTTTAGAGGGGACATATCTCTGAAGTTATAACTGAAATTCTGCCGAAACGTCAGGGCCGAAACAAACATTGCACCAACTGAGATTCAAAATAGGTCCTGGCATTTCAGGAACACTGAACCCCAAAACTACAGTGATCGTCTGTGGCATCTTACAGCAGTCTCTCTGGCACTTGTCAGAATCTACAGACTGCCAGTCCAGCATGAATCCAGGGTCACGCGTCTCCCCATATTGACCACTCAGTGCAGCGCTCGTTTGAGACGTGAAACCCTTGTCACTTTCAGATATTTGTCATTGTTAAGCAATAAACGGCAGCAATAAAACGCAAGGTATACCATGTCAATTTACTGGATTATTTATTGCTAGCCGCCTACTAAAGATCTGTTTCCAAAACCAGTTTCCAACACATGTTCTGCCCCCTTTCCTCATGGTGTAAGAGGCATGTTATTTGCACTGCACACTTCCTGCTGTGTGCTCGCTTCCCCCTCCTGACTAGGAAGTAAGGAGTGCATGAGGGGGAAAACTGCCCCAACCTGGTGAAAAACAGCACCTGTTCTCAATGAAAAGCCCATTTGTCTGAGGAAAGGGCAGAGTAGGCCCTGGTAACAGCTGAACAAGCCCAAATACAGGGAGGAAAGGCACCAGCATTCCCTTCTGTCTGATCTTCTAGCCAGCTGCTGCTGTACTATAACTCCCAGAATCCTCTAACAGCCATTGGTAGTTCAGCAATAAACCCCACCTATCCAGTTAGACCCAATAAGTGAGCCTATGAACTTGTTCTGTATGGGGCATAACTATAGAGGAAGCAGACCCTGCGGCTGCAGGGGGGGGCCCAGGAGGTATAGGGGCCCTAATTCATATAAAATTTCATTAAAACAGGTCAATCTCTAGACATTTGTGGGGCCTATAAAATTTGCTGTGGGCACAGTAATATTTAGTTACCAGTCTGTACGCCTACGGTTGATTTAGACATCACATATTTTGTGTGACGGTAACGCAATTTTCCTTGTATTCATGCTACACTGCAATAATAATAACACATTTCCAGGGCCCTGTACGACAACACAATTATTGCAGAAGGAAGCTGAAAACTACTACTGTCTTTAATTGTCTTAACCAATGGCACAGCTGTAGCTCTCCCATCATTACGATCATAGAGATTCACCTCTGTTTTTACTAAAATATATGGTTAAAACCCCCCCTCCCCCATACTAGCCCTCATAAGCTTTGCTAAAGATATGGGGACCCCAACAACTGCATTCATCAGGGGCCCCAATCTAAGGCTAAAAATTCAGCCTGTTGCAGGACTACAATTTAGCCATGGGCTGCAGTAACTGCAGTTTAACAACAGATGTAGGGTCACATTGTGGCCGTGCCGGCTGTATAAACAAAAATACAACATCCTTTATACTTTCATCAATATTTTCTCCTTAAAGGGGGCCAATGTGATCCTGGAGGGACGCTTTCTCCTCCCTGCTGCCGTCACTCGCACTCAGAGAAATTGCTTGGCGCTCAGCAGAACAGCAGCCGTAAAAGACAGCCGTTCACTGAAAGCTGAACCCGCTCTTTTTGTATCGCTCATGTGCGATTTGAATTTCCCGCGGAATTAGGATAGGTGGGTTGGGTCCGGGGCGGGGCCGATGGAAAGACGCGTCCAATCGCGTCCCAAGACGTCAGCGCAGCGTGGCCAGCTGAAGAATGTAAACACAGCGCTCTGGAAGCACGTGGGTGGAAGCGCGCTGTCAGCTGGGACAGGATAAGGTTGCTGACGTGGGAGATTTGGTTTAGTCACGTCTAAAAATGATTTATTTTTAAAAATCTGAGGAGTTCCTTGCCTTCATCCTGCTGCCCGCCAGGCCCTCACTGTGGCTCCCGGTAAAGGCCAGAGGAGTTGTTTGGGCCTGTGTGTCCAATACCTTCCAACATTTTGGAAATAGATGGACAAAAAGATTTGCTGCACATTGTTTTCACCATGCCCGTTTTGTCACCACACCTCTAATTACCATGTCCATTTTAAAAATTTGGCAGGTTATGAAAGTTTAAACAAATTTCTGTGGTTTTTATGCGTTATTACAGTTTTGCCAATGACGGTGATTTGCCCTTTAAGCTGCGAGTCACAGTTTCCCCAAGAGCCCTGCTTATCTTAAATTGTTACAAAAGTATCTATTCTGGGCTCTCTGCCAAAATCAAATGAAGTCAGAAACTTTGTATCTTTTACTAGCTGTTCAGTGCAGGAGATCAAAGAGAAAGTCGGGACATTTCAATAACAATCCGGGACTGCGGGCTGAGCTGTCAAATTCGGGACTGTCCCGCGAAAAACTGCAGTTGGGAGGTATATAATTTGTAGCTGGTGGATCATTACAAAAGTCTTTATATCTTGAATCGGATGTTTCACTGTTGGCTCTGTTTGCCCTGCATGCAGTCTATTGTATCACTGACAGCAAGGCAGGGTATATATTGGCCCGTGCCCCTGTGCAGCAATAAATGGCACCATGCTGGCAATGACCCGTATGTATAATCGCATGAATCCACAGGCATGGGTGCAGGGGCGATCAGCGGGCTGCTGCCGTTTGTGCATTAATCTGCTAATGCTGGTTATGGGGGGGGGGAGCTTTCAAAATCTCCAGCTACCAGTCCTAAGTGCCCCAGAGGCAAAAACAAATGGGTGGAATGCCACCCCTAATTTTTTGCTGCCCTAGAGTCTGGGCTTTGTGGCCTTCCCACAAATCCAGGCTTGGAGACAGGCCCAGACTGGCAAACTGTGGGTTCTGGCAATTGGCAGAGGGGCTGCTGTAAGATGCCAGTCACTAGACAGTCACTATGGATTGGGCAGGCGGGGGTCTGTCTGGGCTTCTGTGTACAGGGTCTATTTTGAATCCAAGTCCAGACCTGATTGGAAGGCACAAAATCACATATTTTTCAGGGTTACCACCTTTTCTGAAAAAAAAATCCTTCCTATGCTTTTTTTGTTTTTTTTTCATATTAATAATTTTTGTATCAAGCATTATTATTTTTACTGGCCAGGCCCATAAAACACATACCGGTCTTGCGAAGTAGGCAGCATAGACAAAGGTGTCCCTGGGTGCCTATATAGAATTTTATATTTCTGAAAACATTTCTAAACCCTCTGTCAGAGCTTGAGAAAAGGCCGCATATAGGCCTGAAACGTTGCTAACCAGATACTTCCATGAAAAATTGAATAAAGGCATTTTTATTCTACAAGGTGCTGTACAGAAATTTCTCTATTAAACCCTCTGTCCACCACAAGATACTTGCTGTGAAATTCGGTGGCGGAGTCAGGGGGGGAGGGTTGATTCTCTCTGATCAGCACCAATGGGACAAGGGTAGGAGTGCCTAGGGCAGCACTGGACTAGGGTTGCCACATTTTCTAGAAAGAAATACCAGCTTTCCTCTGTTTTTACCTTTCTTACCCTGAACATATTGCTGGGCAGAAATGCAGCACTGCATCAATAGTCCAATAAGCGTCTGACAGGGCCAATTTAGCAGCTTTCTACCAGCCCATGTATAGACAACTCAAATGTTACCCCCTCACTATAATGAGAAAATAAAAAGGTATTTCACACAATCAGGCACTGGGTGCGGGAGGTTAAGCAGTGTTTGGGAATAGTCAGGCCTGGAGAAGTAATTTGGGATACTCATATGATTTTGCCACATATTTTTTCATGGGATACACACATTTTGTTTTGTCCCCTGGCTGGTGCAGTATTAGTATATCTGTATTATCAATATCTGTTCTGTTATTGGTTTTTCTGCCTGCAGCTCCTATATAGCAGGATCTCACCTTAACCCTCAGCTATTCAGGAAAGGGAATTCTGGAGGCTGTCCTTCATGTAAAAGCACCTTGGCTGAATTAATTATTAATACGTAAAATTAAATATGTTTTCCTGCTGATACCTTTAAAGACTGATATGACATTCAAGTGCTTTTTAGTGTTGCCACTAACGACTCACAACTCCAACCTGTAGGCCGTCCTAAACCGTGTATAAAAATGATACCATTTACATTAGTGAAGACATACACATTTATAACATTGGCCTAATGCAGGGCTGCATTCATTTCAACAACTCCCTGTGGTCACATCACAAATAAGGCACCTGTGTGAAATGCATATAAATGCAATCATTTGTATGTATGTATATGTGTATATGTCAGTTGGGGGTAACCGTACATGCTTCAGCTGGCTTCTGCTTGTAATCTGCTCCCCACTTTTTCTTCAGGCTTCACAAGACTAATTGCACTGAACCCTAATGTGGGTTAAATCCCATGGTGGTCCTAGTCTTATGCAGTAAAAACAATTTGAAAAAGAAAAGGCTAGACTAGCAAACTGTGCATTCAAATGCCCCTATTCCCATACACATGCACTTAGCAGTTAAACCTTGTTTTGCTTTTATTGGATTCAGATTTGAAATGTAAATGTCCTTTCACTTGTCTTGGTAATGACCAAATGTTATTCTTGTAGGTAAGTGAACACACCTAGTTATGCAGCTACTGTTCAGGTAACACAGATATAGATAATTATGGCTGTACATAATCTCTTGCGTACAGGGTTGCCACCTTTTCTGGAAAAAAATACAGGCCTTCCTATATATTAATGAATAACATTGGGATCAACCATCATTTTTACCTGCCAGGCTGGTAAAATACCGGCCAGATGGCAACCCTACTTGTGTAAATAATTTGGGAAATAATGCAGTCCCTACTATATCACACACAGTTGTGATATTTGACTCCCTATCCCCTAGTCTTGCATCTCCAGCTAGAGTCCTGCGCATGTCCATTTTTTGGAACCCGACCCGTACCCGCATTCTTACCCGATTAGAGCCGCTACCCGACCCGCAAGTACCTTATCTGCAACCCGGACCCGCAACCCGCTGACCATCAAGAATCAGGAAGCGCTGTCATTGTAGACCGGAAGTGACATCATCGGAAGTAGGCGTGATCAGAAAATAGGAGTAAAAAGAAGACCCGCGGCCCGACCTGCAGAGCTGCCAACCCACGGCTATACCAGCACCTGGAGCTTCCACCCTCAATCCGCAGGGTACCGCAGGTTTTTGCTGGTACCCGACCCGCTGCAGGACTCGATCTCCAGCTGCCCACAAGGAAGTGTCGCTTAAGTTGTGCCCCACATTATATAAAGGGCACCCACAGCCGCCTGCAAATGAGATGCCTCAGAAGCACTGATGTGGAGGTGGAGGCCTCTCTGTTTTCTCATGAAATGGAAGCCCCATTGGTTCATGAAATTCATGGGTCCACAGTGTGTCAGGAAATGCTTGGGGGGTTTCACGTTTTTTTATAAAATTCTTAGGACCTCCAATGTGTCAAGAAATGCTTGGGGGCCACTGTGTACTATAGAAAGCTTGGAGGGCGCACAGTGGTTTGAAATGCTTGCTGGCCGGACAGTGTCATGAAATTCCGTACAGCAACAGCCACAAAGTCACACCAGGGCTGGTATGAGGATAGTAGTGAACTCAATAATCAGATGAAAGATTGGTATAAAAAATTTGATTGCATATTCCTGGCTCTGTGTTCTATTAGTAATTTATTCTGTGCAAGTGCATATATTTAAAAAAAAAACAAAAAAAAACAAGGTTTACATTTTCAGATTTAGGAATATAAAATGGCCAGGCCACCATACCACTTCAAGGCAAACCCCCATACTGTATTTTGCCAATTAATGCATAGGGGAGAAGCAGAGTATGGAACACTGAGATAAGTCAGTATCTATACACCCATGTGGCTATACTTAAGTGGCACGTGCTCAGCTTCTTTGCCCCATGCCTTCAAGGCAATGTAAAGTCAGAAAAGTAAAATCCAAGTTTTACTTATTTTAATGAAAAAGAAATCTCGAATATACTTTAAAAAACGTGTACCGTTTTTAAAAGAAACCTGATTGTATGCAGTGAAATCCCCCCTTCGTTTTACTTGCTCTGACTCCTGCGGATAAGAAACTTCAGATGGTCCCTAACTGCTCTGCAGGGAAACAATCTTTCAAATAGCAGGGGGGAGGCCCCCACCTTACTTCCCAGAACTCAAGCAGCTTTGTTTTTTCCTGTAGAGCAGCCGGCGACCATGTAGAGATTTGTATCCACAGACCCAGTGCAGTCTGCATATTCTGATTATTAATCAGTCTTACTGTATAGGCTTCTGGCAGATATTATTTGACTTCTGCTGATTTAAGACAATCCCTAAGCGTTAACCTCCCAACTGAAGCCCAGACCACACTGAGCATATGCGTAGTCTTGGTCTTGCAAAGATGTATAATAAAGTTACAAAATGGTGACCACCGTAGCCAACTTTGAAAGCATAAATTATTTGTTTGATTAGGCTTGTGGTGCAGTAAGTTCATGTTTATGTTTAGTATACAAAATACAGAATTTCTAGCATTATTCTTTTTTAGACTTTAGTTCCCCTTTAAGGTTTATTTTAAGATGCTGCCAAGCAAGTCACTATCCCCTGATCAAGATGTTTTTCATGGGCCCAGTCTTTTTCCTGTGTCACCTGTGCCTACCTGCTTCCAATTTTGACTCTGTGCTGCCTGCACTGACCCAGACCTGCCTGACCATGAGTTTGTCTAATGCATTGGTATTGTAACTCAGGGCCAGACTGGCAATCTGTGGGTTCTGACAAATGCCAGAGGGGCTGCTGGAAGTTGCCATAGACAGTTACTATATATTGGGCTATATCTGGCCTCTCTCCTTTTAGAATTGTTTATTTCAGTGTTGTAAACTTACATGGTAATGGGGCAGCTTTGCATTGCATAAAACTGGTAAATTACTGTACATTTTGTGTATTCCCAACCTGCCATCGTGGTGTTTTGTCAGGACTGCCATCAGAAATCATAGGGGCCCTGTACAACAACATTTTCACAGATCCCCCCAGTAACGGAACTACCTGGTTTGTGGGACCTGGGAGCAGTCTGTGCAGCTGCCCCCCTCCACAAGCAATACTGGCGGCGGATTTGCCTGAGCCCCAGGGCCGGGCAAAGGTAGTTTGACACCCTAGGCAAGGGCTTCAATCAGCGCCCCCCCAACTTGCATTACCATTTCCCACCTTACCGTTACGTTTTGTAAATTAAGCTTACAACATAATAAATTGCATTTTAACAAATTCACAACAAACCATAAATATTGCCCCCATTTGTACCTGTGCCAGCAGCCATTGCCCATCAGCCAAGAATTAAAAAGCCCAGCAGGTCTTCTGTGCCAGCTGCCATTACCCAATAGCCATCGATATTGCCCCCAAGCCCCCCCATCCGTACTTGTGCCAACTGCCATTGCCCATTAGCCATAAATATTGCCCCAAAGGGGCCCAAGCCCCCCATCTGTACCTGTGCCAGCAGCCATTGCCCATTAGCCATAAATATTGCACCGAAGTGGCCCAAACCCTCACAATCTGTACATGTCCAAAAATAATACTGCTGTGTCCCCTACACAGGTAAACACAACTTTGCAGGCCAAGGCCCCCTATAGGGGCATAACCCAGGTTTTTTTTCCAGGCCCCCTCTGCACCTGAAATCTCAGAACCCGTATGACACACTGGTGGCCAGGGACCTCCGTACATTTTACAAAAAAAAATTGGGGTTCAGTGGAACTTACCATTTAAAGTTCCTCGGGAGTGGTCTTCCTCATTCTTTTCTGGCACAGCTTCTTTATTCTTCTCTGGAGCAAATTTTTCTGTAGCACGGCCAGGTCCCCCCCCCGAGAACTAGAAATGGCTCAGGCCCAGGAGGACAGTAACCCCTGTGCCCCCTGATCACGGGTTACCTGCTATCCCTGCAGCAGTCTGCAGATCCTGACAGGGCTCCTCCCACACACATACTGCAGAGGAAGTGACATCACACTTCAGGTCTCTATACACCCATATGTCTGCATTGTGTCATAGTATAATCACACTGCAATGCCAGCATAGTGGTGCCAAAATCACCTTTAAAAACCTTGCATTAAACAGTGCCGGATTGTCCTGTTTACTGTGGGACAGTCGCAATTTTGACAGCTCAGCCTGCACGGACGCCAGAAAAAGATAAAAGTTTCTGAAACGTAATTAAAGTAAGAGGCTTTTTTTGCAGAGAGACCAGAATACTCCGCACCTGCACTTAGGTACATTTGTGCATTTAAGATAAGCAAAGACACAATTGTAATTATTTAAGACAAGCAAGTCTCTTGGGAGAATTGAGATTCACAGCTTAAATTTCATTCACTAGCAAAACTTTCAACACATATCTATAATATGTAAATCATGAATTTGTATTACCTGCAGTCTGTCCTTACCACTTGCCTTCCCTTGAATTTTGCTTTTGCCTGATCTCAGTCTTTAATTTTCCAATTTCCAGGGCACAATGCCATCTGAAGAAAGACTAGAATTTAATACCCTTTAAGTTAACCTAGATACGAACTTATGTGTCAAGTCAAATTAAAGGGGACCCATCACCCAAAAAAAAAAAATTCAAAATCCTATTTTACCACATTAGTCAAGCAAAATGAACTTTAATGACACTATATAGACTATTTGAATCTTGTTTCCTTCAGCCTGGGAATTCATAGTTATAACAAGCAGGCAGGAGCCATTTTGTGGGCACTGTTATTAAGACAAGCCTTGTATCATCTCAGAATCTTGTTTGTGCACCAGAATGGGGGACCTGATGTCCATTCCCATGCCCTGGCTACACAATTAAACGGTGAAGAGAACGGGGGAATGTGGGGAGAGCAGTGACATCTAGGAAGTGCTGAATGGAAAGTGAAAGTAATTTTTTGCCCCACCTCTATGACTAAGGCATAGAGGCGGGGCAGACAATATTTGATTGACAGCTGAGATTTTTAAATTTGCTTTGGATGCTTTAAAGGACCAGTAACATCAAATTTTTTTTAAAAAAAATTCGTTAGTACACAACAAAAAAAAAAAAACCACATACATAAATTATACTTTAAAAAAGCAAAGTCTTTATTAAGAAATAACTTACAGAAACTCTGCTTCCTGTCTTCTACAGAAACGGCGAAAGGGCGACCATCCATTGAGCGGTGCTTCATTTCTCCTCCCTGGCTCTCTGCTGCTGGATCCTTCAGCTGCCACATTCTGTGCTTTCTGTAGTGCAGCGGCGCTTCCAGCAGGAACTTGAGGCAGATCTGCGGTGCCGGTGTTCCTATGGGCCATGTTCTCTCTATCACTGCTGTAACAGCTCAGGCCCTACAAGATCCCCCTCCGCCCGGGGAGGTGAGTCCGGGTCAGTTCCTTGTAGGGCGGCTGTGTAGCAAGGGGAGAAAAGACTTGGAAGGGGGCGCTGAGGTTCTCTTCACAGTTTGCTGGGACAACCGGTAGCGCGTCCTAGAGCCCTCGCAGCTGCGTGCACCCGCTGCAACTGTTTCTCTCTGGCGCTTCGCAGCTACCGACAAAACTACAAGTCCCACCATGCATCCGTCCCATCTGCTTCTCCGAAAGCATTACCGGCAGTGGGAGGCAGGGACTTGTAGTTAGCTGGATGCAGAGCCGCGCAGCTCAGCCGTACCTGAACTGTTACAGCAATGAGAGAGAGAACATGGCCCATAGGAACACCGGCACCGCAGATCTGCCTCAAGTTCCTGCTGGAAGAGCCGCTGCACTACAGAAAGCACAGAATGGGTCAGCTGAAGGATCCAGCAGCAGAGAGCCAGGGAGGAGAAATGAAGCACCGCTCAATGGATGGTCGCACTTTCGCCGTTTCTGTAGAAGACAGGAAGCAGAGTTTCTGTAAGTTATTTCTTAATAAAGACTTTGCTTTTTTAAAGTATAATTTGTGTATGTGGTTTTTTTTTTGTTGTGTACTAACGAATTTTTTTTAAAAAAAATTTGATGTTACTGGTCCTTTAATAAAAAATAGAAATTGGGTTTCAGGTTTCATTTGAAAATGATTTTTATTATACAGATTTTTATGTCTGGGTCGCCAATGTTAGGCACCCCACAGTGACTTTAATAGCCCACCTTAGACCCCAGGCTGGAGCTCCTATTCACTGAAAAGTGCACCAAGGTAATATCCATTGAGCACAGCACTATCATCTCTGCCAATGTCCCAGCAATCCTCTGCACTGTATGGCTACTATTATGGGGTTGGTTCATTAATTGGATATGAAAATCTCCAGCCGGACATCTGGAACAATGAATTTATATTCTACCTTTCCAAAAGGGCTCATGAACACCGATAACTGGGGCTCCATGTGCAAAAACTGAACACCCCTGATCACATTAGTGGCTTTATTAAAACTTTATTATTTACAATTCAGGTATGGGACCAGTTATTGAGAATGTTCAGGACCTGGGGTTTTCCATATAATGGATATTTCCGTAATTTGGATCTCCATACCTTAGGTCTACTAGGAAATAATTGAATAGGCTGGTTTTGGTTCCAATAAGAATTAATTATATGTTAGTTGGAATCAAATACAAGGTACTGTTTTATTATTACAGAGAAAAAGGAAATCATTTTAAAACATTTGGATAATGTGGATAAATTCAAGTCTATAGGAGACAGCCAGTCGGTAATTTGGAGCTTTCTGGATAATGAGTTTATGGAGAACAGATGCCATACCAGTACTTTGCTAATTCCAAATACTGCATTAATAGATTAAGGGGGTTTTGGGAGTCTCAGACATCCAGGGGCAAATTTATTAAAGGGGACTAAGGGATAGAGGAGGGGCAGGCAATATATGATTGACAGCTGGGAGTTTTAATTGAGTATATAACAGGTAGACATGTTTTTAAAAAAAAAAATTCATGTTTAATTTTAAAAAAGACTTTTATTATACAGCTTTTTTGTTTGGGTATCAGGTCCCCTTGAAAAGTTAAACTGAAATTTTTTTTATGGTCAAAACTGTGAAATTCGAATAGGGAATTATCCAAACTCGATTAGAGTTTTTTAATGAATTCAAATTAAATTTTTGAGATTTATCATACTTTGGGCCTTTAAGAATTGCAATTTGACTATTCACCACCTAAAACTTTCAAAATGCAAGGGAGTTTAAAAAAAAAAAAAAAAAATACGCAACATGAATTTTGAAATTTGACCTTTGATAAATGTGCCTCCCAAAGTGCAAGGCTTGCCTCCTCAGTGGCAAATTTGGTCATGAAAATTGCATACAGAATTTGATTTAAATGAATAATGTGACACAAACTGATACTCCGTGATACTCTGCTCTTGGGAAAAATAGTTGCATTAAAAAAAAAAAAAAAAAAGCAAATAAATTAACCAATATTTTATTTATTAAGATACAGACCATTACAAACACATAAAAGGCCATCATGATGTGTGTAACAATATGTTCATAACAATTTCACAATACATATTTTGTGTTAAGTTTACATAATTCTACTCCCCCCTGTTTTTTTTTTTGGCAAAGTGCTGTATTTTACCTTTTACTCACTGAACTCAACAACCTTTAAACACAACATTCATGTCTCCAGAAACATTAACAATAAGAAATGCTTCATAAAAGGATGTGGCTCGAGAAATAAGCTGCCGTCTATGCATAGAATTGTATTTTACTGGAAATGTCCCTTATAAATGTTCAAGTTATTGTCAGGCAAACACAACATGAAAATGTAACAACCATTTAGTAGAAAAGAACACAACTCATCCAGTCACACAAGAGTGTTTGCCTTATTCTCAACAGTCTGTACCAACACACTAGCAACGGTATAAAGGAAGCAATAACATATAAAAATTAGAATAATAAAGTATTTGCTTATATTAAAGTGGACGGAAGTGATAAACAGGAGAGGTAAACTAGAAGCAAGTTGTGTTGGTGGTATATACAGGTATGAGACCAGTTATCCAGAATGCTCTAGACCTGGGGGGTTCCAGATAACGGATCTTTCTGTAATTTGGATCTTCATACCTTAACGAAAATAGAAAATAATTAAAGTATTAAAAAAAAACAACAGGCTGGTCTTGCCTTCAATAAGGATTAATTATATCTTAGTTGCGCCCTAGGCAGCTCTTCTACCTACCCCTAGTTCCGGCCCAGGGCTCATTTATAAACAGTGTTTAAATATGCAACTGCGCAGTAACCCATGGCAACCAATCTTTAAACCGCCCAGGTGCAAATTTGCCCACTGTTTATATGTCTTATTCTTTTTCCTTTTATTATTTGCCTTCCTGATCTTTCCACCATTCAAATGGGGAATTATTACCCCTGGCAGCCAAAGCTCTAAGAGGCTGCAGTCTTTTAATTACACATGGTCTTGAAATGATGTCTGCATTTAAATTAACATGTGTTACTAATTGTAGTGGAAAGTTGATCAGAATTACAACTTATTTAATCATGTAAAATGTTATTTTGGCGTTTACGGATAAACTGCTCATTCCCCACCCCAGGAAAGTGTCACCGCAACAGATTGTATCCACAAGCCACAAGTTACTGTTTTTCTGTATGTGTGTGTGTATATATATATATATATATATATATATATATATATATATATATATATATATATATATATATATATATATATATATATATATATATTCCACAAAAGCCATGAATATCTTGTAAATTATATCCTTATAAACTGTGAGAACTGATGATCAGTTATAAACAGCGAGTTCTGATGTAATTCTGATGTAATTTCTATCACATGACTCACTGAAACATGAGTATTATAAGGATATAATTTACAGGTTATTTATGGCTTTTGTGTATTATATTGCAATATATGGACAAACAATCTCCAGGATTCGGTTCGGGATTCGACCTTTTTCAGCAGGATTCAGCCGAATCGTTGTGCCTGGCTGAACCAAATCCGAATTTGCATTTGTAAATTAGGGGCGGTAGGAAATCATGACTTTTCGTCACAAAAGAATAATTCTTTTCACTTTTTTTTTTTGCTTTCCGGACCCTAATTTGAATATGCAAATTAGGATTCAGCCAAATCTTTCACCAAGGATTAGGGGATTTGCCCGAATCCCAGATACTGGATTCGGTGCATCCTTACTGAAAAGGAATTCTTAGTTCTAAGACCAGTATATAAGCCTGCAGCCTTGTACTTGTAACCAGATAGCAGCTCCCTAACACAAGATAACAGCTGCCTGGTAAAATCAAAGAACACTCAATAGTAAAATCCAGGTGCCACTGCGACTCCTTCAGTTACATTGAGTAGGAAAAACAACAGCCGGCCAGAAACAAGAAAGCCGCTCCATAGTGCAGCACTGGCTCTTTCTGAAAGCACATGACCAGGCAAAATGACATAAGATGGCTGCCTTCACACGAATATAACAACTAAAAAAAAAATACACTTATTGGTTCAGGAATGAAATACATTTTATGGTAGAGTGAATTATTTGCAGTGTAATTTGGAAATAAAAAAAACACCATAAAAATCATGATAGAATCCCTTTAAAGGAGAAGGAACCCCTGTAGAAAAAAACCCGTACCCCCCACCCCACGTAGACTCCCCATTCTTCTCCCACCAGGCTGACCCCCCCCCCGGAAATGCCCCATACTTTATACTTACCCCCTCACTGCAGATTCTGGCAGCGGACTTCACCGCATCCATCTTCCGGGTCTTCGGTAAGCTGATTGGGAGATCGGTATGTCGGCAGTTGGAGCAATTTGCCGGTTTTCGTCAACTGCGCCAAAATTGACGGTAATTGCCAACCTCCCACTCAGCTTACCGAGGACCTGGAAGATGGATGCCGTGAAGTCAGCTGCCAGAATCTACGACGAGGGGTAAGTATAAAAGTATGGGGCATATCCCCGGGACGGGGGGTATGGAGTTTTTTTTTTTTCTCTACAGGGTTTCCTTCTCCTTTAATAACTTTCCGACAGGCACCAATAGAGAGAACCTTTCCATGTAGTAATTACGCTTTCTAAAACTATTAATATTCCAAATTATATAAAAGTGAGCTCTAGAGTAAGCCACAAAGAGTTTACATGTTTTAGTTATTTTAGAATATGTAATCGGAAAATACAAAGCTTCCATATCCATTTAAACTCTCAATAATTCACATTAAGAAATTGATGCTGAAATGAAGTCAATAGAAAAACTGTAAATAAGGTAAGAACACAAAGAAGATTGTTAAGCAAAGTTATTTTTGTGCTTAACAAACACAATGCCCAATGACAAAGTTAACCCCTTTTGCCTAAGCAAAGCTTCCATAACATATCATGAGATTCATAAAAAGTCATACAGAAGCCCCTGAAAGGTGGTCATTTTGAACAGCCTTTTAATACAGACCACCAACACAGTGATGTTTCTGTGCATAACCCATATGTCTTCCAATTAAAGCATACCCCATAAATAAGATCCTCACCTATATATATATATTCTTCCTTGAGATCATTTTCCCATAATTATCTGTTTTACTTAAACCAAGAAATCTGGGGGGACGTTACAACGTTACAAGGTCTGATGCTGTGGGATGGGGGTACTAAAAGGATTGTTGGTGAATAATAACAAAAAGGAATAACTAACTAGGGATGCACCTAATCCAGGATTCGGTTCGGGATTTGGCCTTTTTCAACAGGATTCGGCTGAATCCTTGTGCTTGGCTGAACCGAATCCTAATTTGCATATGTAGATTAGGGGCGGGTAGGGAAAATCACGTGACTTTTCACCACAAAAGAAGAATTTTTCCACTTGTTCCTATCCTGCTCCTAATTTGCATATGCAAATTACGATTCGGTTCAGTATTCGGCCGTATCTTTCACCAAGGATTCGGCAGAATCCCAAATAGTGGATTCGGAGCATCCCTACATCTAACAGAGGCTCATGGCTGCGGGGGGGGGGGGGGTCGATAATATATGAATTCTTGTACAGGTCCAAAAATCAGTCAGGAGCTTGACAAAGAGCCAGGTGGGCTCGAAACGTTGCTATGTCGTTGTTGCCCTACATGTGCAAAATAAAGGCTCTCTTTTAATCAGAGTGCTGCCCATTCAAATTCCTAACAGGTCCAAAAATCAGTCTCCCCTTTCTCTTATTTCAGCTATTATTTGGATTTCTAAGGGCTTTACCAGAGTAACTGCTGTTCTCTACAGAGACTGCATCATATAATCCCAGAGAAACTGCATCTATGTTCCAAGCTGGTCATAAAGAGATACAATAAAATCAGGTTTCTTAAATAAAAGCTTGTTTCAAAAAGCTTAAACAATTAATGCTTGGAATAAGATTATCTGAACAAAGCAAACATTGTATATGACGTATCTACTGTATATTCAAGGTGTAAGGAAAGAAATAGATCCATTATTGGGCAGCCAATAATATCCATGTATACTCAACAGTAAATAAGCAGTGGTCTCAGTTATACTAAAACATACAGTTTAGTAACTACTCAAAAACCAAACAAACAATACAAAGGCTACACATACATAATCATAACCACAGACTTCTAAATGTTTTAAACATATTACTTTAGATAACTCTGGTCAAGTTTTCTATGTACTACTGTAAAATACAAATGTCATTAATCAACAACCAAACCAAAAAAACAATATAAAAAGGAAACAAAATAAACTTAACGTATGCTGGCATTTACCAAAAGGTGCCACTAACAGTTTCTCAATAACACGTTCAGTCTATAAAGCTTATCAAACAAGATCATACAAACAGTGCCATAAACACACTTACAAGCCTAACATCTCCTCATTACATATTGCCCACAACATAAAAACAAAACAAAAAAAAAAAAAAACTATAAAATGTTAAAGGGGTGGTCCACTTTGAAGTTAACTCTATAACTCTAAGTATACTATAGAAAGACCCATTCTAAGCAACTTTGTTATTGGTCTTCATGATTGATTTTTTTTTTATAGTTTTCTATTTATTTGCTCATTTCATCGGATTCTTTCCAGCTTCCAAATAGGGGTCACTGACCCCATCTAAAACAAATGCTCTGTAAGGCTACACATTTACTGTTATTGCTACTTTTTTATTACTCGTCTTTCTTTTCAGGCCCTCTCGAATACATATTCCAGTCTTTCTTTCCAATCAGTGCATAGTTGCTAGGGTAATTTGGACTCTAGCAACCAGATTGCTAACATTGCAAACTGGACAGCTGCTGAATAAAAAGCTAAATAACTCAAAAACCACAATTTATAAAAAATGAAATTGTCACAGAATATCATGTTCTACATTATACTAAAAGTTAACTCAAAGGTCAACAACCCCTTTAAGCAAAACAAATGACACAGCCTATAAACTGTAATGATCTAAAAATCATAAAACACACCATGCATCGGAAAAAAAAAATACACTCGAATACATACAAAATGTCTTAAGTACTTAATATTTTCAATGTTCGGCTGAATTGCATTTGCCCTGAGTACAACTGCTACTGTTCTGTACACACACACACATACACACGTTAGTTTTCACATGGAGGCACAGCTATGGTATTCAGGAAGAATCCGACTTCTTCTGGCAGCGTGATAGCCACTACTGCATTCCTTAAAGGAAAAGTAAAGGGACAATTACTGGGGTCATCCTAGAGCTAGAAGGTTCCTAACAAATTGGAGCCCAGTAAGTTTACCTTTATTTCTCCTTTAACAATTCAAGTTGAAAGTTTAACACTGAAGAGCAGCCAGATTTCCAGTCTAAAAGAGGGAACACGTGTGCTGTCTCAAGTGTAATAGTAACCACAGGGCAGAACCTGGCAAAATCATAGAAAAAAAAAATCAAATATCAATAATCTTTCTGCTATATGCTTGACATATGACATGAAGACGACATGACCCCTCTAATTCATTGCAGAACCAACATATGACAGAGTTATTGGCCTCTCAAACTGTTGGATCAATGAACTAAGAGTGCATCTCAGTTTTTTTTTTTTTTTTTTTTGCTGTTTTTGTCGTCTTTGATTACACTTATGACTAATGTTCTGATTAGCTACAGGTTCTTTCTAGCCCCACCTACTTTAATAATATATATATATATATATATATATATATATATATATATATATATATATATATTCCAATGAGTATCCGCACTCCAAAGCTGCTGTCAAATGGCGGGGTGCACGGTAATTTTTTATGTATCAAAAATCTTCAGACCAGCACTCCCTTTAAAAATTTAGTAATTTTATTATCATTCTGTAGTATCCGACGTTTTGGTCCACATTTGGACCTTTTTCAAAAAAAAAAAAGGTCCAAATGTGGACTGAAATGTCGGATACTACAGAATGATAATAAAATTACTAAATTTTTAAAGGGAGTGCTGGTCTGAAGATTTTTGATCTATATATATATATATATATATATATATATATATATATATATATATATATATATATATATATATATATATATATATATATATATATATATATATATATATATATCTATATATCTATATATCTATATATCGATATCTATATATATATCGATATCTATATCTATATATATCTATATATATATATCTATATATATATATATATATATATATATATATATATATATATATATATATATATATATATCTATATATCTATATCTATATATCTATATCTATATATATCTATCTATAGATATATATCTCCTGATATAAGCTCCTAAAGAGTTTGGCTGCATTGCTGCCTAGATTGTATTTTCTTCTTTAAAATTCAATGCCTCCTGGGCTTAACTTAAAATATAATGCAAGTATAATGCAACAGCAATATTCTAATACAATTTGCAATGGTCTTAATGTTTTTGTGGTTTTTGAAATATTTACATTGTATTGAACCACTACAGTAGATCTGTCAGGGGTGTTGACACCAGACAACTTAATTGCATTTTCTGTTGCAGGCAGAATAAAAACCCTTAGAATTCAAAAACCATACATACCGGTAATAATAAGACCAAATGAAAATGCGCTTAGAATAGATCTATAACAAACTAAACATGAAAATAAAAGGTAAACACACCTTTAAAAGAACAAGAATTAGCCCTCCCACTACTAACAGTGGGACTGCCCTGATTAATTTCATTATGAACATTAAGAGGTACATTAAACAAGGATCGAATTTTGAATTCACATGAGTTTTTTTTAAAGACCCCTAAACTCCCATAAATTCGACTAGTCAAATTTACATTGAATTAACATTTAATTTTTTTTAAACTCAAACGACACGAAAACTTGAATCGAATTTGATTAGAATTCGATTTGAATTGAAAAAAAAAAAAAACTTGATTCGAATGTCAGGAAGGCTACAAACATAACCAAATTGATCCCTGGACCATCCCATTGACTTAAACAGTAATTCGGCAGGTTTTAGGTGGTGAATACTCAAATTCGAGTTCATAAAGGGCCAGAGTATGATAAATCTCTATATTCGAATTAAAACTCAAATCGAGTTTGCATAATTCACAATGCAAAAGAAAAATTCTTATTAAATCTGCTCCTAAATCTCACACAATAAAAAAAAAAAAAAAAAAAAAAAAAAAAAAAAAAACACACACACACACACACACACACACACACACACATGTACATATACATGACCTCAAGGCAAACGACTAACATAATTAAACATTAATAATTAAGGCTGTATTTAAATGAACCCTCTGGTAGTTTAGATGAAGCACAAGTAATTTAAATTCTTGCACAATTATGACGTTCAAACAAAAAGGGAATGGTAATTGTTACTATAGGCACGATTAACAGTACTTTATGGCTTTTACACAAAAATTGAATACAGTCAATGATTTAAATATTACTAGTTTAAAGGAAAAAATAAAAACTTTTATGATGCCTTTAGAGGTCTGAAGAATTTTATAAATGATGCTGAACTGCAAAATGTTCAGAAGTGTGTATATATTTTGGTAGGCCTGATTTAGAATGACACCACCTCTGCAGCCCCAAGAGCTCATTATGCAGTTTGAAACAACATTCCTCATATACACTAGTCTATGCGAATAAATGATCCCCATTTCACCTCCTGGCGATGTACATTTCACTTAATTTCAATGGCACAATAGATACAGTTGTTGGGTAGAAATGAACAGGGCTGGGACTACATAACAAAATGTATTCATTCATCTCATCATTATGCAAATGCCCTCCAAATATTTCTTAATGTTTGGCTCCTCCTTTCACTTGTGAAAATATAACATGGGGGGGGGGGGTGAACCGAAAGAACACAGGTATGGAGCATTAGGACGCAAACCCCCATATGGAATAAAAGGCACAAAGTTTGGCCAGGAGCAGTAACACACAGGAACCAATAAGCTGCTTGCTTTTAAACAGATGACCAGTAAATGCTTGCTGGTTGCTATGGGTTACTGCTCCTGGGCAAACTTAGGGACTTTTATTACATAAACCCCAAACTTGTCAATTCCAAGTAAACCCTGGGTCATATTGGGACTTCTAGGACCTAAGATTGAGATAGTGCCAGATGTTCTAAGTGTTATACATGCATGTGATTGAAATGAAAAAAAAAAAAAAAAAATGGCTGCTGGTAACTGACCTAGGTTTGTACCAGCTAGAGTCTGGGTCCACAGTTGTTGCTCAGACAGGCCAGTATAAGCCCTAGTAAAAAAAAAAAAAATACTTATTTTCTTGCTCGTTTATCTTAAAGATAGAGCAGATTTCAGAGTTTTATGAAAGATCTTCATCCTGAAACGATGTAAACTAATTCAGGAAAAATCACAAAGCAATTAGAAAGGCATGTTTCTTTTTATGGGAGCTCTGTGTACAGTCTCTATATAGACAGAGATCATTAGTATCAAGAAGCAGTAAGAAATATCTATAATAATACAGGCCTCGTTCTAAACTGCTCACATATTGTATCTTGTTGCATATTGCTTTTATCCCTTTATGGCTGACCACCATAAGCATTGTAAAATAAGTACAAATTCAGGCATGATCTTTTGATGTACAAAAATCAAATTTACAACTTGCATGAATGTTTTTCATATCTGAAATACAAACTTTTTCATGTTTTGATTCCGTTTAAAATTCTCCCTCTCAGTAATGATCATACATTGTACAATTCACTTATACATGGCAGTGGACAAGACATCTAGTCTAAGACACATTTAAGAAGCCCCCTAGCCCTATTTCTGAAAATGTATGCAATAACCGTAATCACTGTAGTTACCAAAGAAGTGTTCTCTGGTGGGAAATCTCATTTTAGAAATGATTAGCAAAGGGTCCTGAGCTTCGGAGAATTATAAACAAAGATTTAGAAGTTAAGTGGCTTGATAACCATTATAATAATGCTAGTATGCTACAGATTATATACTTTCTGTACCAACACACACCAGCTTTGGTTTTGACAGTCTCTTCAGCAACTGCATCAGTTTCAGTGTTTCTTCTGAATGCAGACTAGCTCAATGCTAGAGTTGCATAAATGCTAAAAATAAGTCTGTTGCGGTGTGTTTAAAAATACAAAATCTCCATAAAATTGTGGGTTAACAAGAATGTATTAACTTTGTGCTGAACTTACAAAAAGGTACAGAACCGAGACCTGCACAGTCCTAGTACCAGAATGACTTGTATGCAGTACTGTGTGTAGCAAGCCCCTCTGCTACTCAACCCAGGGAACAAAGCAGAAATATTCCTTCAGTAATTGTACTTCCGCAGTGAAGGCTGGTGGACGAGGAGTCTGCTGTGCTTGATTTGTTGGGCACGGCATCCTCGAATGAGATTCTGGCGTCGAAAACCCTTTCGGTTCATATGTTTTTCCAAATGACGTTTAGTCAACTTATCACCTACATAGGTTTTGGTGTTCTCCAGTCCTTTCATGCGAGCAGCAAGAGATGCTATAGAGCAGTGTAGGTGTTTACCCTTTCTTTTATCCTCTGTATCCGACCTAAAAACAAATACAATTGTTTTAGAAAATGAATAATACATTCAGGAAGTATGGGATCCATTATCCAGAAAGCCCTAATTTATGGGAAGGCCCTCTCCCATAGAATCCATTTTAAACATATTTTTCTTTGATAATAAAACAGTACCTTGTACTAAATCTCAGCTAAAATACAGCTAGATACAACTGATCGTTATTGGAGGCAAATAAATACTAAAATACAATTAATACAACATAGCTAAAATTAGTCCTTATTGGAGGTAAAAAATCCTACTGGGTTTAATTAATGCTTAAATTATTTTTTAGTTGACTGAAACCACTAGGTCCCAAGCATTCTGGATAACAGGTCCCATACCTGTATTTGTAAAGCTACTTGAGTCTGTTGATTATAACATTATCATAAAAAGGAGCTTATGTCTCAGAATACGATTTATAAAGAACGCTGCATCTAAATATATGATATTTACTAGCCACACCAAATTCCGGTCCTGAGTATCTCATACACATACACACACACACACACACACACACACACACACACACACATTTTATTCATACTCCACTTAGGTTAAAATGCACTATCCCTATTTTGGATACAAATTATATTTTACTAGTAATACAAGGGAGCAAAAAACAATATTGGACATTTCAAAAACCTAGCCCAGTTTTCCCACTATGTACAGAAGAATCCTTATTTAACACTATCCAGGGGACTGCTTCAAAATAGTGTAAATTCCAGGAAAACAATCATTCTGTGAAATAAAACTACTATATATCTATGTAGATTGCCCCAGGCTATATTTGTCAGCCCTGGTACTCTGAAGACCCATTACTAGAATTAAAAAAAAAATCCCAGTTGCAGTAAGTGCTCTCTCCCTCCTGACATATGGAAATAAAAATGCACATTAGACGACTTCATGTGAGGCAACCCCCCCCCCCCCCCAGGTATTATCATCACTTACTGGATACCCCGGGGGAATGTTCCTGATAGCAAAACACTGCACCAGCCCATGGTACCTTAAAATATCAGTGAAAAATATCTCATTTGCCACAATCCTTAAAGGAGAAGGAAAAGTTAAAATTAAGTAAGCTTTATCAGAAAGGTCTATATAAATACACCAGTAAACCCTCAAAGTAATGCTGCTCTGAGTCCTCTGTCAAAAGAAACACCACATTTCTTTCCTTCTATTGTGTACACATGGGCTTCTGTATCAGACTTCCTGTTTTCAGCTTAATCCTCTGGGGCTTGAGCTTGAACTTGCTCAGTTTGCTCCTCTCCCTCCCTGCTGTAATCTGGGCTCAGAGCAAGCAGGGAGAGAGTCAGGCATGAAGTGATGTCACAGCAAGCTAATATGGCAGATGCTATCCAAAACAACCCAAGACAGTGTCTAGAATGGTTTACTCAGATATGGAAAAGCATTCTAAAGAATAAAAATGGCGTTGTAGCTTGCACTGTTGTGGCTAATCTATTGACAATAAACTACCTTGGCAGCTTTCCTTCTACTTTAAAGAGCACTGATCTCTATATAATACAAATAGAAAATAATCAATCAACAGACACAAGAAATATGTAACAAAACCTTTAAACTTACACTTTACTTACTCAATTCTATCATTGCTGGGAAAACCAGATTCACTATTAGTCTCTGATTTGTGGCACAAGTTATTAACTGCATACACAGACATGCTTGGGTGCTCAATGAGAAGATTTTCCAAAGGGCTGGTTTTTACTGCCACACTGGTCAGTTCTCCTGCAGTAAAACAAGGGGGTGGTGTCACAAACCAGCTCTCCTCCATGGGGCATAAGTTGAAATGAATGAAGCATGAGTCCCTTGTGGTTCCTAAATGTTCAAAAGCATTTGGCACCTGTGTGGTAACAGGTTTTTCATCAGCATGTGATATGACTTCAAACGTTGCTGCTTCTTCAGAGAACCTTGAACCAGGATCCACTTGAGCTGAATGAGGCAATTGTGAAGAAAAACGCATATGAACGTTATCAAAAATAATGGGTTCATATTTTATGTGCATGTAATTATATTGCTAAATTAAACTGAATTTTACCAAGTACTCAATTCACTGACAAACATTAAATGGTTAATTTCAACTTGCATTTCCTATACTCAACAGAACGCCAGTAACCAGTTCAAAGGGGAACTATTGTGAAAATGCAAATTTGATATAAGCTTCAGCATACTGAAATAAGAAACTATCTAAATTCAATCAATTAAATATTCTGTACCGTTTCTGAAATAACCAAGTTTATCTTTACTATCCCTCCTCAGCATCTGTTTCTCTTCATTCTGTCTTCACGTAGGAGTAGGGTGTCAGCTATTCATAGACAGTTAGATCCAATATATCTTATAGGGGGGGGGGGCTCCTTTTGCCTAGAATATGTATTGGAGCTCACTCTATTAAAATCACCAGACATCATGTCTCTCTACATGCAGAATTTGTGCAAAAGTCAGTAATTTTTGTATATTTTGTTTGTCCTGGAATCAGTTATTTGAGTGAGCTCCAATTCATCTGCTAGGAAAGGAAGCCCCCCTATAAGATACAGATGCTGAGAGAGGGATATTGAGCATAAACTTGATTATTGTAGAAATGATGCAGAATTAGGGATGCACCGAATCCACTATTTTGGATTCAGCCAAATCCCCGAATCCTTGGTGAAAGATTTGGTCAAATACCGAACCAAATCTGAATCCTAATTTGCATATGCAAATTAGGGGCAGAAAAGGAAAAAGTGGAAAAAATACTTCTTTTGTGACGAGTCAACGTGATTTCCCTACCCACCCCTAATTTACATATGCAAATTAGGATTTGGTTCAGCCAGGTACAAGGATTCGGCCCAATCTGAATCCTGCTCAAAAAGGCTGAATTCCAAACCAAATCCCGAACTGATTCCTGGATTCGGTGCATCCCTATGCAGAATATTTCATTGATTGTATTTAGAAAGTTTCTTATTTCAGTGTGCTGAAGCTTATCTTCAATTTTTATTTTCGCGATATTCTCCAATCCTCACTGTGCAGATGGCTGGCCCAGAAAGAAAACAGCAACACATATGTAGGCACAAGTAGATGTTGACAGTAGAGGGACATTAGTTTAGTGCACAAAATGTCTTTTGATAATGGTTGAGTGCAGAAGACCTCTTGTCTTGAGCTGCATGGCCAGCTTTACAGAAGTTGTGAATCTCTACAAACGACAGTTAGACTTCTAGTAATGAGAAAAGACAGGTCATGTCATAATTAAAAGGAAGCCTGTGTGCAAGCATTGTTGCTTGAGCGTTCTCATTATTATCTTTTCAAATATTTAGAAAGTTCCCCATAAAAGCATACCAGTAAAATATACATATAAATAGATGTATATCTATAGATTTGCACAGAATGTACTATGCACAAAGGACAAAAACATAGGGCTGCATTAAATTCATACCTATAAAGTCAACGACAATCCATTCGTCATCTTCTTTTTCGCTGAGTTTGGTTTCTTGGCTTGGGACATTGCTGCATTCTCTAGCAAACATATTGTTGAGCCTTTGGAACATTCCCAGACAAGGCAAAGTCCTTTGGTAGCAGTGCGTCAGACTCACAGAATTTTCTCAGCTATAGCTAGGTGGCACAAGCAGCGATAAAGTGCTAAATTATATCTCACTGCAGAGATATATATGTAAACTGTTCTGGATAAAGCCTTAAAAAAAAAAAAAAAAAAAAAGAGAGAGAATGTGAGGCTTATTGCTGCACAGAAAAAGTTGGCTTGCCATCAAGAACAAACATACAGGTATGGGATCTGTAACGCTTGGGACTTGTTGATTTTTCAGAATTTAGATCACCATACCCTAAAGTGACTAAAAACATATAAATCCAATAGGACTGCTTTGCAACCAACATGGATTTTTGCAGTTTAGTTACCATCAAGTACAAAGTACTGTTTTATTATTACAGAGAAATAATTTATAAAATTATAATTATTTTCTTTATATTCTATGGTAGATGGCCTTCCCATAATTCAGAGCTGAATATTTGGTTTCTGGATAACAGATTACATATAGGTAAGAATCCCATAGGCATGTTAGTGCATCAGCCTTAGCAACATTTGCCAGAACCCCCTGAATTTGCATCTGCACCCTCATCCTTTCCCTCACTCTATTTGTAACACAAACCCTTAAACCCCCCGCTGGCAAACTGAAAAGATGAAGCTACATCCTCCCCAATCTTATGTCAGTGACATCATATACTAAATAGAGTAGAATAGAGTTAGGCAGAGAGTTATTAGAGACAGAGGGGTGAGTGTGGGGGTAATTCAGCAGAATGAGAAGGGAAAGGGTAAAAGAGGAGAGTGAATAGAGTGAAACAGAGTTATTAGAGACAGAGAGGAGAGTGTGGGGGTAACGCAGCAGAATGAGACTAAAAGAGGGCAGTGAATAGCGTGAAGCAGAGAGTTATTAGAGACAGAGAGGTGAGTGTGGGGTTAACTCAGCAGAATGAGAAGGGAACGGGTAAAAGAGGAGAGTGAATAGAGTGAGACAGAGGGTTATTAGAGACAGAGAGGAGAGTGTGGGGGTAACTCAGCAGAATAAGAAGGGAAAGGGTAAAAGAGGAGAGTGAATAGAGTGAGACAGAGGGTTATTAGAGACAGAGAGGTGAGTGTGGGGTTAACTCAGCAGAATAAGAAGGGAAAGGGTAAAAGAGGAGACTGAATAGAGTGAGACAGAGTTATTAGAGACAGAGAGGAGAGTGTGGCGGTAACGCAGCAGAATGAGACTAAAAGAGGGCAGTGAATAGCGTGAAGCAGAGAGTTATTAGAGACAGAGAGGAGAGTGTGGGGGTAACTCAGCAGAATAAGAAGGGAAAGGGTAAAAGAGGAGAGTGAATAGAGTGAGACAGAGGGTTATTAGAGACAGAGAGGTGAGTGTGGGGTTAACTCAGCAGAATAAGAAGGGAAAGGGTAAAAGAGGAGACTGAATAGAGTGAGACAGAGTTATTAGAGACAGAGAGGAGAGTGTGGGGGTAACTCAGCAGAATGAGAAAGGAAAGGGTAAAAGAGGAGAGTGAATAGAGTGAGACAGAGGGTTATTAGAGACAGAGAGGTGAGTGTGGGGTTAACTCAGCAGAATAAGAAGGGAAAGGGTAAAAGAGGAGACTGAATAGAGTGAGACAGAGTTATTAGAGACAGAGAGGTGAGTGTGAGGGTAACTCAGCAGAATGAGAAAGGAAAGGGTAAAAGAGGAGAGTGAATAGAGAGAGACAGAGGGTTATTAGAGACAGAGAGGTGAGTGTGGGGTTAACTCAGCAGAATAAGAAGGGAAAGGGTAAAAGAGGAGACTGAATAGAGTGAGACAGAGTTATTAGAGACAGAGAGGTGAGGGTAACTCAGCAGAATGAGAAAGGAAAGGGTAAAAGAGGAGAGTGAATAGAGCGAGGCCATGGATAGGTGGGGAATTCAATGGAACAGCAGGACAAGGAACTGTAGGGGTTAATCTGCTCTGTGACAAAAGCACTGGGAGAATGGTTTAAAGCCCACAGGCAACCTGAACCCTTACATTTTCAATAATGAATGTAGTTACACAGCTATACACAGGTTCATTATAGTCTCTTTACACACAGTCGGTCAGACCTTGCACACATTAACACTAATCATTCATTTTATACACAGGTGCCCCCCCTTGTCCCTATCTGCGGATGCCCATGATGTCACATATTTTTAGGGTGGGCTCATGTCTAGGGCATTATAGATCTTTTGTCTTTATTTTGCTTCCTTGGACATTTGTAATAATAAGTGGCCACTTCAAGCATTTGCACCAACATCTCTAATAAAGACATATATATGACCTCTATGTACCCACCCTAGTCATACTGACCTAAGCGTAAGTGTACTATCAAATTCTATCTAGGCAGAAATGAACGTGAGTTCATAGTTTGCTATGAAATGCTTGCGCTGACAAATTTACACTAGTGAAACTTCGCCAGCGTTCTGCTGCAGCGAAACAACTTTGCATATCAGTGAATTAGTGTAGTGGCAGAGAATTTGTGCCTGGTGAAGTGGTGTGAAGTGTGGTGAAGCCTCCGCAAGCGAAAATTCACCATTTAGTGAGTTTGCTCCATAGATGTGATAAAAATGGACACATGCTGCTTCCAAAGGCACTTATATCAGTTGTATCGCTAATTTAGCTGCTATGCGTAGACACAATTCCAAGCTTAGCTTTAGTGCGCAGAATCGCGGTCTTGGTCTAACGCCTACACTGCAGAATTGTGGGAAATGTAAGCAACGTAACTAGAAGGTATCTTCAGACTAACGACTGTATTACTGGGAAACGGTGTCAGATTGAGAAAGATCTTCAACGCTACTTATGTCAGTGAAAGTAGGCTTGTAGTTTGAAACTCTTTTTATTGGGGTTGCCTTGTCCTTTAAAACCACTGAAAAGCTTTCATGAATGTACATTTAAAGGAAAACTATACTCCCAAAATGAATACTTAAGCAACAGCCAGTTTATATCGTATTAAGCGACATATTAAAAAAATCTTACCAAACTGGAATATATATTTAAGTAAATATTGTCCTTTTACATCTCTTGCCTTGAACCACCATTTTGTGATGGTCTGTGTGCTGCCTCAGAGATCATCTGACCAGAAATACTGCAGCTCTAAAGGTGGCCATAGACACAAAGATCCGATCGTACGAATCGAGGATTCGTACGATTTTCGGATCGTGTGTGGCATGTGCCGACTTCTTTCGTCCGGCGGAGATCGGTCGTTTGGTCAGGTTTGATTTTGACCCGACCGATCCCGCCGGAGCTCATGGCACATCGTAATCTGATCGTTCGGCCGAACAATCAGATTACACCCGATATAGCCATGCCTGTTAATGGCATATCAGGGAAAGATCCGCTTGTTTGGCAACATCGCCAAACAAGCGGATCTTTGCATCTATGGCCACCTTAACTGAACGGGAAGAAGTGAGGAAGCAAAAGACACAACTATGTCTGTTAATTGGCTCATGTGACCTAAGAAGTATAGTTTGTTGGTATGTTTGTGTGCACTGTGAATTATACGATCTCAGGGGGTGGCCTTTATTTTTTAAAATGGCAATTTTCCATTTATGATTAACCAATGGCACATACTAGTAGAAAGGTATATTATTATGAAAATGGGTTATTTACATGAAGCAGGGTTTTACACATGAGCTGTTTTATGCAATATTTTTTTTTTTATAAAGAACTACATTGTTTGGGGGGTATAGTTTTCCTTTAAATGGCTTGGAATTTGTATTCGCATTTAAATGGCCTGGTTATAAAACAATCGGATCATCCTGATGTAAAGAAAAAGGGGGTATTTTTTTTAAAAGTTGCAACACATCCTTGCTAGGGTTACACAACATAGTGAGCACTTTGTACTGTTATGTTTCCTCACAGTGGGTCTATTCTGGTGCTATTGTTCTCGACTAATGCCTCATCCTAACACCAGCCCCTGCCGGCAGCAAAATATCCCAGTGAGACACGGAGAGCAGCGCGCCGGCTTGTGCCACAACATGACCTGAGGCGCTGGAGAGGCCAAACAAGGAGACAAAGGGCGGGAACTGTTTTCATCCAGACCACGCCCCTTACGTAAGAGCTCCAGGATGCGCCTTTACGCTTGTCCCAGCCAGGGGGCGCTGTGGTGCATTTCCTACAGAAATAGAACGTCTCACAATAGAGGGTGCCGGCTGGACTAGGTAGTTAGTTGTCTGCACAAAGACATGAACCCTTACGCGCTTCGACGGTTTAAAGCACTTAAGCCTAATAAACATCTAAAGCTCAGGACCTTTTCCCACAGCTGTTATTTAACAACCCGCAGGCATTAAACATGACCGTTACTCACTCTTTGGTCGGTTTCTATTCTGTTTGCTGGCGCAGTCCTTCTGACCGCTTAGGTGTCTTTTAAAAGGATGAGGTAGACGACGATAAAGACCGTTTATGTGAATAAATAGTCCCACAGGACGAAGTATGAGGCTCGAAAAGCTCCTAACCGTCCACTGGCTTCTCGGCTCGCGACTGAAGCTTTTTTTGTTGTTGTTCTACAACTGAGTTTGCAAACAGCTGATCGGCGTCGACGTCACGGGGAGCTTCAGAGCCAATGAGGACCCTAGGGCGGGCTGTCGTTAACGCACGTGACCCCAGGGGCTGGTCTGAAACGGAGAATGGGCGCGGCTAGAAAGAATATATCTGGTAGGCAGTGGAGAATGCGCAGGTATAAGTGCCCTAGGGCGGGCGTTAGAGTGATAGGGGGCGTGGTTTTAACAACGGCTGCTGGTAGGGCATGTCCTGACAGAAGCCCTGATAATGTGAGTGTGAGTGTGAGGCGGCGGATGTTTATGTTCCTAGTGCAAGAAGTGACGTTTTGTCCGGGTTTCATCATCTTTGGCTTTTCCGTGTGAATTCACAGAAAAACTAGGACGCTGTGTATCCAGTTCATCTCCCTGTTTATTTCACACGGGAACATGTTTGGGGGGATCTAATTCTCACAATAAAATGTTGCTTAATAAAATCTATTTATAACGCAAATACATTGTTATTAAACTGCAGAATCCGTGAATCGTTGCCGGTCAAAAGCACTGCTTGTTGTGCCTGGAAGCAATCTAGTGAAAAGCCAACTGTCTTCCAGTTAACGCAGTTCTGTCAAGGCTTCTGCTGCAGTTGTTTAAGAAGTCAGAACCGGCAGTACAGAGAATATCAAGGGACAGATACATACTGCTTTTCAGTTCAGTTAAAACCATTAAATTATATTAATGAACGCCATTTGTGTTTATTTCAGGTGTGCCCAGCAACATTAGGGCAGAGCAGGGTCGGACTGGGCCAGCGGGACACCGGGAAAAAACCCAGTAGGCCCCTGGCTCTTGTGGGCCTTGCCGGCCCAGATCCGCACCCAGATGTGCAATTTCCAGGCGCCTTCCTGCTGCGGGTGCCCGGAAAATGTAGTGCTCGCACAAACGCACGCACCCGGCGACACGCCATCCTGCCAGGGCCGCCCGGAAAGTACAGTGTGCGACTGTGCGCAAGCGCACACATAGGTGGTGTTGGTGGCGGTGCTGCAGGGGTGGCCGGGTGGGTCTGGAAGGGGCCCTGGATAGCAGCCTCGGTGGGCCCGGGCCCCGCAGTCCGACCCTGGGGCAGAGACATGATCATATTTGTGGAGATCAGTTGCCCAGCTACAAATCTCTTCTATGGGGCGACTAATCTCCCCGAACTGCCTTCCGCTGGCTAAAATCTAAATCGGTTTGCCTCACATGGAAACATTTTAGTAACAATACCTCAGTTACAAACTTGTGCACTGTCCTATCTCCCTGTCCAAGACTTGCAGTCTTTTTGTGATAGGCTTCACCCAGTTAGAAAACAGGTTATTAAACAGCTGGTATTCGGGGACTTCGGAAAACGAAGAGCTCCGAGTGCCATCCTGCCGACTATTTAGATTCTAGCCGTCGGGAGGCAGTTTGGGGAGATTAGTCACCCTGAAGAAGTGGCGATTTATCGCCGGGCGACTAGTCTCCCCGAATCTCAGTATGTGTCTCTGCCCTTAGGGTAGGACAAAAGACATTTGCCCTGGGGCCATAGTTTCACAGGGACCCCTGACTGGGGGTGGGGCATACAAGTTAAAGAGACTTATTTACCTCAGGAATGTCAGCCTTGTAGTCGTCATGTTGTACTGCAGCTACCAGCATCCCTCCGAAGGCAGTTGAGATGGTAGGGCTGCCGATAGATCTTCCTTTCTTTTACCAATCTTAATTATTAATAACATTGGTATCATGTTTCATATTTACTGGCCAGGTTGCATCCCTAGTTCTAGTGATAACAGGAGTTGAATTTCAGTAACAATACCTCAGTTACAAACTTGTGCACTGTCCTATCTCCCTGTCCAAGACTTGCTGTCTTTTGTGATAGGCAGTGGCCTCACCTAGTTAGTCAAATTAAACAGGTTACCTTAGCTGTCTGGGGTCTGTCTTCCCTGTCATTTACCCCAAGTCAAAACAGTCGAGCAATTGGGCACCTTTGCCGTCATCTTCTATCCTATTTTACTTTTTAAAATAATTTTTTTCTCATTTTATTCAATTACCTACACATGCATTGATCTTTATAATCAAGGCAGTCATTCATATAGTAGTTTTATTCTCAATCAATTTGGCAATTACTTGTGGAGAAGCTAATATATGTTTAAGGGATTTGTTAATTGGAGTAACATGTAACTTACTTGATAAAGGGCCAACGCCCGAAACATGTTGTGGAGCATTTTTCCCCAATAAAAGCACTTTGCAGTCATAGCTACTGCCTTGGATTTGTCCTGCTTTCTATTATAATACTGACTGTATCAATTTGGGTGTGGACACAGGACACCTTGTAGGAGAATCCACCTACATATACTAAAGGTGAGCTACAGCCTATTTATAATTGATTTAACATGTAACTTAATGGGAGAGCATAAGAACACCTTGCAGGTACTACCAAGCTGTAACAAAAGTGGTGGCCATTGGTGCCGTTGCTACCCAGGTAATAATTAAGACCCCAGCTATGCAAGTCCACTATATGCTGGCCCAGACTGAGATTTAAAATAGGCCCTGGCATTTCAAGTACACAGAGGTCAAAACAGCCACCACCAGACCACTAAATAAATATTTTTTACTTTGTTTAAGGCTGACTTTCTGGTGTGTTCTGCTTGGATATTCTTTATCTAACACAGTGATGTCGAACCAGTGGCTCCTGAGAAATAAGGACAGTATTGTAACTACCTGGCACAGGGCCCGGATGCAGGCCATGCAGCTGGCCTCCCGACACCCCTCCAGAATCGATCGGATTAGTGTGCGCGAGAACTGCCGCTGGCCCTGAGTGGATGAGGGCCCTCTTTTGCCCCCATGTAGTTCCGACATGAAAAATGGATGTTGCTCCCAGTGACCTCAAAGCAGGTGCTAAATTTGAAATTCCAGGCTTGGAGATTTTGTTTGCAATAAACCAGATGTACTGCCAAAACAGAGCTTCATTTAGTCTGCCAGTCCACATAGGGGCTACCAAATAGGCAATCACAGTCCTTATTTGTCACCCTGATTTCATGCTTGTGTTGCTTCCCAACTCTTTTTACATTTGAATGTGACTCGTGGGTAAAAAAAGATTGGGGACACATAAACATTCCACAGAAGCTGTCTCCTATCTATATTGTTATCCCAAAGGTCATAACATATCTGGGCTGGTCTAAATGATCCAGATAGTCTAAGTCAGCTAAAAGGACTTGTATGGTGAAGTCTTTGTTCGAATTTTATTTAAAAGTCTTAGGCTGAGGGCACACAAGTTTACTGCCCGCTTCTCTCTGCCTAATGAATATGAGAAGGAGAGAAGCAGATGTGCTGAAATCAGTGCTGCATTTAAAAGAACAGTTTCCACTTGTGTGGCTACACAGCTGAGCGGAGGGAAGATTAGCCTGAAAAATGTGAAAGCAGCCAATTTGAAGCCGATCTCCGCTCTGCTCAGCTCGGTGTAGCCCCACACAAGTGGAAACTGTTCTTTTAAAGGACCAGTAACATCAAAAAATTAAATTGTTTTAAAGTAATAAAAATATAATGCAGTGTTGCCCTGCACTAGTAAAACTGGTGTGTTTGCTTCAGAAACACTACTATTGTTTATATAAATAAGCTGCTGTATAGCCATGGGGGCAGCCATTCAAAGGAGAAAAGGCTCAAGTTACACAGCAGATAGCAGATAAGCTCTGTCTGTCTAATGGTGTTATCTGTTATCCATTATCTATCCTGTGCCATTTAGCCGTTTTTCAATTTCCGCCATTGCTACACAGCAGCTTGTTTATATGAACTATAGTAGTGTTTCTGAAGCAAACACACCAGTTTTACCAGTGCAGGGCAACATTACATGATATTTTCATTACTTTAAAACACTTTCAGTTTTTGGTGTTACTGTTCCTTTAAAGGAAGAACTCATTTCAGAGTATTGCTTCTCTCTGCCTTATTCATTAGGCAGAGAGAATAGGACAGTACACTTGTGTGCACTCAGCCCTATGGCATGTAGGGCCAAAATGAGTAAATGCCTTAGGCAGTGTATTTTCCATATATTTCTAAGCAAAGCAGTTAGGGGCATGTAGGGGTGTTAAGACTGCTGCTTTTTTCCCTATCTGAGTACAGCAGTGTTTGTGGAGCTATGCGTGAGTCCCATTGAATTATAAGCCCTGCTCCTGCCCTTAGGAAACGCTTGTGAACTCCCTGCAGTTGTACCAGGTGAGGACATTAAATGCTGAGCCCTGACCAAGTTTCCATTAACGCTGTCCCACAAAATCCCCACAATCTAATAAATAAACATATATCCAGAGAGTAGGCACCATGCAGAGGGGATTTTCAATCCCCGGATTACAAAATTAGCCTAAAAGTATGGTGATCATGTCACAGGCTGAGAGGTTCAGATGAGGTGAAAAGAAAAAAGCTTACTAGTGTGTAACTTAATATCCTAGACTTCACCTTTAAATTATAAGTGTCTGGGTAACATATATTTTACACCAACAAATGGTGAATTATTAGGAGTCACCCACCAAAATAATTTGGGGGATCTCTTTATTAGTCATGAATATACTAACTTTGGTAGTTTTCCCGAAAAACTGGATGACAATAATTTCATTACATTTTATTTTAAAACTGCTGTATTTCTCATAGCATTAATGGTAGGGTTTCCACTCTTTGCAGAATTAGTCACTGGTGGACTGCAGATCAAGGTCAGAAAGAGTGGGATAGTCACCAACCGTCAATCAAATGTCACTTATTGACTTTCGGGGGGGGGGGGGATTTAAATTGCTGTCATTCCGACACTATTAAAACCAGGGTCTCCAAACTTTGTACAGTGTTTTGTACTATATGAACAGTGTTTTTTTACTATAGAAAAACTGGGGGGATACGACAAGAGCCAATCAGATTTAATTCAGTGATGTCACATGTTTTACAAACCAACATGGATTTTTTTCTCAACCTTCCCTTTCTAGTTTGTATGATTAAGTAACTTTTTCTAACCCCCCCAAGGTATCTGAAAGCAATCATTTGGGGTTTTGTTACAGCACAGAAGGCATTTAGCAAACTCAAGATACAACACTTTTGTATACTAACATATCTTATCCTGATGCAACAGCTGAGGTCACTGGAGTTGAGTTTTTTCACATTATCACATAAAGAAAGTAATTATTGGGCTGGAATGTTTAACAAAGAACATCATCGCTGACAGCCATATTCTCTGATCCAGAAACACAACTAATAACAGGATGTAAACATTTAAAATAAATCATGTTGAGGTTTGTGACATGAACAAAGTTTGCTTGGTTCAGTAACCCATAACAACTTAACTTTAATTGGGCTAGTGCAGTTATATAATGAAAGATAAGATATGGTATGTTGACATTTTATAATAGGCAAACATTTGAAAATGCATATCCATATCTCTATTGACTTTAACATTATTACATATGGATAATATCAGCTTGGTCACCAGGTCTAGTAGCCCATAGCAACCAATTAGAAGGTAGTCGTTTTGAAAACAAACATCAGGGGTTACGAGACCCAGTGGAATTCATAGCATTAATGCATGTTCAGCTTTACAGGTTGCTATCACCTTTCTGTTTCAAAGAGATGAGAGTAATTAACCAGAAATTCATTTAGTCATAAAGGAGCCCCTGGCAAAGCAGGAAGCGGGGAGCATAAATCAAGTATTTCCAAAATATGGCGGTCTGGCTGATTTATATTTTTGCACATTTTTCATTTGTTTTTACTAAGGTCTCAAAGTTTATTAAAAGGGGAATGGGTAAGGTATAGGAGCTGAAAGGCACTGAAAAGGGCGCATTTAACAGGTTAATATAGAAATTCAGCAGTAACATTCAAGTGTTAACTCTAGCAGTACAAAGGTCATTTATGAATGCAGTGCAGTGTGCAAAATGTAACTTTTGGACATAAATCACCATGTCTTTTAAGTACAAGGGTCATTCATGAATGCAGTATAGTGCATTTTTTTTACGTAAATCAGCATGTGTTTTAACCACAATGCAGCGTTCCCCCAAAATTCTATCATCATTGCTGCTACACAGAAAGCTGCATTCTGATGTGTCAAAACAACTATGTTTTCAAATTTTCAAAAATCAGTACAAGTTGCAGCTATCGCTTTTGGAGTGGGGACGTGGCGATAAAATGGCATAAAACTGTGATTCTTTTGGCGCAAGTCTGTTGTGCATATTGATGCATTTTGTTTTGCGAACCCTGTAATTACTGCCATGGGTGCTGGTAACTCAAGGGCTTATCAAAATCAATAGGTGCAGTTGCACATGAAGAAGGATGGATACAATGTCACAGGCAAGGCAAATTTTCAAGATTCTAATTTCAAATTCATTCATGAGTTTTTATAACTCACATGAATTCGATTTTACTCTAAATTCGATTGGGGAGAATTAATAAGAAAAATCAAATATTTCAAAACTCGAATCGAATTCTCCTCCGAAATAAACTCAGGCTGCAAACATCTCCAAATTGGTCACAGCACCTCTCCAAGTGACTCACAAAGTAATTCAGCAAGTTGTAGGTGGCAAATATTCAAATTTGAATTCTTAAAAGGCCAGAGTATGATAAATCTCGAAAATCTAATTCAAACTTTTTAAAAAAACTCAAATTTAGTTTGTATAATTCCGTAGTTGAATATGACAGTTTTGACCATAAAAAAATTAGAAAATTCGAATTTTCAGTTTGACCCTTAATAAATCTGTCCCTTAGTGCAACTATACGTTAGAGCAAAGAGAGTGTTTGGATGCAAGAACCTTAAAGCAAATTCGGGGAGATTTAGTAGCCTGGCGACTAATCGGCTCTTCTTCTGGGCGACAATCTCCCAGAACTGCCTTCACATGTCTTCCCGTCCGCTGTAATGAAAAGTCGCCCATGCTAAAGCACACGTGGCTTTTCGTTTTCTGAAGGAAACTCCAGGCGACATCAGAAAACAAAGTGCCAGGTGTGCTTTAGCGCAGGCAACTTTTCATTATAGCAGATGGGAAGACACGCGAAGGCAGTTCGGGGGGGAATGTCCCCCAGAAGAAGAGGCGATTAGTCGCCTGGCGACTAAATCTCCCCGAATCTGCTTGTGTGGACTGACCCTTAATGAATAGTATAGACATTTGTGGCAATTTTAGTTAATCCACACTTGCAGCTGTATTTGTAAAAGACCATTTACATTACATCTTTCTGCCCTTCCTTAAATCTGACCCTGCAATTACTGCAGTGTACTACTAACTGCAATTAATCGAGACACATTTGCATTGTTTGAAATCGCTTATTAACCACAAAAAGAATTGTTAGGCCATTGTCATAAACTAGATTTTCCAAGATTGAGGAAATGATTGATGATATGGTTCTGAAAACAAAAGGACATTGTGTTATTTTACTTTGCTCGTTATGAAGGTGCCTGAAGGCTGTTTGTGCACCTGTCCCCATGATTGATGTGACACAGGCTGATTTAGGTTAAACTTGTCACTAACACTGTAAAAGTTATAATTTAAGGAATGAATAAGACTGTTTGGGCATGGAGTTAAGCTAAAAACACTAAGGAATATTTTTTTATTGCATGTTATACAAAGCACACAGATGGGCATATTGATCTGGAGTGCATAGGGCAGGGAGGTGTGGAAACTGTCACTGATCTACTTTGATACATACCAACTGGCAGGCATCAACATACCAGCTTTTCCATCTGTACAGTCCAATGACAACTTAGGGATGAACAATGAGGAATAGTATGATAGCAATATCATTTTCAAAATCAGTGATTTGTTATTAATGTATGCTGGACAGTAACTGTTGGATAGATACTGTCATGGTATCATAGCACTATTAACTGTCATGCATCAGTTAATAGTGCTGCTCGAGCAGACTTCTGCACTGAATTCCGTTTTTCAAAAGAGCAAATGGATTTATATTTCATTTTGAAATCTGACATGGGGGCCCCAGTCATGTGACTTGTGCTCTGATAAATTTCAGTCACTCTTTACTTTTGGACTTCAAGTTGTAGTGATATCACCGCTCCTTTCTCCCACAGCAGCCCATCAGCAGAATAATGGGAAGGTAACCAGATAACAGCTCCCTGGTAGATATAAGAACAGCACTCAATGGTAAAAATCCATGTCCCACTGCTACACATTGTTACATTGAAGAGGAGAAACAACAGGCTGCCTGAAAGCTGTTCCATCATAAAGTGCTGGCTCTTTCTGAAAGCACATGAACAGGCAAAATGACCTGAGATGGCTGCCTACACACCAATATTACAATTAAAAATATTCACTTGTTGAGTTAGGAATGACATTTTATATGGTAGAGTGAATTATTTGCAGTGTAAACCGTGTTTTTAGAATTTAGAAATAAAAACTACACCATAAAAATCATGACAGAATCCCTTTAAGCAAAATGTTAAATTTGGGTTTACGATCCCTCTTCTGATGAAACGTGGGCACATTTATCTATTGAAGCTAGGGTTATCCCCACCCTGGACACATCGAAAAAAATAAAAAAACTGCACTGTAGCCTATTGGCACAATTTGTGACCAGGATGTCCATAAAGTCAATAAAATCACCTGCTAGGCTGTACTACTATTAACATAATATGTGTGAAGCTGTGGGGCCTATGGGCATGCTGGGAGCATATAAAATACCTTGGTGTACCAAATCAGGCCTACAGAACACCTATTTGAGAGCCCTGACTACATAATTTGCTATGTTTTGTGTAGCCGAGGATGAGTAGAGTATAACACTGCTTTATTAGCAGAGTCAGAAAGCCATTACACAACAGTAACTTTCACTTTTTAAGCTGTCTAGGAAGTATGCACATAATGTCTGAGCACAGTGACATCTACAGGCCATTTGTATAAACACCACATATTCCCCCTATAGTAGGAAAGCATTTGAAAAACTATAATAAATAGCAACAATTAAACAGTATGCATTTTAAAACAATATTGTACATACTTCACATCACAAAGTCCTTGGTCCATGCAAGTAATTTTCTGATTCTCTCAGTACGCCTTATAGGTTCACTTTCTTCAGGCCTATTGCAGTTGACATCAGGAATAGGAAAATGTCCTTCATCAAATGGAGCTTCTCCAAAGTCATATCTAACAGGAGCAAGACGACTTGCATTCCATATGCGTCCATCAGACAGTTCATAAGTGTATGGTCCTCGCTGGCGTCTCACTTCAAGTGGTGTAGCATATTTAGATTGTCTTTGTTTCAGTATTCCTGGTTTCTTAATTCTGACTAAAGATCCAGGCTGAAAGTGCACTTCTCTTGCACCAGGTTTTCTGTCAGTATAAGCCTTGCATTTGGCTTGTTGATGTTTCACAATGTCAGCAGAAGATGATTTTGCAGGCACAGTAGTTTGTGCAAGTTTGATGTCTGCAACATGTAACTTAGTGCGCATCTGTCTGCCATGTAATAATTCAGCTGGAGATGATAGGGTTGTTGCATGGCGCATTGCTCTGTAGTTATGTAGGAACTCTGTTGTAAATCATTTCCAAGATTTCCCAGTTAGATCTGCTGTATGTAGTGCTTCTTTCAGACTTCTGTTGAATTGCTCGATTTCTCCATTTGCTTGTGGGTAATACACTGAAGATTTCCTATGCACAATATTCCTCTCTCTCAGAAAGGATTCAAACTCATAGGAGACAAACTGTGGTCAATTGTCTGATATTAACTCCTTTGGATTACCTTCTCTGCTGGAGACTGTAGACAGAAATGTTATTACTGTAGCTGATGTTATATGAGAAAGAAATGCAATTTCAGGCCATTTACTGTAAAAGTCTATCAAGGTTATAGCAAATCTACAATCTATAGGAGCATCTGTAAAAGAACCGACAATATCAATAGCAAGTTTTTCCCATGCTGAATCAGGGAATGGCACTGGCTGAAGTGGTGGTGTATGTGTGATAGCTGTTTTGTCATGAGTCTGACAAGTAACACAAGAATGAATGGCAGTTACCACATCAGCATCCATTGCTGGCCACCAGTATAGTTCTCGTAGTCATTGTTTTGTATGTACAATTCCTTGATGACTCTCATGTGCAAGTTGTATGAGCTTTTCTTGCAAGGTTTCTGGTACCAGTAAACGATGAGCTCCATGGACAACATAGCCATCTACTAAGGACAGTTCGTGTCTAATCCTGTAGTAAGGTTGAAGATCAGGACTGAGTTTCTTCTCAGCATTTGGCCATTTGCTTTGTAAGATGTCCCATAGTTTCACTTGAATTGGACATGTGATCCAAGCTTGCTTAAAATCAGCAGCTGTAACTGTAGATGATAGTAAATCAGTCAATGCTACAACTTCTATGTCCTCATCCAGTTTATCAGAAGCTGCAGGTAAAGGTAAATGTGACAAACAATCAGCAGTAACATTTTTCAAACCTGGTTTGTATTACATTTTGTAGTTGAAATTCAGTAGCCTTGCTGACCATCTAGCTATACACATTCCAGCTCTTCCTAGTCCCTTTGTTGTAAGCTGTAAGGTGCTTACCCAGGGGACGGCAGGGACGCCCGTCTCGCACCTCAGCCGCCGATGCGGCTAGGCCCCAGGCGCTGGCTCCTATGGAGCGCGCGGCGCGCATGCGCTAGAATTAAAGGGGCAGGCACACTGGCATGATTGCGCTGGCATGTTTGCGCAGGCGCTGGCGCTGATTCGCCAGCGTCCAATGGCGCCAAATTCAAGTGTTTAAAGGGCCATCAGTCCTTTTGTGCCTTGCCCAACGTAGGTTCTGGGTTGTGGGATACTGAACGTTACATAAGCAGTGTAGTTAAAGGGCTATGATCAGTGCATAAGGTAAATTCTCTACCCCATAAGTAGGTTCTCCATTTTTCAGTAGCCCAAACACATGCTAGAGCTTCTTTTTCAACCGTGGAATACTTGCGCTCTGTCTCTGTAAGTGTTCTGGATGCAAATTCAAAAGTTTTCTCTGTATGATCAGCATGGATGTGTGTGAGAACTGCACCAACACCATAGTCTGAAGCATTTGTAGTAACCATAGTGGGTAGTGCAGGATCAAATAAAGCTAGCGCTGGACTGTTCACGATTAGCCGTTTCACTATTTCAAAGCTATGTTGAGCAGACTCTGACCACACCAGACTTAAAGTTCCATGTAGTAGTGCTCTAAGTGGCTCCACAACTGAAGCATAGTTGGGAATAAACTTAGAATACCATGAAGTATGACCTAAGAAAGCTCGTGTCAAGCAACCAAGCACAGGGATTGGATCCTTTAAGTAACTGACCAGTTTCAGGGCAGGTGCAACAAGCGGATCTTTTGCAGAGTATTTCAAGAAAATATCCTTTGGTAGTATAGAAACAGCTGAACCTGTATCAAGCATCAGGTTAATGGAGTCTCCTTTGTTAGCAGAACCAGTACTGACACTGACAGTGAACATAAACTTGTCTGGAATAAATGTACCAGCTTTATACACACTTAATACTGTGACATTTATAGTAGTGTGTTGTGTTGAACCACAGCGAAACCAGTATTTTTTATTTGTATTTGCTGTATGGTTTTGCAGTGTAGGTGAATCCCTTTCCTTAGCACTGTATTTTGTCTGTGACTGTGCATTATTAGGCCACAGTGCTGAATTCACAATCTGTACATTCCCAGCAGTTCCCTGACTGAGAGTTTTAGCCTCTGCTACTGCTGTTTCAATTTGGCTAGCAACTGTAATAGCCTTTGCAAGGTTTAAATCCTGCTCTAGGAGCAGTCTCTCTCTAATGCGAGGTGAGTTTGTTTTATCCACTATATCTTTCAGCAACCACATTTACTCTTAGCATGAAAAAGTTCTTTATAGGCAGTAAGAGCAGTTTCATAAGTATCATCAGGTAATGGTAATGTATAGAATATACGCTGTCCCTCTGCTCCCAGGCAGTGAATAAGTAAAGCACGCTTTCTAGCAGCAGAAATCTCCCCTTGGTCAGCAGCAATAATGTCATTTTCACAGGCCCGGATTTGTGGAAAGGCCACCTAGGCCCGGGCCTAGGGTGGCAGGATTTTCGGGGGGCGGCATGCTGCCCAACCACACCCACATTGGTTCAAAAACACTGGGGACGCGAAGAAGATAAAATAATTTCCTGTGCCAAGCCACATTGCTCAGGTCCAGATTATGAAAATTTGCATGAATTAAGGGGGGGCACGGGTGACGAATGGCAGTGGGCCTAGGGGCACCCTCTATGTAAATCCAGCCCTGCATTTTCAAACATACGGATGCAAGCAGTAAAAGGTATGGTAGGCTCACCAGGGTTTTGAAGAAAAGGTGCAGGCTGCTGCAGAGGTAGAAGAGCCATCCTTGTCGCCATTTGTTATGTTTTGTGTAGATGAGGATGAGTAGAGTATAACAGTGCTTTATTAGCAGAGTCAGACAGCCATTACACAACAGTAACTTTCACTTTTTAAGCTGTCCAGAAAGTATGCACATAATGTCTGAGCACAGTGACATCTACAGGCCATTTTTATAAACACCACATCATTGCTGTCCAATTATTAACATATAGTGGGCCAAAGTATTTAACCATATATTTTAAGGTAGAATTATATTAAAATAATGATGAGGCAGAGATAAGCCAACACAATACAGACTGACTGAAAGCCATTAAATCAGGGCCACCTTCAGCACACAGGCTTCCAGTTGGACATCCCTATTCTACATGAAATATATAAGGAGTCAGTGACAGCCTCTGAAATAGTGTGCATAGTTCAGACATACAATTTAGGGAGTAGCAGAAGATGTTGGCCCTGTCCTTACCACCTGACCTATGGCATGGCATTTCTAATTGTTTCGAATGTCTCAATGAAATGACCTGTTTATTTGGAGGCATTATGATTTTTGTTAAGGATAAGAGGCTCCAGGTAGTGGTGCAACTACCAAGAGTAAACCAGGAGAGACAGGTGCCTGGACCCCCTAGTGTGGTCTGTTATATGGATCTAACTTGCATCCTTGTTTCGACCTGTCAAGTTGCAAATGAACTGTCAAGAATGTGGGTGTACACGAGGTGGGATGTGTTGTGGTTAAGCTAGCAGGTCATCAGGTGGGTGTCCAGAAATGGTTTTTTTTAGGCCTTGAACCAACAGCTGCTGAGCCTCGAATATGTAGCACCCTGCATTAAAGAATTACTCATTAACTGATACTATCTAAAAATGCTTTAATGGGATTTTTCATGTATTCTGTTTGTGTTTTTAAATAACCCACTTGAATGACGTGACAGAGGTTTGTTTGGCTACTTTAAAACACTATATAAAATATTTCACACAGAGGTGCTAAAATAAATTGAATAAAGTTTGACTTCTTTTCCAAAAGCGCCTTCTAAGGGGGGGGGAGCTGTGCAGTGGATTTATGATATAACAAGATCTACAAAGGTAGATGCAACACCATCATAAGTTGTAGTGAGACAAATGCCCATGTTTATATAACTTATAGTAAAATTCTAATCTCTGTGTTGTACTGTAGTTATTATAGGTGATTGTAACTAGGAGAATCAGACACCATGACTGCTGTTACGGGTGCTTGATATAAAACAGGTGATTTTTGGGGGGGCCGTCTGAAGTTAATTGCTTATTGAAGACTGCCTGTCACTGCTGAAATCTTTTTTTTGGGCCAAAAAATGCCTACCAGTGGTTTCCATTATAACTAATTACAGATGGCACAGATAGATCTGACTATTTCTCTACCAGTTGAAAAATACCAGCAAAGAATATACCATATATGGATCAACTTTACATTCTAATTGTGGAGTAACTTAATTTAAACTTTAGGAATTGTAAACGTCAAGTGTGCCACAGTGCCAGTGTGCTTGGCACCAAACCTAAGCATCATGATTAAATCTATGCGCATCATTGGATCCTTTCTCGGATATTAATGTGCCAAGAGTAACATTCGTGTCCAATTTTTGTAACTGGTTACTTTCAAATTTATAACCATATACAGTAACTTGGATCTTTTTAGGATTTAGGAAACTTATTCACATAAGGAAATACATTAATCTTTGTTCAGACATTTCCTTAGATCAATTATTCCTTTATGAATGTATATCTGTTCTGATATTTCCACCTGCTACTATTTCTGCTCCATGTAGAACAGTCTCTACGAGAGAATAAAGGAATGCTGTGTCTCCACAGATATCCATGTGGGATTTTACAGCTAGGATTCAACGAGCTCTCTAAGATTTCGCTCTTCCCTGACACCTGTCTTCTTGTCACTGCTAACTGAGACAGGAAACATTTCTAAGAAACCTTGCAGTGATCATAGTATCAGATGTTTAAAACAAGACACAGGCCATCAAGTTCAACCCTCCTGTACAGCTCCTGGTATGTCAAGTGTAGTGCAATGTACAGGGGAAACAGAAAATGAAATAATTCTTGAAAGGGGTTGTTTTGTGTGTTTTAATGTTTAAGTGTTTTAATAGAGCAACTCACTGTGGAGTCTATAGATTGCTCTACTTAAGTACACTTTTGGATAGTTCTCAAAATGTTTTATGTATTAATATTAAGATGGCATTGTCTCAGCTTGCAGATTTAGCCATAAAGGAGACGGAAAGTCATTTTATGCTTTTGGTTACCAAAAGTTAGGCTCCCCCAAGGGATTGTATTTACTTACCCTATCCCCATGGGCCTGTGCTCCTATCAGCAGAAAACTGCACTGGCCCGGGGGTTCTTCCAGTGAGCACCACTGAGCGATCCTCTTCCAGCTTCTTTGCTCTTTAGATTTCCCGGGGCAGACACGTGCAGTAGAACAAAATAGCCGTCTTTTTTGTTAAAGTTTGGCTTTACACTCTACTCCACATGCGCAGCTGTGAGCTGAAAGAAGAAGCAGGAAGAGAAGCGCTCTGTGGTGCTCGCTGGAAGAACCCCGGACCAGTGCAGTTTTCTGCTAATAGGAGCACTGGCCCAGAGTGTCAGGTAAGTAAATACAATCACTTGGTGGTGCCTAATTTTTGTCACCCCCAAGTATAAAATGACTTTCCTTTTCCTTTAAAGGGGACCCTCACCCAAAAATTTTTTTCCAAATCTTATTTTATCACATTAGTCAAGCAAAATGAACTTTAATTACACTGTATAAATTATTTGTATCTTGTTTCCTTCAGTCTGGGAATTCATAATTATAGCAAGCAGGCAGGAGCCATTTTGTGGACACTGTTATTAAGGCAAACCTTGCATCAGCTCAGAATCTTGTTTGTGCACCAGAATGGGGGACCTGGTGTCCATCCTCATGCCCTGGCTACACAATTAAATGGTTAAGAGAACTGGGGGAATGTGTGGAGAGCAGTGACATCTAAGAAGTGCTGAATGGAAAGTGAAAGTATTTGCTTGCCCGGCCTCTATGCCCAAGGCATAGAGGAGGGGCAGCCAATATTTGATTGACAGCTGAGCACCTGATGGTGAGAAACAGCTGTCAAGTAGGTGTTTAGCCTTGCGTCTGTTATCATAGGTATGCAAGTACAATTCTGCTCTTGCCTCTCATTTTATTTTTGTACTGTGCTCCGGGCTGGAGTTAGTGCAGAGGGGCCTCTGGCAATTCATGAAGGCTGGAACCCCATATGAGGAGTAAGGATTGTATAAATTAACCTATAGGATGTCCCTTGTACTCTTCTCAAGAAATTGCTCTCCTCTTCCACCTGTCCTGTGAATTTCAAACCCAACTATTTTACCAAATAATGTTTTAAGTCTGCTGTCTTTTGCCACCTGGATCCATGGGCCATTCATTCAATATTCCTTTAAAAAATCCAGGCCTGGATCATAATAAACCTCATGACATTGGGTTGTTATGTCCAGGGCCGCCATCAGAAATCACAGGGCCCTGTACGAAAAAAATTCCTGGCCCCCCTGGGCTGCGCCCACCACAAGCCCCACCTACAGGTCCGCCCTCCCCACCCCACAGGTGCACTCCCCACCAGGCACTAAAAAAAACAAAACATATGTGGGTATGGTTCCCACATGTTAATAAAAAAATTTTGGTGGTCAGGGCCCCCCATTGAAAAAAACATTTGTGGTCAGTGCCCCCCCATTAAAAAAACATTTGTGGTCAGGGCCCCCCATGGGGAAAAAATTTGGGGCCCAGGGCCCCCCCCCACATTATAAGAAAATTGGTGACCAGGGACCCCCATAAATGTCCATATAAAAAAACTTGCCCCCCCCCAGAAGTTTAAAAAAAATTTGGTGCCCTGGGCCCCACCACACAACAGGACCCACAAAGGGTTACCTTTAGGGGGGCCCTGCCATGTTACATTTACTTCATTAGTGTGGCCTACCTGCTGTCAGTGAGCTGCCAACTACAGAAGGGAGGAGGGGAGCACAGGTGGCTGCATCTTCTTCCAGTGACAGCATTTTCTTCCCTTACTGGTCACAGAATTTCAAGTCCTGGTAAAGCTGCATGGTGATTGGATGAGTTGGAGGAGAAGTTCAAACCACAGCTATCCAATCCCTGAGCAGCTCAACCGGGACTTTAACTCAGTGACCAATAAGGGGAAGTAATGGACAGAAGATACCTCCCCTTGTGCTCCTGCCCTGCCTTTCCGAAGTCAGCAGCTCTCAGAAAGCAGGGGGGCCCGGCTAATTAAGAAAGTGTGGTGTGGCCGGGCCCCCCTTACCCTCGGGCCCCCTACAACTCTCCCCCCTGTCCCCCCCTGATGGCTGCACTGGTTATGTCTCTGCACTGGGCTAAAACATCCTGGAGAACCCAGCGACAGTTGTAGGGTAGTATATTTGTGCTGAGCCACATATGGCTTCCCTTGGCAATAAATATTTTTGGGTAGCGGTTGGCATTAGAAAATTACTTTATGTAAAAATTGTCGAATGTTTTAGTATTATTATCAGAGATATCCAACCAGTGGCCCATCTGTTTAACTGTTTATCTTTTCAACTGCAACACCAAATACCCCATCAATATCAAAAATAAAAAATATTAACTGTGTAGTCACCTTTGCAATTTAAGACTATTAATACCAATTTAGCAGCCCCGTTTACATGAGAAGGGGAAATCTACGAAATCGATTAACTTTAGAAAACTAGTATGAAATAGAAAAATAAAATCGAACAGAAACCAGAGAGTCTTCAAGTGTTAATGGATTTTATTAGCGCACTAATAAAATCTTGTGCTCTAATAAAATCCATTAACACTTGAAGACTCTCCGGTTTCTGTTATACTTCATGCTACTGCAGTGGAGATGGCTACTCCACCAACCTGTTGAAGAGTCAGACTATCAAGTCATTTGGAGGATCTAGAGGGAATAGTAACCTGAAAAATAAAATATAACTGATAAATAAATGTTTAAATGCTGAGTTTTATGAAGGTGACATTGTCCCTTTAAATTCAAATTATGTACTATTTATTCCTAGAAGCCCTGTTTTTATTGTAACAGATAATGTACACAGGGATGCTGCATTCTGGGTACATGGCTAAACTGCACTTGCATAAGTAAATGACCGATTAGATTTGTATTGTTATCAATATTCTTTATACTTTTGATTTATATTTACTTAATCCTCCTACCCCAGATCTCAGCCTTCCCAAATTGTTAGAGGCATCCTCTGTTCTCTCCATCTGGCTCTGTCCTTTATTTTAGCACTATGGCTGGCATTACTTGTATATGCTTTATAACTGAAATGTGCAATACCAGGGATTTTTGGCAGAGAAGCAGTTTCTGCAGGCATAGGGCAGGGAGTCAAAACATTTAGGCAATAATATCCTGAGTGAAATATTGCTTCAGACTTACCATGTTTATCAGGAAGAATAAAGGAAGGAAGGGTGGCTTTCCTTTCCATGAAAAAGTGGACCTAGAAGATGTTTTGTGGAATCACAACAATAATTTAGGTGCACATTAAACTCAATTTTAGGAATATTCAAATCAATGTTCATAGAGTGCAAAATTGTCCAGGACCCTGTTTTGCTTGATCACAGAATGGGTGACCATAGAGCAAGAGGTGGGTCCCTTCCTACTAATGTAGTGTAGTGTCCATTGGCTGGTAATATAGTACCCAGATATAGAAAATGGTATTGGACTACAATATTTTTAAGGGGAAAAAATAGACTGTATTTCTTTTTCAGAAAAGCTGGAAAACCTATGTGACCCTCTCAACAGATTTCTTCAGCTAAATGTATCTTTCTGTTATGAATGATCACTGTGATCTGAGTGATGAGTGATAAAAGGATTGGCATATATAAACCATAGAACAGAAGTAACTGATCTGGGGATTAATTAGATGCCATGGTGGGATCAGGAAGGATTTTTCCCCACTGAGATGCAAAAAGGGGGTTATTTGATGTATGCAGGATGAACATATATAGTGTTTTGAGAGGGGTGAACACGATCGGCCTTATTTTCTTGCACTCCAACTTTTTCAGGGTCATTTACCACCACAAGTGCAGTGCACAAAGTACAATTTAGGACACAAATTAGCAGTTTTAAAAATATATTATGCATCTTTGGCCATATGGCAAGCAGTGCCCAATGCTCTGTGGGAACCCTGAAATTACCGGCATTACAAGGTGACAGTAGGCATCATTTACTTATGTGAAGGCAGTGTGCAGAGTGCCATTTCTTTTACTTTTTGCATACTGCCTTTTCCTAGTCCAAGGTGCACTTCTTCCCCCAGTCTTTGTAAACAATCACTCGTAGCTCCAGGGTTCCTTTATGTCAACAGGTGCACTTTCAAGTGATTCAGCAGAAGAGGCAGGACGGACGCAATGGCCCAAGGCACAACAATGCAGAAGTGCAAGGAACATATTTGAATGCAAGTACACACAGAAATGGCATCCATTTTAGCAGACTACACTTGTTCTGTATTTGTAAATAGTCACAATTATGTCACTTTTTAAGCTGTTTTCATCAAATACTGTATATGTAAAACATAAAATGTTTGTTATTTAAAAATAAGACAAAGCAAAAACAAAAAGTATAGTTTGATCATGGGGGCCAATTCACTAAAGAGCGAATTTTTGCCTGCGAAGGCTTCACCACACTTGGCTCCACGTTGTCAGGTGCTAATTCGCTACCACCATGCTAAATCACTAAAAATGCGAAGTTGCTTCTCACAGCCGAACACTGGCGAACTTTTGCTAGTGTAAATTCGTCAGCGCAAGCATTTCATAGAGAACTTTCGCTAACGTTCATTTCTGCCTAATGAAACTTCATTAGTACATTTGCGTTTAGGTCAATTTAAATATGGAGGGTACATATAAATGGTATATATGTCTTTATTAGAGATGTTGGTGCAAATGCTTGAAGTGGCCACTTATTATTAAACATGTCCAAGGAATCAAAATAAAGACAAAAGAGATCCTCTAATGTCCTAGACATGAGCCCACCCTAAAACAAATGTGACATACCCCTCAAATAGTTAAAAAAATTTTTTTAAAACAAACATTTTTAACAGTTACAACTTTTAAATACAATCCCACTTTAAAATATGAAAGAATGCCAGTGGTTTTTTTTTCATATTTATAATTTTTTGGCATACAGGATATGATATCACTGACATAAAATTGAGGAAGATGTACCTTAATCTTATCAGTTCGCCAAGTCTAAGCTGATGAAGGAAACTTTGGTGAAAGGGGAAGCGTTATGGAAAATTGACGCTTTAGTGAATTTCCTGAGTAACGATTGTTCGACTGATTGAAAATTTGCCTGGCAAAGGTTGAGAAACGTAGTTAACAATGTACTCTTTTGCTAGTATATTGTCCTCTATGCCTGTTAGTAAACTGGCAATCTTCTTTCGGATTGGATTTCCGGAGAATTTTCACTAATGACGACCACTTCACTCTTTAGTAAATTTGCCTCATGGTGTCTTGACACACTGCTTTATTTGCCGGTCAATAGACCAATGATATCCAACCTGTTATCCTTCATCTGCCCCTATATACCCAAATCCAACACCATAAGAGGCATATTTATCAAAGAGTGAAGTTAGACATCAGCACAGTCAACTAGTGTGAAATTCCACCACTCTCCATTCATTTCTATAGGATTTTTAAAAGTGTATTTATCAATGGGTGAAAGTGAAAATTCACCCTATGATAAATATGCCTTTAAAAAATCAAATAGAAATGAATGGAGAGTGGTGGAATTTCACACTAGTGGACTGTGCTAATGTCTAACTTCACTCTTTGATAAATTTACCCCTAAAGGTGGCCATAGACGTAACAATTACGATCTTTCTTGGATAAGATTTTTCGTTCGCTTCAATACACACGTGTAGAGCTGAATAATCAGATATACAGGTAGAAACTATAGAATTCTACCTGTATCTGACGATTCAGAACTAACAATGGGCAATGTTTGGGTCCCTTCAAAGGCACCTGATCAAAATTTTCCGTCCAGCCCGATCTACGAGCCGACTGATATACAAGTCTTATGCCGATATCGGTCGGCTCTTTTCCCACCATACACGCACCAAATATCGTATGAAAATTAGTTTCATATGATATTATCTTTGTGTCTATGGCCACCTTTAGTCTGTGAGCAATAACAGATACACAGCCCCCTGCTGGATATTCCTGGGATAGACATAACTAGAATTTACCTCCATGGTATTCTGTTTGCCAAGTTTTTCATGGTATCAAATATAAAAACATGGCTCTTGGAATAAAGTTAACATAAATAAAAAAAATTGCCTTTGTGCTCCACATGTCTGCCCATGTGATTGAGTGGAGCAGACTGATAAGGTATGTGTTTTGTTTTTTTTAATGCAGCCATTGCCTATGAACAATGTAAGCTCTGAAAGAGTTAAGGGGAGGCTCCTGCAGTCACTCAAGGAGCCTCAAACTGCTGTTGTGTTTCTGAGAAGGAGCCTTGTCTGGCTGCACATGTTGCACAGGGCTGACCCCTCACCTCCCAGCCGCCAGTCTGTAGGATTTCAGCACAGCTGTTATGCTAGAATCAGCAAGTTCTACTTTGGGAAATGCAAATGAAAGAGTTATCATCCACCGAGAGATTGGAGTGGTCCCAGCCAGTGAGCTGCTTTGTGGAAACTGTGTTTTTTTTTTTTCTATTAAATGTTTTTAACAGTAACAGTATTTAATTGTTACATACTTAATTAAAGCATTTGGTGCATGATGTAGTTGTGAAAGAGGCTTGAAGAAGTTGGTATTCTGACTGTTTATTTTATGTCAACAGCTCAATTCAGTCATAGAACATGTTTAACCAGTGTCTTGTGTTAACCGCAGGTACTGCAGAAAATGCCTCTATAACCAGATGTTCAAGTGGAGTTGCCCTTCCCCCAGAGTTGGGGAGATCCTAAGCATTCAGTGTGGGGGGGGGGGGAGGAAAAGTTCAGCAGTCCATCAGGGTTAGTTCAAGGGCTGAAGGACTGCAGGATGGAAAACACTGCTAAATATTATTGTTTCCATCTTGTCCTAATGACGCCATCTCATCTTCAGCTATACGTGCAAACTTTTGCCACCAACAACTACTGTCTAGTGAAGGCCAATATTTGTGGGACCCAAAACAGTGAAACTGAGGGTTCTACTTATGTATACGTATCAGACAAAAATATACATAAACCTGCTCTATACTGTTCTCATTTTGGACCCGGGGGCCCCTGAAAAATATTTATCTGGCCCACCATGTATGCACAAGCAGGCCCGGACTGGCAAATGTGGGTTCTGGCAAATGCCTGCTGTATGGTTCCATAAAAAGTTACCATATAGTGGGCTGGTAGGGGGCTGTTTGGGCTGGCAGGGGCTGTTTGGGCATCTGTGTACTTGGAATGGTAGGGCCTATTTTGACTCCCAGTCCAGGCCTGTGCACAAGAACAGGACCTACTATGTCATCTTCAATATACACATTCAGGGGTTACCTGTAACCACCCCCTCTAGACTGTCACAAGGAGCAGCTCTTTCTAAAGTTACTTTACTGTGTCGGTATCATCATAAGCATAAGCATAAGATATTCCGAGTTTTCACCAGAAAGGCTACTGTAAGCTTCTAGTGACCTGTCCTTTATATTGGCCCTGTGTGGGGCTGTCATATAATTTTAAATTCTCCTACTCAGTGAAGCATTACAAGCTTTTTAGGAATACTCCAGCATACTGCAGCATCCTCTTCAGCTGATAATTAGATCTCCTTTCCCCCATTTGCAGGGGATGTCACTTGCATGTCTAGAAAGAAAGAGCTCCTTTGAGAAATGAGATTCGTCCATTCTTATAGGCAGCTGCTGCTCTACTCAGACTGCATTGTGACTGCGAGCTGTCGTATATTGCAGACAAAGCTGCTTTTCACAGAACATTGCCTTTAAAAGGGGATCACTGCGATTGGTGATTGATTATATGGGCAAAAACAATAATTATTGGTTGTTGAACATTATCAAGGAATATATCAGCATTATTCAATGATCTATCATAGTGTCACTCACGTGTAGAGCAGCAAACCAGTTTCTCTTTTATATGTTTATGGGGTATTATACTTCTTTTGTGTACCAATTTCCATACTGCTAAAACAAGTTATTTTATAATGGCATAGTGCCCTCCAGGAAATAATTGCACTGTGACTGCCAATATATAAAAACAATATTACCCAGTAGCCCAAAGTTATAGTTATTTTGGAAGTGCAGTGATACAGGCAGAGACATACCAATATTTCCAGTTTAGGCAGGAGAATCGTATTTTTTTGTTTCGTCTCCAACCTGGTCTTCCAGCTTACCCACAGTTGGTTTAGAGACCCAGGAAAAGAGCTATTTGTATTCTTCTCCAATCAGTTCACAACTCACTCCTGTGGAACTAGAAGTGCAGTGCAGAGCATCTTGGTTAATACACATGACTCTCCCACATGGCAATGTCTACAGGCAAGGCTGCTATAAACAGGGTTGGGTGAAAGAACAGTATGATACAGGTAACAAAGAGGGACAAATGGGAAACCATGAGACAATGAAGATAAGGAAGAGGAGAACTTATTTTGGAGGAATGCGTTAAGGAAAATGGGGATGGAGGAATGGTAGATCATTATAGAGGGAAATAGACTGGGGAGAACGAGAGATCATATAAGGAGAAGATTAGGTCTCTAGGCAAAGTATAAATACAGAATAGGGAGAAGGGGACAGATGAAGGAGAAAAGAAAGCTAAAGAGTACAAGGTGGGATAAAGGAGAGCAGAAAATCATGTAAAAACGTCCTGGTGTGTTTGTTTTGCAGAGCATTTTGTCTATATGTCCTGTGATTGCTGTCTATTATACACCTGTTTAAATGCACTGCTGCACCAACACATCAAAAAAAGTTTGTGTATGTGTCCTATGGGTGCAGTATGTAAATGGGAAAATATGGGTGCAGGGTGGAAAGATCATAACAAGAAGGTGGAGGAGGAGGAAGAGTACAAAGGAAAAGAGAGTGGGAAAGCATTGCATAGAAAAAGGGTATAGGGAAATGGGGAGTAAGGGAGAAGAAAATGAGCATGTACTAGACAAAAAAATAATTTGTGTGCACATTTTAAACTTGTGTGTGCATTTTTAAAAACTGTGCTCAGGTCAAAATAAAAGCAACATTTTGTGTTTTCACAAGCACCACAATTTGTTGTGTGTGTTGGCCTCAAAATTTCTGTACTCGTGTACACAGTTTAGAGGAAACATTGGTGAGGAGAGTAGATGGGAAGATATTACAGAAGGGCAGAGAAGAAGAGGGTGTGGAGAAGAAAAGCTGAGGAGAGTAGGGGAGAGTTGGAAGAAAACATAATGGGGGAAGGGGAGAGGGAGCAGTGTAGCTAAATATGGAAGTAAAGATAAAGCAATATGTGAAAGATGAAAAGGGGGAAAGAAAGAGAATTTAAAGACTTTGGGAATAATTCAGTGTTGGTCTTCATAGTTTATTTTTCTGGATATAAAAATGAAATATGGTTAGTGGGGCCAATGTTCCCCAGTAACCAGAAAGTAGATTTATTTGTGGCTAGATTTTTACCATTATTTAGTTGTTTTTTTTTTTTTGCTATTCCTTTTCTTATTTATCTTCCACTGTGTCATTCAAAACTTTGCCTTGTTGCTAGGGTAGATGGAATGAAGACCAGCTGCCAAATGTCTCAGCTTTTATCTGTGCCTACATCAGTAATCAGTATTGTCAGCCTTTAGAAGTAAATCCACCCAGAGAAATTCACTGTAGAGCAGAACTGATTAAACAAAATAAAGACATATAAACTGTGTAAAGCAAGGGCTGTGTTTAGGAAACAAGGAAAACAACTGAGGGGGAGTATACTGAATATTCACTTTGCTAAAGAGAAGGGAAAGTGTGAAAACACAACAGCAGGTGAGTTGGCAGATCTAAAGAACAAAGCCCAGGATTTGGAAAAAGTGGAGACCGAAGCTGGCTATGATTACATTAAAGGTGGCCATACATGGAGAGATCCTCTCGTTTGGTGATGTCGCCAAACGAGCGGATCTCTCTCCGATATGCCCACCTAAAGGTGGGCAATATCGGGCTGATCCGATCGTGGGCCCTAGGGCGCAACGATCGGATTCTAACGAATGGGAACGGGTGGTCGGATAGCGGGTCTGCATCAACGAACAGATGCGGCCGTGTTCCAACGGGATTTTTTGTCCCATCCGAGATCTGGCCGACTTTCGGCCAGATCTCGATCGGGGAAGCCCGTCGGGGGGCCCAATACTCGGTCTGTTGGCAGCTTTTATCGCCCGTGTATGGCCACCATTAGTCTCTTTTTCCTTATAACTGCCCAGCTTTCATTTTTTGTTGGACATCCCATGAGAGGGCAATATAGAAAAACTATTGTGTAAGCTAATGAGCTTACACAATAGTTTTTCTATACTGCCGTTGGTCTGTTCAGGAAATACATCCACCCTACCATTGCTTCCCATTTATGTGTATGTGTGAAGTCATGTGGTTCTACTGATTTGACTACCCTTTGCATATGAATTTGATAGTTCTCTGGGTTATAATTCCCCTTTCAACATATTTTTCTTTGAACTTTTATCTTCAATTTATTGTCCTTAAAAAGACATTAAAGTATGAAGGTGTTATTTATTCCATGCACGCTGGACATTACCTCTCTTACTTGAATATATTATTCACTAACAAGAGTGCCCCAAGTAGAAAATGCACCATTCACAATGGCTTAATACTTAACTGTGTATGTAATTTAAAATTCATTACTATTAAGGCCAGCATCTGCATCTCTCATTAATGTAGAACTAAAACCCTAAACATAGTAGGTCTCTAAAAAAATATATTGTATAAAACAGCTCATATGTAAAATGCTGCTTCATGTTACTTAACCATTTTCATAATAATATACATTTTAGTAGTATGTGCCATTAGGTGATCCTAAATAGAAATTGAGATTTTAAGAACTAAGGGCTGCCACCTGGAATCCTGCGATTCACAGTGCACACAAACAAATGAAACAAACCATATTAGGTGTTAGGTCACATGCGCCATTTAATGGACAAAGTTCTTTCTTTTACTCCTAACAGGCAAAATACAAATTCATTTGTATTTTTCCTGACGAAGGGGCCTTGGTGCTCCGAAAGCTTGCAATGTATTTTTATTGTTAGTCAATATCGGTATCACTTCTACGATACTTTTTGTATTTGTTTGTTTTTTTTTTGTTATTTTTGCTACTGGCTAACACGGTACCACAGTTTATTTTTTTTTCTTTTACTCCCACACTTCTTCCTGTTCCAGTTAGAGCTGCAGTATTTCTGGTCCGGGGATCTATGAGGCAGCATAGAGAATATCATAAAATGGTAGTTCATGGGAAAAAAAGGCAACATTTACTTAAATACAGTAAGATTCCTTAGAATGCCACTGAAAGAAAAAATGAAAGTCATTAATATTAATAAAAGTTAGGCACTCCCAAGTGATTATATTTACTTACCTAACACCCCGGGCTGATCCTTCTATCAGCAGAAAACTGCACTGGCCTGGGGTTCTTCCAGCGTGCACCACTGAGCTATCCTCTTCTTCACTTCTTCGCTTTTCAAAGTTCCTGGGGCATGAAATAGAATGAAATAGCCGGCTTTTTCATCAACGTTTGTAAGCTGAAAGAAGCAGGAAGAAACTCACTCTGTGTCGATCCCCTCTGCGGATAGGAGCACCAGTCCAGAACTGTCTGCTAAAAACGAACCCCTAGGCTGACCTACATGATTTATTTAGTGAATAAAGTAAGAGCAAGAGCTAGGACATCCCTAGGAAGTTTCTAACAGAGGAAGGGCCTTAGGCCTAGAACAGTGGTTCCCAACCCATGGCTCACAAGCAACATGTTGCTCACCAGCCCCTTGGATGTTGCTCGATTAGCCTCAAATGTTTAGATTGCTGGCCTGAAGGTAAGTTTTGGTTGCATAAAAAGACGATGTACTGCCAAACAGAACCTCCATTAGACTACCTGTCTACATATGGGCTACTAAACAGCCAATTACTGCCCTTATTTGGCACCCTCCAGGATTTTTTTTTTCATGTTTTTGTCAAGTTCTGGTTAAGACTAGCTGGTTCACTGTCAGTGGGTAACTACCTGTGGAACAGTGGGTGTGACTGAATGATAAGTCACATTACACCCAGAATACAGATCTTGGACTTGTGACCCCAAATAAGACTGGGATGAAAGGATGTTTTCTTTGGAAGTGTTGTAGAACTTCAAGATGACCACTTGAAGTTTATTTGACAGAAGCTCTGTGGATTCTGAACTCACAAAGACATAGAACCCCAAGCACAGAAATCACAGATTTTTTATAAACTTGACAAAGTATGACATAAGAATTTATGGGCATAAAAGGGCATTACCATTGCAAGAGCATATACTGTAGATATCACGTCACAGCGCAAAATAAAAAACAACTGCCCATATAACCAATGAGATGGTCCCCTCTGAGGCAAATTGGAGAAGTTTCAAACAGGGTTTTTTGCCTTCCTCTGGATTAACTAGTGGTTAGGCAGATTATATATAGATTTAGAAGGTTGAACTCATGGGAGTGTGTCTTTTTTCAACCTAACACTTAATTATGTTGTTACTATGGTTCTTTCTCAAGGTCAAGGTGATAATGAACAGAATCCATCCAAGCCAAGGGGGCTTCCGGGGGAACCTGCATACACATAATTTCATTCTTTCTCAGTAGCAAGTTAAGGGAGAACTGTGGGAGCAAAAGTGCTACATCAATGATGCCAAACAGCATCTCTCCTACGTTGATAACACTCTAAACTTCTGAAAGTAGACAGATCATTTGCTTTTAAAATCTTCCAGGTGTTGTGTTTTCTGCTTTCTAAAAGCAGGAAATCACTTCTCACGGCTCTAAATGGAAACTGAAACACGCAGCTGGGTAGACACTAATGTGCAATTTCTGGTCTTAAAGGAGTTTGTTTAGCCTAACTAAAGAAGTAGGCTTGAAATGTTATACATTATGTTTTGGGCTTGTGTACCAACCCAAGGCAACCACAGCCCTTTAGCAGTAAAGATCTGTGTCTCCAAAGATGCCCCAGTAGCTCCCAATCTTCTTTTCTGCTGATTCACTGCACATGCTCTGTGCTGCTGTCACTTACTGAGCTTAGGGACCCACTCACAATATACAGTACACATAGAATAGAAATGTCACAATATAAGGCTGATTAGTACTTAATATAGATAATTACTACATGGCAGCACAGAAACCAGTGCAAATAGCATCAGAATTTAATAATCAGCCCTGTAGCATCATCTTATATTACAGGGGAAGCTCATTTTCTGCTGGATAATTAGTGACGACCCCTAAGCTTAGCTTCTCAACAGCTGCTCAGAGCCCACTGAGCATGTGAGTGTCACAGACACTTTCCAAGATGGTGGCCCCATGTGACAAGTTTGAAGTCCTGGATCATTGCCGCTATTGACAAGCTGAAACTTTAGGCTGGTGTAATAAGTTCACTATATAAATTATGTCATTTTTAGCCACATTCATTTTATGGATTTAGTTCTACTTTAAGGGGGCCCGACTGTGTTGTACTTCATGGATTAGCTGGGCCCTCTTTACCAGGAGCAGGACAGAATGAAGAATGGAGCAAGCGTCACCAGAGAAGAGAGAAGAAGCCGTTGCAGGAGGAGATCGAAGACATTTGTTGAGGAAGAAGACCACCCACCTAAGTTAAGGTACCTTTAAAGGTAAGTTCCACTCAACACCAATGTTCTTCTTTTTACTTAAACTCCTGTCCACCAATTTTTTTTTTTACTTGTAGGGGGCCCTGGCACCAGGTTTTTTTTTTTTTTTAAATTAAACTTGTAGGGATCCGTGACAACCATTTTTTTCTGTTTAACATGTAGGGGACACTGGCACCAGTGTTTTTTTTTATTTTTATTTATTTGGGGCCATATTATAATGAAATAATGATGCCATATAAAGAAACCAGGCTGGAGACCATAGAAAATGATACATTACTTGATACATTTCTTATCTTTAGCCCTGTTGAGCAGATACAATAGTTGCTAATATTGAGAAATGTATCATATAATGTAGCAAATTCAGAATCTGCACCTGAATCACTGAAGCTGCCAGACTGAAACACCAGAGACAGGGACTTTAAAGGGATCCTGTCATCGGAAAACATGTTTTTTTCGAAATGCATCCGTTAATAGTGCTACTCCAGCAGAATTCTGCACTGAAATCCATTTCTCAAAAGAGCAAACAGATTTTTTTATATTCAATTTTGAAATCTGACATGGGGCTAGACATTTTGCCAATTTCCCAGCTGCCCCTGGTCATGTGACTTGTGCCTGCACTTTAGGAGAGAAATGTTTTTGGCAGGCTGCTGTTTTTCCTTCTCAATGTAACTGAATGTTTCTCAGTGAGACATGGGTTTTTACTATTGAGTGTTGTTCTTAGATCTACCAGGCAGCTGTTATCTTGTGTTAGGGAGCTGTTATCTGGTTACCTTCCCATTGTTCTTTTGTTTGGCTGCTGGGGGGGAAAGGGAGGGGGTGATATCACTCCAACTTGCAGTACAGCAGTAAAGAGTGATTGAAGTTTATCAGAGCACAAGTCACAGGACTTTGGACAGCTGGGAAATTGACAGTATGTCTAGCCCCAATTTCAAAATTGAATATAAAAAAATCTGTTTGCTCTTTTGAGAAATGGATTTCAGTGCAGAATTCTGCTGGATCAGCACTATTAACAGATTCATTTTGAAAAAAAATTTTTTCCCCATGACAGTATCCCTTTAAATTTCAAAATATAATTTTGGGAAAAAAATAAAAGATGGAAAGGAATTGAAAAATAACTCTTTATTGCTGATGAACAATTTGAAAACAACTGAACTAAAAAAAAGTGTTTGGAATGGAAGGTGAACATCCCCTTTAAAGCTGGGAAATAACTTCTCCACTACTTGTACACAGTGAGATGAGCTTATCAGATGGTGCCACCTAGTGGATATCATATGTATAACTAGTAATACTGTTCAGGGTAATACTGTTTTTATTTTCATAGTGCTGACATGTATAATTAGATAATAGTATAATTCATGTCATCTGTCATACAGAAACATGATATAGTGGCAGGAAGATGTTTCTCCTGTTTGACCCAACATGCAATTCAGATGTGAGCAATGGCACACAGGGAGGCAGGTTTGTATGTACTGTATGTATATTTGTATTTATTCTTGTGCACTCCACACTGTACAGTAGAACAATACATAGACAGAACAAACATGGTTCCATACAATAATAAAATAAAAAACAAATACATAATATAAGTAACATTCAAGTGCTGAGTATTAAGGAGACAAGAGGAAGGAGGTCTGTGCCCCATTCATTTTGATTAGCTTTGGGGTGGAGCCAAAATTCCCAGTATAATCCCCTTTTACTAGGGTTGCCTACTTGCTGGTATTTATTTAATAATTATTTAGCCATTGCTATTTATTGGGCTTGTGAGGGGCTATTAGGGCCTCTGTGTATTTAAGATGCTGGGTCTATTATCAGACTCAGTCCAGACCTGCGTAAACTGTTCCACCTCTGGAAGCAGCACCTCCGACCCTTGCCCCAATCCACCTGTTGGCCACCCCTGTGATGTCATTGACCTGCCTTTGTGACATCACCACCAGGACCCCCTTCCACGAAGGGTGGAAAGGTGGCCACCTTGCCCATTGCTAGACAGTGCTTCTGCAAGCTCTTTTAAAGAAGAAGGAAAGGCTACATGCACTTGGGGGTGCCAAATTTCAGGCACCCCCAAGTGATTGTATTGACTTAAATGAAACCCCGGGCCAGTGCTCCTATCACCAGAAAACTTCACCGGCCCGGGGTTATACCAGTGAGCACCACAGATTGATCCTCTTCCGGCGTCTTCTTTCTTCAAATTTCCCGGGGCAAATGCAAGCGCAGTTGAATTAAATTTACTAAAACTTCCTTACTAAAACTGGCAGCCACGCTTGACATTCAATATAATCATTTCACCTGTAAAGCTAAACTTGGAGACGCTCCCAGGAACGATTTGCTTTTACAAGCCCAGTTGTTTTTATGGGCCGAGCCGGTTGCATTTTATAATTAATACCTTGTGCCAGGGTAGCTCCTGACATGAGGCAAGGTGAATTACAAGGAGCGGCCGGTTACAATAGGTGTTAGGGGAGATTAGTCAAACCAGCGACAAATCTTTTCTTCTCCCTGAAATTCCATCCCGCCGGCAAGAATACGAATCGCCGGCAGAATGGCATATGAATCGATTCGGATTTCCGAAGTCGCACTAAGTTTCCTCGTGAGGCAACATCAGGCGACTTTGGAAATGTGTGCCATCCTGCCGGCGATTCGTATTCTTGCTGGCAGGAAGGCATAGTCTCCCCCTAATCTTCACATGTGCCACCACCCTAAAAGCTGAATTTCCAACTTTAAGGCTGGTGGCTGATGTGAAGATTCGGGGGAGATCAGTCGCCCAGCGGCAAATCTTCTCTTTTTCAGGCGACTAATCTCCTCGAAATGCCTTCCCGCCGGCAAGAATACCAATCACCGGCGGGATGGCATATGAATCGCTTTGGATTTCCAAAGTCGCTAAAATTTTCTCGTGAGGCAACGTCGGGCGACTTTGGAAATGTGTGCCATCCTGCCGGCGATTCGCATTCTTGCCGGCTAGAAAGCATTTCAGGGAGATTATTCTCCCCCGAATCTTCACATGTGCCACCACCCTAAGAGCTGAATTTCAAGGTTTTAACCCAGAAATTTGGCTCCGCCATTGCAGAGAGCTATTGTATACGTACTCTCATTGTACTAGCAATGAAGCCCCCCTTTGTGCTGCTCCGACGCTGATTTTTCAAGAGCAGGAGATGGGGGCAGAAGCAGCCCCAGGACCACCCTTGCCATGTGCAATTTAGCATCTGTATTCGTAAATCAGTCCCAATACCCCGACTGCAGCCTGATCATCTATCCAAAGAAAACGGACAATGTATGGCAGCCGTAAAAAAGAAGGTCAACTGTTCAATAACTTTTGACGTATGTATTCCAGTTCTCATTATTTATTTTGTATAGCATTTGAATGAATAACATTCCTAGTCTAGCTCTTTCCAGCCTGCTGTTGAAAACAGTTGTCACCAGTAGCTTTTCTATTTGTCTTCCATTTTCAAGACTGCTCCCTGGTTGCTAGGGTAATTAACCCCTAGCAGCCATAAAGTTTTCATTCCAAGTCTGAGAGCTGCAGATAGGGTTGCCACCTGGCCAATATTTTATTGGCCTGGCTGGTAAAAATGATGGTTGATCACAAAGTTATTAATAGGGAAAAAAGATAAATATAAAGGAAGGCCGGTATTTTTTTCGAAAAAAGGTGGCAACCCTCACTGCAGATTAGAACTGTTTTTCAAAACTATGAAAATTAGAAAAAATTAAGAGCAATGGCACATTGTGTGAGATTTCTGCAGAGACAGATGAGAAGATTCGGGGAGATTAGTCACCCGGCATCAAATTGCCTCTTCTTCGAGCGACTAATCTCCCTGATTTAGAATCGAAATCGTTGGTGGGATGGCACTTGGAGCGATTTGTTTTCCGAAGTTGCCCAACTTCCACAGAAAACGGACAATGAGGAGGCAACTTCGGAAAAGCGATTTCGATTCTAGCCGGCGGGGAGACAGTTTGTGGAGATTAGTCGTCCGAAGAAGAGGCGATTTGTCAACGGGCGACTAATCTCCACGAACTGCCTCCCCGCCAGCTAGAATCTAAATTGTCAGCGGGATGGCACTTGAAGCTCTTTGTTTTCTGAAGTTGCCAGAAGTTTCCTTGCGAGGCAACTTCGGAAAACTAATCGATCCAAGTGCCATCCCGCTGGTGATTTAGATTCTAGCCGGCGGCAAGGCAGATTGTGGAGATTAGTCGCCCAAAGAGGCAATTTGTCGCCAGGCGACTAATCTCCCCGAAATTCCTCCCCGCCAGCTAGAATCTAAATCGCCAGCGGGATGGCACTCGAAGCACTTCGTTTTCTGAAGTTGCCAGAAGTTTCCTTGCGAGGTAACTTAGGAAAACTAATCAATCCGAGTGCCATCCTGCCGGCGATTTACATTTTAGCCGGCAGGAAGGCAGTTTGGGGAGATTAGTCGCCCTGAAGAAGAGATTTGTCTCTAACCTCCCTGAATCTGAGCGTGTGTCTCTGCCCTAAGGCGCAGTATTAATAATAGTACATCATATTTGGTCGTTAGGGTTACTGCGCCCATCCAAGTTTCAAATCCCTCCTAGTCTGGAATTTATGAGGAAACTATCATTAAAAACCTAGTGAGAACTTCAGGTGGTTTCCTTACTGAAAAGTTAATGGTTAATCCCCTTCTTATGCCCCTGCAACCGTTACTACGTGGAATATATTATTGGTTGCCATGTGTAGCTTTTGAAACACAATAAATCCCACATTAGATTCATTCATTTGTCCTTGAGCGGAAGGGACGTCTATGCTGCTCCAGGTGCGTGTGGTTGAAACCAGCAACAATGACTGCAGCTTTAGACTCCCGCCGCCCCTCGTGTAACCGTCCAGTCAGTAGAGCAGCGTGTCGGCGATTGATTTCTCTGGCCTGCGGGATCCTTTCTTGCCCAGAGAAGCTCCCCCACCCCGCTAGTCTCATGCCGCTGTAGAAAAAGTCCCTGCCTCCCCTGTGAATATAATAGTTCTGCCTGGGCTCCCCGTGGGATCTCACTGCTGAACGGAGATACCACTGACTGATGTGGGGAGGGTTTTTTTTTTAAACATCATGAGGGGAATGTTCTGCTTTGCAATGATTACATTTAGGGGAGATTTAGCTTTTTAAGTTTGTGTAGGACAGAGAGAAATCACTCACCCCAGTAAAATAAAAAACGAAACCATTTTGTATCGGTAGTACCTACCTGCTAAACTGTGTATTCCCATGGAGGATAAAACTGGTTATTAATGCTCAGGTTTGGTCGCCAGTATGGCCACTCTTGACCATTTTGTCTGGCCTGTGCTGCTGGACTTATCTGGTAGCTAGGGTCCAAATTACCCTAGCAACCATGCATTGATTTGAATAAGAAATTGGAATACAAATAGGAGAGGATCTGAATGGAAAGATGAGTCACAAAAAGTAGAAGTAGCAATAAATTGTAGACTTACAGAGCATTGGTTTTTTAGATGGGGTCGATGACCCACATTTGAAAGCTGGAAAGAGACAAAAAAAGAAAGCAAATAAATAAAAAACGAAAAACTATAAAAAAAGAAAAAAGTTAATACAAAGGTGAAGCACCCCATTAAATACAGGGCATATTTGCTAATGGTCTGGTGAATTATTATGGTGTCTGAAGAAGCTTGGCCCCAAACAATATTCTGGTTCTGTGGTCTTTTAGTGCCTTTTTGAAAAAAATGATATTGGGAGCTGTAGTTGAAAACAGCAGGAGGGTCTCTGGTTTGGCACTAGTTCCTTACTGAGTATATGCTATAAGTTTCTATATTATCAAGCAAAGTATATGCGTACTGAGTAGGCTGGAGCAAATAATAAAACTTTGATCCTGTGGCGTAACTAGATCTTACTGGGCCCCACAGCAAATTCATTTTAGGGCCCCCGCCATATACTTCTTTACTAATATATGTTAAACGTTCTTGTTAATTAGGGCCTCATGGGGCTCCATTTATCTCACAGGCCCCCCTGCAGCCGCAGGGTCTGCTACCTCTGTAGTTACGCCCCTGCCTTTTGTTACCCATGGCCCGTCCCAGTGAGTCACACTTATCACAAGGGCACACAAGATGATTTTGGGCATTTTGAGTAAGTATTTTTAGTCAGAAAATAAAATCACCAGGTGGCATTTCCAAAATCAGACTGTGTGGCACAGCTACCCAAAGCCAATAAACCAGACAAATATGAAGTGGTAACGCTCAGTGTCCAATGGGCAACTCATTTAGGCAGAGACCCCAAAACTGTAGGGTAAATGGGGACAAGAAGTTGGGGTTATGTGCAGGTCCCTGATGTTATTGTGCTCCTTCATTTAGGCCATAGCTTCATTTAAGGGCCCAAACCAGTAGATGGATAAAGCCTGAAATTTAAGGCTCATTATGTTATAATTAAGAACACTAACATCAGACCCTTTGTAAACACGCCATCTTCTTGCCTTTCCCAGGGATCCCATACAGAAAGTGCCAGTCTGGGGCCCTGTGTGTATGTGCAGTAAATCAAAATAGGAATTTGGAGGAAACCATTCTTGTGGTCTAATGCGCACAGCCCAGGGCCTCAGCAAAGATCCTGAGACAGGAAAGAAGATGGCGGTGCACACAAGAATACTACTCCAGAACAGCATGTTTTTTAAGCAAGGAGAAACCCTGGTCCACATATCTCTAACTGATTACAATCCCTGGTTATGCTTAACAAATTGATCACCTCTAGAGATTAACCCTTTCCTAGTTCCTTGATATGTTCTTATCAAGGGACAAGTTGAGGTGGTAAAACCATCCAAATTCGCACCTTCCTGCACAAATTTAACACATTTGCACACCAAACATGAATAGGGTGACATTGCTATGGATTGTAAGCTCCTCTGGTTCAGTGACTGGTGTATAATCTCAATAGAGAATATGACAAATATGTTAGTGCTATCTAAATAAAGGATCATTTATTTCTGAGTTTGGAGCACCAGAATGTGTGCTGAGCAGGGACACTGCGACACATCTGTCCCATTTTCCGCGGCACAGTCCCGATTTTGAAGTCCCAGATTTGTTACTGAAATGTCCCGACTTTATCTTTGATCTCCTGCACTGACCAGCTTCAAAAAGATACAAAGTTTCTAACATAATTGGCTTTTGGCAGAGAGCCCAGAATAGATACTAAGATACAGTTTAAGATAAGCAGGTCTCTTGGGAGAACTTAGACTCACAGCTTAGAAATCACCTTCATTTGCAAAACTGTAATAACACATAAAAACCAAACTTTCATAACCTGCCAAACCTGACATAGTGATAAGGGGTGTGGCCACAAAAATAGGTGTGGTCAAAAAAAAACACCGCAAACATTTTTGTCCGTCTTTCTATTTCCAAAATGTTGGAAGGTATGCACGTGGGAGGAAAGTAGCACAGGCAGATTACTGTAAATGTAAACACGTATAGTTTTATTAAGGTAGAAGTTTGTATGAAATAAAACATGATACCCCTATTGTGACACTAGTATTGCTCTGGTGCTTAGAGCTAGATACACTGACTGACAGAAAAGTGCAGATGTCTGACTGAGCAAGCCCATCCCTGTATAGGCGTTTGATTGAGGCTGCCTGCAGCAGCACTTCCTGCTTGTGAATTTGGCTTGGTTTCGCAGCATTGCCCAGCACAGAGCTACACAGGACCGGCAGCAGGTATAATAGAGGGAATCTGGGGGGGAATTAACATTGGGATCTGTGTTAGTACTGAGCATGATGTCTGCCTTAACTCTCTCCTGCTCCACGCTGTGGCTTTCCTGGGCTTATTTTAGCTGAAACTGTCTGCAATTCAAACTCTCTTATGTGTTTTGCTCTGTTTGTGACCTGTTACTGATATCTGCAGAATGCCTGTTGCTCTTTAGAGGCCTGGTGTCTGTGTTCTTATAAACTGGTATTTTATTGCAGTTTATAATGTAAACCTCTCTGCACTGCTGTACAGTTATGTGAGAAGCAAACCAACCTGATGTTAAAGTATCTTGCCCAAAAGAGCTTGCAGTCTACAGAAGGGATAAATAAACTGTGTTTCCAGCTCAAACTGAACTACAGCTCCCAGCTTGCTGGCTTGTTCTAGGGAACCGTTGGAGGGATGTTTGTTTGGTATAGACTATAGACAATGACTTTAGACATGCCACTAATGTTCACCTCCTCGCTGGGTTATTATTTGGGGATTATCACGCACTTTTGGGATCATTTTTCCACTAGAATAGCCAAAAAAGAAAACGACATTGGCTTATGTCATCTACTAGCACATTTGTCATTGGGGGTCATAGAAGAGGAAATGGCAGCACTTTTGTTTAATGTATGTATGTATGTATGTATGTATGTATATTTTTATTTGTATAGCGCTCCTTGAGGGCAAAGCACTGTATAGCATAACAATAAATAATTAGTAACAAACAAGGGGTTATTGAAATAAAAAGTAACAATAGGTGCATTATTAGAAATACAATTAACATAAATATAAAATATAATTACAATACAGATTAAGTGCTCAGTGTCAAGGAAACTAAAGGCTAGAGGATCCTACCCCGTAGGGCTTACAGTCTAAATGGGAGGGTAACATACAGACATAATTCAGAGGGGTATTAAAGTGCTGTAGGTTACAGTTTGTTACACTGTTATATAAGTGCCAGTTCCCAGTTCAGGTGTTATCCAGGTGTAAAGATCTGATCCATCAGCCCTTGGTCTGATCTTGGACTATTGTAGTTAAACCATTGATGTGTGTCTTCATATTCACAGTATCTACCTGAATAACACATGGCCCAATTGATTAGATATGTCGAAACTTGATGGCACTTGAGCAAAGCACAATGGATGAGGCTACCAGGTTGAAACAAAATGTAAATCAGGAATGAGCAAATTTCAGTTGTTAAACTACATTTCCCAGCATACCCTTAAAACCCTCATTTGTCTTTGTGATACTAGGAATAGATATTGAACAATGGCTAAAGAGCCCACAGGTTGGACGTCCTTGAGGTTAATATTAAAAATACTCAATATAATTGTCACAGGACAGGTTCTGGATTTCATACCTGGGTTAACCATCCATTTAAGTTCCCATTCTGAGCAATCAAATCAGATTCTAAAAATCTGGGGATGCACCGAATCCACCATTTTGGATTCGGCCGAACCTCCAAATCTTTGGCGAAGGATTTGGCCGAATACTGAACCGAATCGGAAGGGCAAATATTTTTTACTTCCTTGTTTTGTGATAAAAATTCACTCAATTTCCCTCCCCACCCCTAATTTGCATATGCAAATTAGGATTTGGATTCAGTTCGGCCGGGCAGAAGGATTCGGCCGAATCCTGGATTCGGTGCATCCCTATTCATAACATTAGAGTTTAGTTTGAGTTTATTACGTATGATGAAGATTTACCTCTCACAGGATTTGTCTTGCCTATAGGTCTGCCTGGAGGATCAGCCTCAGAATTCCCTGCAGGATTTGTTCCACAAAATCATAAACTGCAGGTTGGGCTTATTTCCAAAATGCTCCTTTCAGAATAATATCGTGTACCCATCAAACCGATAACTAACCAGTCACACGTACTAGAGGAACACAGCGCTGCCAGTTCATAATAACTGTCATAATGAAGATGAAAGGTGAGTAGTAAATCAGTTGCCTGCCTTCTTTGTTTCACTGTTAGATTCAGGGCCATGTACAAACATCCTTATCCATCACCCAATCAGATCTTTCATCAAAACATTGTTTGTTATCCGTAAACCCTTTATCCACAAAGCTCCAAATTATGGAAAGGACATCTCCCGTAGACTACATTTTATCCAAATAATTACAATTTTTAAAAATGATTTCCTTTTTCTCTAATAATAAAACAGTAGCTTGTACTTGATCCAAACTAAGATATAATTCATCCTTATTAGAAGCAAAACCAGCCTATCGGGTTTATTTAATGTTTACATGATTTTCTAGTAGACTTAAGGTATAAAGATCCAAATTACGGAAAGATCCATTATCCTGAAAACCCCAGGTCCCGAACATTCTGGATAACAGGTCCCATACCTGTACACCCTTGTATCCACTGGCTATTTTATTTTTCATACATAACCCCAGGTCCCGAGCATTCTGGATAACAGGTCCCATACCTGTACTCGTATCCACTGGCCATTTTATTTTTCATACATAACACAGGAAGGAAACAGTAGTACATCAAATCCATACATTGTGAATAAGCCAAAGCTTTCATAAAGGATTTTATGGGACACCCAAAATGACAAAATCTTTTTGAACATAACTTTTGGTACCATGTAGATAGAGGTTTTGTAGTGTTTGCAAGATACAATGCAGCACACTATATAGTTTAATGGAATAAAAAATAAAGTAGCTGTACCTATGTTAAATACTGTCCATTATCCTTATCTAGCCATCTGCTGATTGAGGCTGATGGGAGCTCCAGTCCATTGACAACTGTACAGGACAGAATAAGGAGACAGCATGTGTATGAAGCTAGAAAGCAATCTATGTATGCATGTAGTATATTCATTTAGCAGATTCATGACACCATGGGTAACCATTTAAAGGAACAGTAACACCAAAAATTTAAAGAGAAGGAAAAGTTACAACTATGTAAGCTTTATCAAAAAGGTCTATATAAATACACCCGTAAACCCTCAGCTCAGCTCTGAGTCCTCTGTCATAAGTAACATAACATTTCTTTCCTTCTATTGTGTACACATGGACTTCTGTATCAGACTTCCTGTTTTCAGCTTAAACCTCCAGGGCTAGGGTTTGAGAATGCTCAGTTTGCAACTCTCTCCCTCTCCCCCTCCCTCCTCCCCTGCCTGCTGTAATCTGAGCCCAGAGCTATGAGTGAGTAGGGAGAGACGCAGGCAGTGATGTCACACCAAGCTAATATGGCAGCTGCTATCCTAAACCAACAGAGAGAGCTTCTAGAGCTGTTTACTCGGGCATGGTAAAGCATTCTGAGGAATAAATATAGTGTTATAGATTGCATGATTGTGGGTAATCTATTGGCAATAAGCTGCTTCTGTAGCTTTCCTTCTTCTTTAAACGAATGACAATATAATGTAGTGTTGCCCTGCACTGGTAAAACTGGTGTGGTTGCTTCAGAAACACAGCTTGTTTATATAACAAGCTGCTGTGTAGCCATGGGGCAGCCATTCAAGCACAGGATACACAGTAGATAACAGATAAATTCTGAAACATCCCATTGTATACTACAGAGCTTATCTGTTATCTGCTGTGTATCCTGAGGCTTTTCTCCTTTTTCCATCTTAAGTGGCTGCCCCCACGGCAACACAGCAGCATGATTATATGAACTATAGTAGTGTGCTTGAAGCAAACACACCAGTTTTACCAGTGCAGTATAACACTACATTATATTTGCATTACTTTTTTACAACACTTTTTCGTATTTTGGGGGCAGATTCACTAACTTCGAGTGAAGGATTCGAATGAAAAAAACTTTGAATTTCGAAGTTTTTTTTTGGGTACTTCGACCATCGAATTGGTTAAATTCGTTCGAATTCGATCGAAATCGAACGATTCGAAGTAAAAATCGTTCGACTATTCGACCATTCGATAGTCGACGTACTTTCCCTTTAAAAAAAAATTCGACCCCCTACTTCAGCAGATAAAACCTACCGAAGTCAATGTTAGCCTATGGGGAAGGTCCCCATAGGCTTGCTAAGCTTTTTTTGATCGAAGGATATTCATTCGATTGTTTGATTAAAATCCTTCGAATCGTTTGATTCGAAGGATTTAATCGTTCGATCGAACGAAAAATCCTTCGATCGAACGTTTAGCGCTAAATCCTTCGACTTCGATATTCGAAGTCGAAGGATTTCAATTTGAGGGTCGAATTTCGAAATATTTTTAACTTCGAAATTCGACCCTTAGTGAATCTGCCCCTTGGTGTTACTGTTCCTTTAACAAAATCCAAAAAATTTCTGCTGCCTGTCCTGCCCCCTCTGCCGTATCTTTACAGATCCTATGAAATAAATCAATCACTCATGAACATGGATTTCAGCTGGATGATTACAAATTTTAATTTTAATTCATTTTAATTCAGGTCCCGAAGTGGATGAACCGAGGCAAAGAAAACAGAATAATCTCACTGAAAAAGAGGAACCGGCAAACCATGAGAAAAACAAAGATAACGAGAAAAAAGAGAGGTTACAAAAGTGTAAGTGTATTAGACTTTCAATAAAAAGTGAATAATGTTGTAAAGCATTGCTTCTTGGTTGGCCAGTTTGTAGTTCCAAAAAAAGGTAATGCTGATATGCTGAGATCTTGATATAATATAACAAGTCAAACAACAGTTGATGAACAGCCTTGTGTGCTACTAGCCTCTTCTATTGTCTAAAGCCCTGGTCTCTTTTGTACAGCAAAGCTTAAGGGTAAGGCCAGACGAGGAGATTCGGGGAGATTTTGTCGCCTGGCAACTTATCGCCACGTCTTTTGCGCGACTATCTCCCCGAACTGCCTCAGCGTCTTTTCCCCATAGGCTACAGCGCAAAATCGCCTTCGCTAATGCACACGCGGCGATGCGTTTTCAATAGTCGCCCAAAGTTGCCTCACTGAAAACGCATTGCCGCGTGTGCATTAGCGCCGGTGACTTTTCATCTAGTCTATGGGGAATCTCCTCGTCTGGCCTTACCCTTAGGGCTTTAGCACATGGTCAGATTCAGGGATATTTAGTCTCCTGGCGACTAATCACCTCTTCTTCCGGGTGACAATCTCCCCGAACTGCCTTTCCCCTGCCCTCTGCCTGCTATAATGATAAAACGCCAGTGCCAATGCACTCACGACGCTTCGATTTCCGAAGTCATCTGAAGTTTCCTCGTGAGGCAACTTCGGGTGACTTTGGAAATCAAAGTGCCACAAGTGCATTGCTGCCGGCTTTTTTCATTCTAGCAGATGGACGGCAGTTCGGGGAGACTGTTGCCTGGAAGAAGAGGCGATTAGTCGCCAGGAGACTGAATCTCCCCGAATCTGCCTGTGTGCTAAAGTTCGTTTCACTAGGACACTTACTCATAGGGCCCCATAGACAGGCTAATAGGGTGCCTATGTGGTCAGTTAGCACTTTTTATCAGCTGTGTGTGGCCACCTTCAGATAATACATGGTCAAGTCTCTGAAAAATAAAAGTACAGGTGTTTTAAAATAAATGAATACGTTCTAGAACTTCCACATTTAGTGTAAACTAAATTAAAGAAGTAAACCATATACAGACCATAGAGACCTGCTGCTCAGATCTTGCTTAAAATGACTTCAGAGTAGTGAGAGGGGTGATTTCTGCAGTTGAGAAGGGGAGTTTTGTTCCCCTTATTGTATTTGTTCCTGGTTTGTATCTGCCTTTTCTGTTAATTCAGTGTAAACACATTAAGGTGTTGCTAGTCATGAAATTGCAGGTACCAGTCGTAGAAAACAATTTCCTTTGCATATTTGGTTAAGTCTTTCTGTATGGTGCAACTGAATGGGTTAACAGACCCTTTTACCTCCTGGGTATATGAACAAATACAACATACACATGCAGTATAGCTTTTGGAGGATAATGGAAAATTGTAGTTGAGATGAAAACAGACTATCTGCCACTCTGCCCAGGGAGCTCTTTTAGGAGGGGCCCCGTACAACAACATTTTCTGAGCCCCGGCCCACCACACAGACATCAGCGTTAAAAACCTTAAACCACCTGACACAAGTTATAAAAAGTAATTGATGGTCAGGGTCCCCTTATTAGTTAAAAAGACAAAACATTGGCGCCAGGGCCCCCCCCATAAAGTTTCTATAAAAACATTGGCGCCAGGGCCCCCCATAAAAGTTTTTATAAAAACATTGGCACCAGGGCCCCCCATAAAAGTTTTTTTTTTTAAAAAGCATTGGTGGCCATGGTCCCCTCCTTACAAGTTAAAAAGAGACATTGTGGCCCTTGACAATATTTTTAAAACACATTGGTGGAAGGAGCCTATAGACAGAGTATTAAAATAATACATTGGTGGCCTGGGGTTTAATACAATAAAAAAAAACACATTGGTATTCAGTGGAACGGAACTCGTGGCTTCGGTCTTTAGTTTTGGCTACTTTCATGACTTAAAGTTCGACTCCTTTCGCGGCTTCGGTCTTTTTGCGGCTTCAGGACTTATATTCGATTCATTTTGTGGCTTTGTCTCCATTTGCGGTTTCGGGACTTCAGCGGTTCGGCACTGTTAAGGGGGGCCCAGCTATTTCGAAAAGTGCAGCACAGCTGACTCCCCTTTAGGCCCGGGCCCGGTACAACAGCACCCCCTGTGCCCCCCTGATGGCGGCCCTGCTACTGCCATTAATAGTGAAGTCACTGTACCGTTTCTTACATTCTGTCGCATGCATCCTCCGTAGTTAACTGTCTGTAATCTAATGCCACAGGTTACTTTGGTCTCTCACATTACACAAGCCAGTGGGAACCTTCTCACAGAGCAGATGTATTTAATGGCTCAGTCCGGTGAGCAGGAACCGTACAGACCGTTCATTGTGCACCGCAATTAGCTGTAGCTCAGCCCACAGCCGAGGGGAATTGTGAAGCACAATCATTTCATTTGATCTGCTTTTTTAAAAATCCTGGGAGTTTAATGTCTAATAGGATCCTCTGTAAGTCTCCCAACAGAACACTTTGCCTATAAGCCTGTTGGCTTCCATTTAAAAAATAGCTCAAGTGCAATTATCAGAGACTGTCTTGTCTTCAAATGCTTTTCAAATGCGCGAATGAAGTATAAGCTTTAGAAGAAGTGCAAACCCTATACATAGGAAAGGTTAACCTTCCAATACATTTTGCCAAATTGAATATATTTAGCATATCTTGAAATCCTATTGTGCATATTTATCTATGTGGAATGGTATATTTGGTTTTTCTGCTTGTTTGGATCAACAAGGCAGCTGACCAGATAAGGGCCAATTAACTGCAATCTCAACCTATTTCAGAAGCCACTCTAGGAGGTCTATAGAGTGATTAAAGGGCTCTATTCAGCCAGAATCTCCCTAAGGCTAAGGCCACACTAGGCGATAGCGCCGCGATTTGACTCGCGGCGACTTTTCGCCGCGACTTTTAAGCCGCAATCGCTGGGGAAACTTTTGCTCTGGCGTCTATGGGGAATCGCGAAAAATCGCCAGCGTAAAAACACACGCGGCGATCTTTTTTCTACTGTCGCTCGAAATGGCGATTTCGAGCGACAATAGAAAAAAGATCGCCGCGTGTGTTTTTACGCTGGCGATTTTTCACGATTCCCATAGACGCCAGCGCAAAAGTTTCCCCAGCGATTGCGGCTTAAAAGTCGCGGCGAAAAGTCGCCGCGAGTCAAATCGCGGCGCTATCGCCTAGTGTGGCCTTAGCCTAAAGCTATAAGATATGTGTTATTGCCATTGTCCCTGTAAGTAACTGCATTTCAGACACCATTCTATGGTGGCTCATATTTGTGATTCAAATAGGATTACTCTCTCTTGGAGCATTGGTCACCTTTAAATTAACTTTTAGCATGATGTTCTGAGACCATTTGCACTTGGTTTTTATTTTTTTATTATTTATGGTTATATAGCTGGTTATATAGCTTTTTATTTAGCAGCTCTCCAGTTTGCAATTACAGCAGTCCAGTTGCCATGGCCACATTATCCGATCAATCATGCATTGAATGGAATAGGAGACTAGAATATGAATAGGAAATGACCTGAATAGAAAGATGAGCAATAACAACAAATTTGCAGCCATAGAGAGCATTTGTTTTTAGACTGGGTCAGTGACCCCCACTTGAATGCTATAAAGAGTCAGAAGCAGAAAGCAAATAATTCAAAAACTATAAAAAATAAATAATGAAGACAAATCAAAAATGTTGCTTAGAAATTGGCATTCTAGAACATATTAAAAGTTAATTTAAAGACGAACCACCCTTTTAAAAGCAGCAAGTCCTGGCCAACATTGTGGCATTGGTGAGCCATGGACAGATATTTTTCATGGTTTTGATTGCCTCCATCTTTAAAGGAAGTTGCTTCTTTTTTATTTTATCAATATACTCAATGCATTTCTTTACTGGTCAGGTATTTACTCTGTTCTACATGAGATGACTTCTGCACTGTTGTCTCCCCAGATATTATGCTGAAGAGGTTTACAAAACTTTTCATTGGATGCCTGGGGGCAGTCATAAGTGGCATGATGTATGCAGTTTATCTTTCCACCTATCATGAGCGCAAGTTCTGGTTTTCCAATAGGAGGGTAAGTTAATGGGAAATATTATTGGTATAAACACGCATGTTATAAAGGAACGGTAACACCAAAAAATTAGTGTTTTTTTTAAAGGAATTGTTCAGTATAAAAATAAAAACTGGATAAATAGATAGTCTGTGCAAAATAAAAAATGTTTCTAAGTTAGTTAGGCAAAAATATATTGTATAAAGGCTGGAGTGACTGGGTGTCTAACATAATAGCCAGAACACTACTTCCTGCTTTTCAGCTCTCTTGGTTTCCACTGATTGGTTACCAGGCAGTATCCAATCAGACACTTGAGTAGGGGGGCGGGCACACGGCCATAACTATTGCTTTTGAATCTGATCTGAATGCTGAGGATCAATTGAAAACTCACTGAGTTAGTCAGCGACTTGAAGGGGGGCCACATGGGACATAACTGTTCAGTGAGTTTGCAATTGATCCTCAGCATTCAGCTCAGATTCAAAAGCAATAGATATGACCTATGTGCCCCCCCACTCAAGTCTCTCACTGGTTACTGCCTGGTAACCAACCAGTGTAAACCAAGAGAGCTGAAAAGCAGGAAGTAGTGTTCTGGCTATTATGTTACACATTCTGTCACTCCAGCCTTTATACATTACATTTTTGGCTAACTAACTATATTAGAAACATTATTTTGCACAGCCTATCTATTTACCCAGTTTTTATTTTTACACTTAACTGTTTCTTTAAAGGAATGACAATGTACTGTTGCCCTGCACTGGTAAAACTGGTGTGTTTGCTTCAGAAACACAACTATAGTTTAAATAAACATGCTTATAATAGCCATGGGGCAGCCATTCAAGCACAGGATACACAGTAGATAACAAATAATTCTGAATTATCCCATTGTATACTACAGAGCTTATCTGTTATCTGCTGGGTATCCTGCGTTTTTCTAATTTTTCAGCTTTGAATGTCTTACCCCGTGGCTACACAGCAGCTTGTTTATATAAACTATAGTAGTGTTTCTGAGTCAAACACACCGGTGTTACCAGCGCAGGGAAACAGTGCATTATACTGTATACTAAGTAGAGATACCAGTTCTGTATTCACAGTGAGTTGAGTAAAGGGCTTTTTCACTGTAGAGGTGGAAGAGGTGAAAGAGAAGAGAAGAAGCTCTAAAACGAAATTGAATACGTTAAGGTCAATGTAATAAAAGTCTCAGCGTTTGCACCAAGTGTAGGAACCAATGGCAACCAGTAAGCAGGTATTGTTTACTTGTCACCTGTTTAGAAGCAACAAAAGGTGTGGTTAATTTTTAGCTGCACCATAAACTAATACTGGATGATGTGGTCATTGCAATTCAACAACTACTAGAGCCACAGGTTGGCAGCTTACTATTATTATTTGTGCTCTTTTCAGCATTCTAATTTGAACAGTCCACTAAGCATCTGGAGCTCAAGCCCTCTGCCCTAACAGAAAACATGCCCTGCTTAAGCCAAAGAGCACTGTACCCACAAACATATCTGAACCCTATATTTTTAGAGATTCCGGGCAATCCTGGACTTTCATTTATCTCGCTGCCTTACTTAGTATGTTAAGCAAAGAAGAAGAAAAAGAAGAAGTGAAATCAAAACACTATTAGTCCATAAACACTCACTTCAAAGCAAACAAGTTCAGTGTGGCGCCTATGTAGTATGATTGGCAAAACTGCCTTAAGTAAAACGTAACTTTTAATAAATTAGGCTAAAAAGAGAAGAGCGCCCACGAAAGACAAACCCACTGCTAATAGCCCATAAGGCCACAGTGCAGGAACAATGTCCCTAAAAAAAAACATTCAATTAAAAACCAGCAAATGGTGGAAACGGTGGTATCTTAATCAGCCAAAGAAAATACATCGACGGTAGTAGTATAAACCACTGGTTACAGTGCAAACACTAACCGCTCCCACCCTTCCATTTGTGCCCCAAGTTAGTCAGCAAGAACCTGCCTGTCTACGTAGGGACAAAGTGGGAGCTAGGCTGCCACCGTCCACCTATGCCGCCCAACGCGTTTCGCTGACTACATCAGCTTCCTCAGGGGCATAAGTGGTGGGCGCTCATCTTTGCAAAGTTTAAATAGGCATTCGCGCCGCGTGTTCGCGCTGGACGCGATTTTCGGGTATTGCGCATGACATCATCAAAAAAGGTCATAGAGATGTTAGTGCGTCTTTTCGCTGGCGTATTTTCGCACAGATATATTGCGCCTGCGCACCTGACAAGTTTGCTGGCGTATTTTCACCCAATCATATGGCGCCTGCGCGCCTGACAAATATGTGGGCATTTTTTAATAGGAGGTACATATTTAACCCCCTATAAAGCCAAAAAATGGGTACCTAGGTGCAAAGTTAGTTAAAGGAAAAATAACAACAAAAATCAAAAGAATTAGAAACATAAAAAAATATCCACTCAATTGCAGGAAAAAAGGGAAAACTGCCAGGTGAATATTGCTTGAAATACTTAAAGAAAGGGTTTAAAGGTGAAACCCTCATTGAGACCCGCAGGGGATCGACTGTTGAGCCAGTAGATCCACTTGGCTTCACATTGTAATAATTTGGTGTCAATATCACCCACTCTCGTAGTGGGTTGAAAATGTTCACCAGCAAAAAACTTCATAGTGTTGACATTTCCACCATGAAGTTCATTGACATGTATGGCTACAGACGTATTGCGTTTGTTTCTAACGTCCCCCACATGTTCTAAGATACGTCTCCTAAATTGTCGTCGAGTTTTACCCACATAGAGTTTATTACAAATACACCTCATAAAATATACTACTCCAGGGGTCTTACAATTCATGAAGTGCCTTAGTTTGAATTCCTCTATGTCAGAGCGGCCTCTAATACTGGTAGTTTTTTCAATAAATGGACAGGCTAGACAGTTGCCACATTTGTAGCAACCCTTGGTCAGCTCAGAGAGCCATGTGGGTTTGGTGATAGTAGTAAAATGACTATGCGTGAGGCGGTCCCTACGATTTTTGCTTCTCCTGAATGTAACTACAGGACATGCACCTATTACTTCCTTAAGGACCTTATCCTGTTCCAGATTTTTGTTTGTGCCGTTTCTGTTGATTTTTGGGCAACAAGAGAGTTGTCCTGTTGGATGTTAATGCTTTATGGTAGGCCCTTTTTAAACAATTGTGACTATAGCCTCTGGCTCTAAACCTATCATACAGCTTCTTTGCTTCAATTTTGAAGTCATCCATGGTGCTGCATATCCTCCTTACCCGGAGATATTGTCCTGTAAGGATCCCTCTGATGGTACTCACAGGTTGTTGACTATTTGCCTGTAATAGGCTATTAGTGGCCGTCTCTTTACTATAGACTGTAGTGTGTAAGTTGTGATTTTCACTTCTGTAAATTCGGATGTCAAGGAAGTTAATACTATCTTTTTGAATTTCTGCTGTGACTTTGAGATTGATGTCATTGATGTTAAGTTTGTTAACAAATGCAAATAAGTCATTCTTGGTGCCGGACCAGATTAGTATGACATCATCGATGTACCGCAACCAAAGTGTAATTGCCTGTGTATATTCCAGCAGTATGTCGCTAAAGACGAAATTACGTTCCCACCACCCTAAGTAAAGATTTGCATATGACGGGGCACATGTACTTCCCATCGCGGTCCCTCTTAGCTGGTGATAATATTTATTGTGAAAGGAAAAATAATTATGTGTCAAAATAAATTCCAGAATAAACTCTCTTTTTAGCCGAATTTATTAAAAGTTAAGTTTTTAAGGCAGTTTTGCCAATCATACTACATAGGCGCCACACTGAACTAGTTTGCTTTGAAGTGAGTGTTTATGGACTAATAGTGTTTTGATTTCACTTCTTCTTTTTCTTCTTCTGTGATTAGTAGTTTAATCTACACAAACTTGCAGTGTGGTTGCCTTCGTTACACTGTGTCTACCGCTCTTAATTTCATTTTCTATGTTAAGCAAAGCCCTGAATCTCTAGGACAGCCAAGCATTCTTAAGATTTTGAATCCCTTTCTATACATCCAGAGCTACATGATTTTTGTGTTTTGCTTTTCAGGATATTGAACGAGAAATTACGTTTCAGGGTGCCGGCGCTGTGTATTATTCCTTCTATAAAGACATGCTGAGGGCGCCTTCATTTGAGAGAGGTACAAAGTGATATTGTTTTTTCTACTCCTACCTCCATCTTTTTGCTGATTTTATCTGCTAATTTTAATCTGCTTTAGAAGGAACAAAAACAAATTTGAATGTTTCCACAAATGTCTGTTTGTGTTTTGTTCTTAAATGGGTTTAATTATCTCGTATTAAGAAAATGATTTGTTTCTAGAGGTGGATATGTTATAGTATTCTTCGGCTGATTATATCAGCATGCTAACAGTATATCCTATGTCAATTTCTTTAAAAGGCTTTCATTTTTTGGTGTTACTATACCTTTAAAGTAGGAATGCACCGAATCCAGGATTCGGTTAGGGATTCGGCCAGGATTCGGCCTTTTTCAGCAGGATTCGGATTCGGCCGAATCCTTCTTCCTGGCCGAACTGAATCCAAATCCTAATTTGTATATGCAAATTAAGGGCGGGGAGGGAAATCGTGTGACTTTTTGTGACAAAACAAGGAAGAAAAAATGGTTTCCCCTTCTCACCCCTTATTTGCATATGCAAATTAGGATTTGGTTCGGTATTCGACCAAATCTTTCATGAAGGATTCGGGGGTTCAGCCAAATCCAAAATAGTGGATTCGGTGCATCCCTACTTTAAAGGGACATGTACCCCCTGATAATTTCTCAGAAATCACTTTTGCAATTGATCTGCATGATATCCTGACTGAGGTGATCAGGACAACTGGGTTATTTAAGGGACTGTATACAGACTCAGAACTTAAATTGGATAATGTAAAGGTTGTGAAGATTGAATTAACTGCGTTTGGCCTATATGAGTAGACATTCTCTCCAGAGAGGTTTTTTATTACCTTTATTAGTGGGGTTACCACACTGAAACGGTGGATGTGTTTTTGCACTTTTTATTAAGCACTTATGTATTTGGATATTCGGCATCAGGAGTTTTCTTGTTTGCACTTCCCCACAGAATATATTTTTAAGCCACTTTGTTAGTCCTGCAAGGTGGACACGTTTGGTGGGAGTTGCAAACAAACACTTTTTTCTGCTTTTAGTTAAAGGGATACTGTCATGGGAAAAAAATTTTTATATATAAAATATATATATTTAAAATATTTAAATATTTAAAATATATATATTTAATTTTGAAATCTGACATATTGTCCGTTTCCCAGCTGTCATGTGACTGTCACTACTTACTGCTATACTGCACGTTGGTGTGATATCACCCCCCCCCCCCCAGCAGCCTAACAACAGAACAATGGGAAGGTAATCAGATAGCAGCTCCCTGGTAGATCTAAGAACAGCACTCGATAGTAAAATCCAGGTCCCACTGTGACACATTCAGTTACACTGAGTAGAAGAAACAACAGCCTGCCAGAAAGCAGTTCCATCCTAAAGTGCTGGCTCTTTCTGAAAGCACATGACCAGGCAAAATGACCCGAGATGCACCTACACACCAATATTACAACTAAATAAAAAATACACTTGCTGGTTCAGGAATGAAATTTTATATGGTAGAGTGAATTATTTGCAGTGTAAACAGTCTAATTTAGAAATAAAAACAACATCATAAAAATCAATACAGAATCCAAAAAAGGGTCAGACTGTCTAATATCAGCGGTGTAGAGGTAGGAAGGAGATTTGTAGAACATTAACACTATTTGAGAGGTAAAATATGTCAACCATGACTGGAGCATTAATTCACAATGAAACACAGATTATCATCCGTCTTTGCTATGTATCTGTTACTTTTAGTTGTGGCTTCCTGCCTGTTATAAATAACCTACGCTGGGACACTAGGAACTAATCTGGTTTCTGTATTAAAATGTACTACTTCCCCATAATGAATGCAACTAAAAGTGCAAGGAAGGCCAATAATATAGTGGATTTGCAGGGCACCTCTGTAAAAACCATGACTCCAAAGCATCCATTATCCAGGAAACCCATTATCCAGAAAAGTTCTGAATTAGGGAAAGCCACGTCTCCCATAGACTCCATTATAATCAAATAATCCAAATTTTTGAAAATGATTTCCTTCTTCTCTGTAATAATAAAGCCGTCCCTTGTTCTTGATCCAAACTAAGATATAATTAATCCTTACTGGAAGTAAAACCAGCCTATTGTGTTAATGCAATGTTTACATGGTTTTTCTAGTAGTCTTAAGGTGTGAGAATCCAAATTACGGAAAGATCCATTATCTTGAAAGGCCCAGGTCCCAAGCATTCTGGATAATAGGTCCCATACCTGTATTAGTTGTTTTGCACAGGTCACTTGATGCCACAGGTTGTTGTAGTGCTGCTAAAGCTGTCCTGCTGAAATGAGCTAAGCCTGAAGAAAGATATACAAGTCTGTGACCCTCATTTGAAACGACAATGAATTTTAAGTTAAGCTGAGTGCCATCTCACGTTGCTGCAGGTATTTATGTGGTTACTATTAGGTCTCTTGCCTAGTACTAATGCTAATGGTATCCGTGCATTAGGCAGTGCGACAAGTAATGTCAAATGTTGTACTGTATTAAGTTCACAATTAATTTAACTTTGAAGAAAACAGAATGAATCATTGGCTAAATGTGGAGCTAGTTAGTAGCTGGCACTATGCCATACCACCCCTGGGGATACAAGCGATGTTAAAATAAATTATAAATGAATTATGTTGTATTTCCGAAGCAATTCCTCTCTCTTCCTTCCTATGTCTTCATTTATACCAGCAATTTTAGCTCTTAGCCTCTGCTTAGATGGGGCCAAATTATCCATGTTCCAGGTGACAGTAACAGTGTTTAGCTCGTCGCCAGTCAGAGATAAACATCAAAACATTTAAGTCCCCATAGACAGATGCCGGATGCCCATTTCAACCAACACAAAAGACTTTGTCCTACTAAATAACCCCCCTTTTCTGATCATGCTAGTCTTTCTGGGTTTTCTTTGGAAGTAAATTGGTGATCTTCTTACCCATACCTCGTCTAGTTTTATGTCAAATTAGGTGGTAGGTGCTGTGGCAATATATAATGTGTTTCTGATGAATCCTGAACAAGTGCACTTTTTAGTATACAGTATTGGCTGGACAGTCTGAATGTGTTGTCATTTTTTATAGGTGTGATTGAGCTGGCCTACAACAACCGGACGGTACCGCTGAAGACCATAAACGCAGTACAGCAGATGACTCTATATCCAGAGCTAATAGCGAGTGCCCTGTACCAGATGTTTGGCGGCCAAGTAAGTGCCATCTTCTGTCTTTAAAATACTAAAAAGAAACATTGAATAGCCATAGTAGTATGAAACAGGACACATATATGCATGTTTATCTTGTGTTCAAAGTGTGCTGTGTTCAAGTTTGCCTTGAGAAGTCACCAAACCAGTTATTATTACTATAAATGTATCTGTGGTCATTAGTACTTAAAGAAATTGTTCAGTGTAAAAATATAAACTGGGTATATTGATAGACTTTGCAAAATAAAAAAATGTATCTAATATAGTTAGTTAGCCAAAAATGTAATGTATAAAGGCTGCAGTGACTGGATGTGTAAAATAATAGCCAGAACTCTACTTCCTGCTTTGCAGCTCTCTGTGTCTCCACTGATTGGTTACCAGGCAGTAACCAATCCGTGACTTGAGGGGGGGGCTGTTTGCTTTTGAATCTGAGCTGAATGCTGAGGATCAATTGCAAACTCACTGAACAGTTATGTCCTATGTGACCCCCCTTAAAGTCACAAACTAATTCAGAGATAGCGAGCTGAAAAACAGGAAGTTGGTTTCTGTTCTGTTATGTTAGACATCCAGTCACTCCAGCCTTTATACGTTACATTTTTTGCTAACTAACTATATTAGAAACATTTTTTTATTTTGCACAGCCTATCTATTTACCCAGTTTTTATTTTTACACTGAACTGTTCCTTTAAAATCATCACTGTTTGTTTCGAGGACACATAGGACTATGACATTTCTATTTTCCACACAGGGTGTTGTTGAGCCAGTATATTTCTACATCGGGATCCTGTTTGGCTTGCAAGGAATTTATGTGAGCGCATTGTTTGTGACCAGTTGGATTATGAGTGGAACATGGCTGGCGGGCATGCTTACTGTAGCCTGGTTTATCATTAACAGGTATGAGCTGCCCTTCTCCCTCTAATCAAGCAGAGTTCATGAAAACATTCCCATTCACGTTTAGTTTCCTGATTTTCACATTTCTCTGTATTTTACTGACAAGCTAGAAATGATTTTAACCAAGCCGGATCTGTCACTCGAAATATCCAGCACAGATTTAATAAATAAATCAAGAACACCTCCATATAAACTAGGGAGGCATAGACTCCACTATTAGGATTCTGCCAATCCTCAATTCATTTGTGAAATATTTGGCCGAATACTGAATCTGAATCCTAATTTGCATATACAAATTAGGGTCGTTGTGGAACATTCTCTTCACTTTCTTTTTCTGTGATGAAAAGGCACATGATTTGTCTTCCCATCCCTAAATTACATATGCAAATAAGGGTTCGGCCGGGCACAAGGATTCGTCTGATTCCTGCTGAAAAAGGCTGAATCCCAAACCAAATCCTGGTGCTTCCCTAATATAAACAAAGTTCTGTGTTTGCTCTTTATATGCACAGTCAAGAACCAAAACGTAGTATAGCTTTAATGCATACCACTATTATGCATACAGAGTTAAAGAGACTGTAAACCATGATCATACCCACAAACACTCCCAATTAAAAATTCAGGATATTGTGGACCACATTCCATTCTGCTCTGTGTCCTTGATCAGCATAATTCTGCCCCTTTCTACTAAGCCTAACCGCTGCAGAATTCAGCACTGTTGAAGCAAAACCGACAACTGGCAGGTATATACTGTATTTTCTTTGTGCCTTTTTTTTCTGAGAAGCATTTTAATTAAGCCACTGACCCCCTCTCCCATGTGCTAGTGGCAACAGTTTAATTAGAAATGCAACAGCATTCTCCAGAGTGTCAGGTCTGAACTGTGATAGTACATTGATATTGCCATGTTGATTTGACAACTATAAACTGTAAGCACAGCTGGCAGCAAACCAAATTTCCATGGGGAGAGTGCTATTTCATTCTGCCTCAGCAAATCACATCTGATGGGGGAACTTCATTAAAACATTCTGTCATTCAAGTATTAAATAAAAATATAAAGGTGTTTTTGAGATTTTTCAGAGACGTTTTACATTGCCTTTAAAAGGCAACGTTCTTATGAGCTGGTTGGGGGAGCGAATGTTGCCCTGGAATATAGGAAGTTTAGTAAACAGGAAGGCGCTTTTTTTGAAATTTTTATTTTATCTGCATGTTTTTTTTTTCCTCTGGATTTCTTTTTTTTAGGACAGATACCACCAGAATCGATCACTCCATTCCTCTACGAGAAAACTGGGCGCTGCCATATTTTGCATGTCAAGTTGCTGCTCTAACTGGCTTTTTAAAAAACAACATCAGTTTATCAGCAGAGGTAAATCAATTTCTGGGTGAAGCATGTTTGATCTTATTCTGTAATAATTTTTGTGGGATACTGTTATCTGTTCTTTGTGGTCCTGCTGAGAATATTATAGCCAATAATAGTTCAAGGATGGTATCAAGAAGTACTTATCTTTTAGGAAAATAATAGCCAAAGTATGTTGTTTCACATTTCCCTACAGAAACTCTGCTACTTGTTCATGAGTGCTTCCACATATTCCTTCATAATGATGTGGGAGTACAGCCATTACCTGCTTTTCCTGCAGGCTTTGGCCCTCTGCCTTCTAGATGGTCTATCCCTGGTACCAAAGGAAAAAGTAAGTTACTCTTTCTGTTTACCCAAAGCTTTTTGATTGGTGTTATTGACATTATGTAGACTGTTTTGCTTATTATGGGACAAATAACTGCGTACAATGCCACAGACGTGTTTGTGTGTGTGTATACAGTCATATGAAAAAGTTTGGGAACACCTCTCAGCCTGCATAATAATTTACTCCACTTTCAACAAAAATGATAACAGTGGTATGTATTTAATTTCCCAGGAACATCTGAGTACTGGGGTGTTTTTTGAACTAATATTTTTAGTGAAGCAGTATTCAGTTATATGAAATTAAATCAAATGTGAAAAACTGACTGTGCAAAAATTTGGGTACCCTTGTAATTTTGCTCGTTCGCTCGTTAAGCCTTGAACTTCATAGGCAGGTGTGTCCAATCATGAGAAAAGGTACTGTAAAGTATTTAATGTGGCTGATTGCAAGTTGTGCTTCTGTTTGACTCTCCTCTGAAGAGTGACAGCATGAGATCCTCAAAGCAACTCTCAAAAGATCTGAAAACAAAGATTGTTCAGTATCATGGTTTAGGGGAAGGCTACAAAAAGCTATCTCAGAGGTTTAAACTGTCAGTTTCAACTGTAAGGAATGTAATCAGGAAATGGAAGGCCACAGGCACAGTTGCTGTAAAACTCAGGTCTGGCAGGCCAAGAAAAATACAGGAGCGGCATATGTGGAGGATTGCGAGAATGGTTACAGACAAACCAAAGATCACGTCCTAAGACCTGCAAGAACATCTTGCTGCAGATGGTTTATCTGAACATCGTTCTACAATTCAGCACAATTTGCACAAAGAACATCTGTATGGCAGGGGGATGAGAAAGAAGCCCTTTCTGCACAACACAAACAGTGTCGCTTGTATGCAAAAGCTCATTTAGACAAGCCACGGTCATTTTGGAACAAAAGTGCTTTGGACTGATGAGACAGAAATTAAGTTATTTGGTCATAACAAAAAGCGATTTGCATGATGGAAGAAGAACGCCGCATTCCAAGAAAAACACCTGCTACCTATTGTCAAATTTGGTGGAGGTTGCATCATGCTGTGGGGCTGTGTGACTAGTTCAGGGACTGGGGCCCTTGTTACAGTCGAGGGTCGGATGAATTCAACCCAATATCAACAAATTCTTAAGGATAATATTCAAGCATCAGTCACAAAGTTGAAGTTACGCAAGGGATGGATATTCCAACAAGACAATGACCCTAAACACACTTCGAAATCTACAAAGGCATTTATGCAGAGGGAGAAGTACAATATTCTGGAATTGGCGTCACAGTCCCCCGATTTGAATATCATGGAAAATCTATGGGATGATTTGAAGCAGGCTGTCCATGCTCGGCAGCCATCAAATTTAACTTAATTGGAGAGATTTTGTTTGGATGAATGGTCAAAAATACCCCCATGCAGAATCCAGACACTCTTAAAAGGCTATAGGAGGCATCTAGAGGCTGTTACATTTGCAAACTGAGTTTTAACTAAGCATTGATGTAATATCTCTGTTAAGGTGCCCAAATTTATGCACCTAAATTGACTAATTTTGTTATGATGCATATTGCATATTTTCTGTTAATCTAATAAACTTTGTCACTGCTGAAATACTACTGTTTCCATAAGGCATGTTATATATTAGAAGGAAGTTGCTACTTTGAAAGCTCAGCAAATCATAAAAAAAAAAACTCCAAAGAATAAAGAGGGGTTCTCCAAATTTTTCATATGACTGTATATATATATATATATATATATATATATATATATATATATATATATATATACATACATACATATTTATATGTATGTGTGTATATATATATATATATACTAAAACTGTTTTAAAACTGTTTGCTTATACCAAAGTGGCTGCCATAAGACATATAAAGGCTAAATGATAAAACATGCTTCACATTGATGCAGCTAAAAGAAAATAAATGTGCTGATTTCTTTTGTTCTAGGTGCAAGATGTGCACAAGATGTACATATTCTCAGTGCTTGTGGCGTATCTGTTCCAGTTTGAGAATTATGCAATGTTAACATCTCCATTACTTAGCCTTGTAATAGGCTCCATGATAGCAAAAAGTCTTCAGGTAATAAGCAGCAATAATTTATATTTGCTTGTATCTACATGCTATAAACACACAAACACCCCCTCTTTAATGTTTTAAACACACTGAACTTTATTAAAGGGGTTGTTCACCTTTTACTTAACTTTTAGTAGGATGTAGAGAGTGATATTGTAAGACAATCTGCAATTGCAATCACTGATTGGTTGCTATTAGTTACTGCCCAGGTGCAAATGTGCCCAGTGTTTATAAATAAGCCCGATTGTGTGACATTAGGCTTAGGTCAGCTCACAGGAAAGAAGACGCAGCTGTGCCAGCACTCAAAGTGGGATGGTAATGCACAAAACTACATTTAGAGGCACATTTATCAAAGGTCGAATATCAAATCCATGTGAGTTTTTAAAAACTCCCCGAAACTCCCATAAATTCGACCAATCAAATTTAAAAAAAAATGTCATTTTTCAAACTCGGATGAATTAAATTGTCCCATTTACAATTTGATTTTTAAAAACTCGATTTTTTTTTTTCTATGAAAAAACTTTAATATCAGGAAGGCTGCAAACAACGCCAAATCGATCCCTAGACATCTCCCATTGACTTAAACAGCAATTCAGCAGGTTTTAGGTGTTCAATAGTCAAATTCGAGTTCTTAAAAGGCCAGAGTATGATAAATAAAAATTGAATTTGAATAAACCCTAGTCAGTTTTGACCGTTTTGACCATAAAAAAAAATTCAGTTCAACCCTTGATAAATTTGCCCCATAAAGGACAAGGTAAGCCAAGTACACATCATATGTCCCCTACAACCTGCACTGTGCAGTTCTTCCCTGTTCGTGCATACTTTATAATAAAAGTCAAATAGCACAGTGGGGTTGGAGGCCACCATGTAAGGCCACTTGATACCCTTTCCTCTGCATCTATGACAGACCAGGCGTTCAGTGAAGTCAGGACCAGACTGACATCAGCTGAACATGCTCATGGCCTCCAGAAAGCTGGGACAGGACATCAATGTTAACCAACCCTGCTGCAATACTTTTTTTTTATTTTTTTATTAAAGAACATGTGCATACGTGGGTGGGGGGGTTATGGGAGGGGGCTGTAGATGAGACATATTAAATGTAAATACCTATCCTTGTCCTTTAACTTCTATAAATCTGTTGCGTTGTATTTACTAGTGGAATTATTATAAAAAATAAATGTATACAAAGAAATCTCCAGAGACCCAAGTCCAGTCAAAAAAGTCTGTTATCTTGCCTCCACCCTCATTGATTGATGTGTTTGTAATTTTATGATTTTTTTGGTTTCCTTAGATCAGTATGAAGACGGGCACGTTTAGGGCGAAGGTGATGAAGATCATGTATTTTTATTTGGCATTTACTATAGCAGTGTCACTGCACTTTTTAATAAGGGTGAGTAAATAAACATATATGCCAGGGGTCATCATTATAGAAAATGTATATGAGTTACTTGTTTTATTATTTATGAGCCAGAAGAAAGAGTTAGCAGGTCCAACAAGACTAGAATTATTGGAGAAAATATATATATATAGTGAATAAAGTACCACCTATTGTAAATTATGAGGATATTATAAGTTACATGACCAAATAAAAGCACGAGGCCGAAGGCCTCAGAGTCATGGAACTCTGAGGTAACATTTATTATAGTTTTAGTGAGTCTTGTGACATCACTACTGACCGTTTATAACTGATGACATCAGTACTCGTCTATAAGGATATAATTTACAAGATATTCATGGCTTTTGTAATACATAATATAATGTTCTTATATTTCCAGACAGTGGTTCCTCCTAACGATAACAAGCAACTTCTTCGGTTCCTTGAAGTGAGATTTGGGCTGAACATGTCAAAGTAAGACAGTTTTTATTTTTTCTCTTTATTATATTTTTTTTATTTGATTATGAATTGCACATGGCAAGTGTGTGGAGGGTACACTGATTTTAGCACCATCCTCCATATTATGTCTTTCAGAAATTTCACCGTGAATTGGATGCTGTGCCAGGAATCCTTCCAGCCTCCGTCACCGGACTACCTCTTAAGGCTAACCCAGTCTTCACTCTTGCCTTTCTATATTATGGTGTTGTTTATCTGTATGTGCTCTGTAACTCAGGCCATTATTAGAAGACTCCGGTGAGTGCCCTGGCTTTATTTATATGTTTTGGAACTGGCATGTATAGCTAGTGTTTGTTTAAATAGGTAACTTAAGGGCCAGGGCACACTCTCAGATTCTGGGAGATTAGTTGCCCGGCGACAAATCTCCTCTTTGTCGCGGCGACTTATCTCCCCGAATTGCCTCCAGCCAGCTAGAATGTAAATCGCTGGCAGGATGACTTTGTTTTCCAAAGTCGCCAAAGTTTCCTCACAAGGAAGGCAGGGGAGGCAGTTAGGGGAGATTAGTTACCCCAAAGAAGAGGAGATTTGTCGCCGGGGCAACTAATCTCCCCGAATCTGAGCGTGTGCCCTGACCCTAACGTTGCACAGAATGCCATGGTGTAATTGTTTCTAATTAAACATGTCCTCCACCCAAAACAAAAGACAACATACATTAATTATGGCATGGTTTAATGTTATGTGTAAATATAATTGCTATTTAAAGTCTGTTTACATTGTGTACACTCTTGGCTTTTGAAACAATGTGGCAGAAACCAACTGATGATTGGGGGGCCTGCTTTCCTGTAAGAGTCAATCGGCCCTGTCCACCTGTGCATTGGGTCCTGCCAACAGGTTGCATGGGTTCCCCAACTGATAAAATAGCCTTATGCAAACATTCACCTGATCCACTAAGCCACACCCAATCAAGTCATAACCTTACCAATGACACACCCACATCCTGCCCCTTTATTACTCAGCTAAAATGAGTAGAATATACGTTTTAAGAATAGAGAAATATACTTAATTTTATCTTTCCTTTAATTTTTTTTTCTTGCAGTGGGGCTCCTGTAAGCACTGATAACAAAGTGGAGGAGGGTCGAATAGGGGAAAGGCCAGAAGTGATCTACCACGTGATACAAACCATTTTGCTGGGCTCTCTTGCCATGGTATTTGAAGGGTAAGGCAGTTCTGTTCATCCCTCATTTACTTGCTACAACAGTAAGTTAGGCCAAGGATGTCCAATCTGCGGTTCTCTGCATTTTTTCTGATGTTCAAATATGTGGTTTAAAGGGGAACTATCGTGAAAAATGTAATATAAGCTTCATCATACTGAAATAAGAAACTTTCTAAATACATTCATTAAATATTATGCATTGTTTCTGAAATAATCAAGTTTATCTCCTTTATCCCTCTCGGCATCTGTTTCTCTTCATTCTGTCATTAGCAGACTAGTAATCAGCACGACTTTCACTTTCTTCCTTAGTTGGGTGCACGTCCTCCAATGGCCACTTTCCACTGGCAACACTGACAAAGAAGTTAGTCCAGCATGCGCAGTTTAAAATAAAACAGCCTTTATTGGTGCAAGGGCACTACAGCAACGTTTCAGACCATGCGGTCTTTTATCAAGCTAACCAGCATGTGTTTAAGTGCTACTTATACTCTATTACACCATCTAGTGGTCATTTGTGAAAACTTCTTCAATTAACACAGAACAATCAAAAACCAATTCTTCTTCTGTCTTCAAGCAGCAGATGCCGTGAGAGGAATAGTGAAGATAAACTTGATTATTTCAGAAACGGTACAGAACGTATTTTTCGTGATAGTTCCCCTTTAACAACAACTGAATGGCTGCAGCTGAGATGTCCCTGATGTTGCAAAATATATTTGTAATTGTGTATTATAATAAACACCCTAAGGAAACCCATCTTTAATATGATATTAATCATTACCCAATTTTGTTTAATATATACTGATGTTTTGTTTTAAGAATGAAGTATCTGTGGACTCCCTACGTCTGCATGCTGACTGCTTTTGGCTTGTGCTCTCCTGAACTTTGGACAACACTATTCAAGTGGATTCGGCTTAAATCGGTGCAGCCTGTTTTGTTGGTACGGCAAGTTGAGGGCGAGTTGGCCAAACTGTTTTTACTACTGAAATGTACATATATCCTTTAACCGTACTTTGTTGCCTATTTATTCTGGGAAATAACTTGTAGTTTTCACTTTTACAGGCTTTTGTTTTAAGTGCTGCAGTTCCCATGGTCATCGGTTTCAGCTTGTGGAGAGAGGTGAGGGGAAAAATACAAATAAGGTTTAGGCAAAATGTACTTAAAGGAGAACTATACCCTAAAAATTAATATGGTTAAAAAATACCATATTTTACTTATTGTACCAGCCTAAAGTTTCTGTTTCTTAATAACGCCAGTGATCCACAACTTCAAACTTGTCACAGGGGTTCACCATCTTGGAAAGTGTCTGCGACACTCACATGCTCAGTGGGCTCTGAGCAGCAAGTAGGAAGTTAAGTTGACCTGTAATATAAGCTGATGCTACAAGGCTGATATTGTGAGTGGGTCCCTAAGCTCAGTAAGTGACAGCAGCACAGAACATGTGCAGTGAATCAGCAGAAAAGAAGATGGGGAGCTACTGGGGCATCTTTGGAGACACAGATCTTTACTGCTAAAGGGCTGCGGTTTTCTTGGGCTGGTACAGAAGCCCAAAACATAATGTACAACATTGCTAGCCTACTTCTTTGTTTGTGCTTTAGTTGTCCTTTAATGAGACTTTTAGTTCTGGTTTATTAACCAATTTTCCGAAATTATCAAGACAACAGAGCTCATATACTGCAGCTTTTGCACATTTCACTGTTTATTATTATTAGTATTAACACTTATTTCTAAAACACCAACATATTCTGCAGTACTGAAGTATTATCTTGTGGGTGTATGTGTGGGTAACAGTGAGGAAGAGGAGCTATAGAGAAAGGATGCAAGGAGGACAAATAGACCAAATTGGCAAACTAGGTCGGGGGCTCTTAAGTTTGATTTCAGGTTACCAGAGGATATGTCAGTGGACCCAGTTTAGGATTGTTTCACATATATTTTTAGTAACTTGCCACATCTAATCATGAGATTGGCTCCTTGATCAGATTCGGGGAGATTAGTTGCCAAGCGACAAATCTCCTCTTCTTCTGGGCGACTAATCTCCCCAATCTGCGTTCCCCTGCCTTCCCGCTGGCTAGAATGAAAATCGCCTGGGGGCAGGCACTCGGAGCTCTTTGTTTCCAAAGTCGCCCGAAGTTTCCTCGTGAGGCAATTATGGGCGACTTTGGAAAACAAAGTGCCACGAGAGCCTGCCCCCAGGTGATTTTTATTATAGCCAGCGGGAAGGCAGATCGGGGAGATTAGTCGTCCCATAGAAGGGCAGATTTGTCGCCTATCGACTAATCTCCCCAAATCTGCCCGTGTGCCCCGACCCTAATTGGGGTTTGTAGTGTATACTAGCTCAACAGATCTTTGAATGTAATGGAACTATGCAGAACCCAACAGCTTTTAAGTGATTCTGGGAGTTGTAGTTTAGTAGTGATTACAGCTGATACAATTTTGGTATACAATGATGGGTATTGTAGTTCAAAGACATCTAGAGTGTATTTTGTAGAAACAAAATTTAAATGAAAATATGTGTCATAACTATTTTAATTCTCTTTCTTTTGTCGCTAGTTCTTACCCAGGATACTTGCTGAGCTCTCAGAGCTGGAGGAACACTATGAGTCTGACACAGTTGAACTCATGAAATGGATAAGGTAAGTGGGGCACAAAAATATGTGCAATAGTGAATGTTTGAGGCGTATGCCCCTTACAGCTCAATATTGTAATTTTTCCTGGGAAAATACTAAGAATGTTTGCTGACCTCTTCCTCGTCCATTAAGCCACTGGAATATAATTGTAAATGCAGCAACTGCCATAGGCCAGTGGTTTCCCATTGCAATCAATAAATAGCATTGACATGTGACTCAAGAGGGAGCTGACGAAGAGAAAGAGGACATGGTGTTTTTAGTGTTTTTTAATCCCTCATATAAAAGCTATTTATTTAAAAAATAATAATTTAAAAAGGGAAGGTTTCAGGATGTGATTTTTCCAGATGTGTCATGGGAAGCAAGATGAGCAGAGGGCACTGCAGCAGTAGAGTCATCTCCTGGAATTGCTACTGAGCAATAAGTAATTGTTACTTGAAGTTCCTTAACCCGACTGTTTTGCCAATCCGACTGTCCCTTAGCCTGTCAGTTAGAGTTTCTAATGCTAACGGAGTACTGCTGCACAAATATGGCAGCCCCCTCATACAGAAACATGAGGGTAAGAATGGTAATGTAAAAGCATCAGGCAAATACTTTTATGGCACAATTAGAAATAGCATTCAAAGGCAATGTTATTATAGATATAAAAAAAGATTATTTTCTGCTGTCAGTATCTCTTTAAGAGGAAAGGCTACATCCGGATTGAGCCGGCCAGTAGCCAAGAGGGGTGCCTGCGAGTGTGAGTCTCCCAAGAATGTTATTTTTGGGTTTACATCCCCTTTAAAGTAGGAAACTTCCTATTGACCCTCAGCTTCTTTTTTTGTTTTGGCTGCACAATCTCGTTTATAGAAGTGCATATTGTATACAGTTATGGTGCATTATTATAGTGATTTGAAAAGCCCAGCATATAAATGCTCTACTGCTGCACAATGAATTAGGGATAATGCTATCAGTATATCACAACTAAAACAAAATCATTTCACCCAATGGAACAAGCATGAACTAAGCCATAAATAAACGTGGTCCTCGCTGATCTCCAATATACTTCAATTAAAAAATGTGTACCGTTTTTATAAGAAACCTGACTGTATGCAGTAAAATTCTCCCTTCATTTACTGCTGTGGATAGGAATTGTCAGATGGTCCCTAACTGCTGAGCAGGGAAACAATCATACTTATGAACAGCAGGGGGAGCCCCCGCCTTACTTCCCAGCCATGCAGAACTCAAGCAGCTTTGTTTATGACGATCCCTAAGCAGCCCAGACCACACTGAGCATGTGCACAGTCTTAGTCTTGCAAAGATGTTTAACAAAGTTACAAGATGGTGACCCCCCTGTAGCCAACTTTGAAGCATAAATTATTTGTTTGATTAGGCTTGTGGTGCAGTAAGTTCATGTTTATATTTAGTATACAAAATACAGCATTTCTAGCCTTATTCTATTTTAGACTTTACATGCCATTTAAATAATTGAAATCATTACATTATTGTTTCTCATTGTTTTCAAGTACATGATATTTATTTTTAGTATGGTAACTTATTTGGATGCATTACTCTGGGTCCCTTCTGTGTTTTTCTAGAAAGATAGATATTTTTTTATGGATCTTTGTCCCTCTGAAAAGAAGCGTCATTATTATTGAGTTTTTGTTAGCCACGGCAGAGCTGATTCTTCCCAGCCCCCATAAATAATTATTGATTACGTGTCATGTCAACGAACACTCAAGTCTACAGAGACAAGGAGATGTGTGGTTAGTAGGAACCAAACCTGTCTTTTTTTTTTTTTATTCCCCTTACTGGAAGTATCAAGGGAATACTGTACCTACTGTAATTGTATACATACCCACATTATGTGGGTTATTTATTATAGTCAAAATGTCAAAAACTTGAAGAATTTGAGGGTTTTTTTTGCTATAAAATCTGAATTTGTTGTGGGGAAAAAAAAACCTCGATTTTTTTTTTTTGTGATTTATTATATACCATGAGGATGGAAAAAATCAGAAAATCCGGCATCTCCGACCTGCTGAGGTTGTTATAAGTAAATGGGAGAAGTTCAGAAGATATCCTGATCTGCACTAGGTTTCATTCAAAAATATGAAGATTCAGTGTCGGACTGGACAAACGGGATTTTTCCTGGTATCCCGCTGGGCCAGTCCGTGAGTGGGCCCTCATGCTGCTAATCATTTGGTCTATTTCATGGTCATTCTTTATTTCTATGAGAACAAAAAGGATAAATAGATGGAATAATATATTATAGTATTATAGTATTTAAAGAAAAGAGACTAGGAGAATAGCGGTTGAGTGAGGAGAGGAAGAATAATAGTACTGAGAGTGGGCCCCTGGTCTTAGGGTTTTTGGGTGGGCCCCTGGTGTCCCAGTCTGACACTGCAAAGATTTCATGGTTTTCGAGCAAAAATCTGGAAAAATCAGGCAGAAAATCCGAAAAATTCATATGATTCAATTTTTTTTTTGAGTTTATTCCGACACTGGAATTTTCTGGAAAATGTATTGATATATAAGGGGAAATAACCAATGTGTATTTGGTCGGAGTATACAGCAGAACCTCAATTTTACATCCCCTGATTTTGTGGTCCCACCTATATATTATGCATAATACATTTCCCTGATTTTTATATTTTCCTGGATTTTAGACCATTTTTTTTTCTGGTCCCCTGAAAAACGTAAAATGGGGGTTCTACTGTATTTCAGAAAAGAATGAGATATATTAGAATTTTAATAAATAACGCTTGAAATAACAGCACTTTAAACTCTTGACATCTCAGTTTCTAATTGCATTTATCGTTTTTACTCCTTGTTGGAGTCTGGATGTTTAGCAACAGAGGGTACATGTTCTACTTTTATTGGCCACCTTATTGTTATAGAAGAGAGCAAGTAGAGTGTATACTAAATATAAACATGAACTTACTGCACCACAAGCCTAATCAAACAAATAATTTATGCTTTTAAAGTTGGTTACAGGGGGTCACCATCTTGTAACTTTGTTAAACATCTTTGCAAGACTAAGACTGTGCACATGCTCAGTGTGGTCTGGGCTGCTTAGGGATCGTCATAAACAAAGCTGCTTGAGTTCTGCATGGCTGGGAAGTAAGGCGGGGGCTCCCCCTGCTGTTCATAAGTATGATTGTTTCCCTGCTCAGCAGTTAGGGACCATCTGACAATTCCTATCCACAGCAGTAAATGAAGGGAGAATTTCACTGCATACAGTCAGGTTTCTTATAAAAATGGTACATATTTTTTAATTAAAGTATATTGGAAATAGGTTTCTTTTTCATTAAAGAAATTAAAAATGGGATTTTATATGTTTGCCTTTACATGCCCTTTAAGCAGTGGTTATGGCAAGCATACCCCAATAAAAACAGGGCTTCTATGTCCAACAAGTTTTACATGTACAGGAGTACAATACATCTTGATGTTTCATTTGTGTTTGCATTACAGAACACAAGCTCCTATAAATGCAGTTTTTGCCGGAAGTCCAGCAATAATGGGCGTGATCAGACTGTGTACAGGTTGGATGGTGACAAGCCTGCCAGTTTATAATGATGAAGATCTCATGAGACGGAATGAAAACGTAAGTCTTCTTGTCATGTTCCATTTGGCCAGTGATTTTAAATACTCGCTGATAATGGATTTACTAACACTTCAAAATGGAATTTGGCCAGTCAGAACCTGATTTTCTGCCAATATTATTTACATCTGTTCCTGCTTTTACTAAAAGTCTTTCAGTATAGGAATAAGTCTACTAAAGGTCATTATTATTGGCTCCTTCCTGCCACCCACACCCCCAGCAGCCAAGCATGTGGATTTTTTCCACTATCATTGATGCAAAGCACCAGTGATTGTGGGGGTCAACAAATTGTCGTCCTGCATCTGACCCTAACCGGCCCCTGACCTGGCTCGTTTGTCTGTTTCCGTTCATATATCAACGCCTGCTCCATCCCCATCTATGATGGCATCTAAATAGGCGCCAGCACACTTCAGTTTACCCACAGGTCAGTCGAATTTGGGCCAAGGCGCTCAAAGAATTCAAGCCGCAGGCAGGTTTGGGACGATCTCTTCCTGCCCCCCTTCCCACCCACAGCCCAAATTCTTTGTGTGTGTATGCCTGAACCGACCAACCTGCAGGTATCATGTATGGAACCTGTTATCCAGAATGCTTGGGACCTGTGGTTTTCCGGGACAACATCTTTCTGTACTTTGGATCTTCATACTTTAAATCTACTAGAAGCTCATGAAGCGTCCAATAAGGATTAATTATATCTTAATTGGGATCAAGTTCAAGCTACTGTTTTATTGTTACCGTGAAAATTTAATATTTTTTACAAATTTTGATTATTTTGATAAAAAGCATTCTATAGTATATGGCCTTTCCATAATTCAGAGTTTTCTGGACAACGGGTTTCTGGATAATGGATCCCATACCCGTATATAGAAAAGAACTTGCTATAAAGTTTTATCTTGATCCAAGTTAGCCCTTAGTGCAGTGTCCTCTGTATGGTTAGTAACTGATAAAATAAACACCCTCCATTCCCAGTCTTCTTATTATTTATTATTGTTTTCTTATTACACAGAGCAGGGCCGGGAGGGCACAGTAACTGAATCTTTAGTTTCTTGTATCGGTTGCCCAAACCGATTGACTCCTGTATTTTGTATAGGTGTCCTATTTTTGGGATTAGAGTTCGATTCAGTATTCGGCCGAATACCGAACCAAATTCTAATTTGCATATGCAAATTAGGGGAGGTAAAGGAAAAGGTGGGGAAAATTGTTTTTTACTTGTTTTTTCGTTGCTTTGTGACAAAAAGTCACCCGATTTCTCTTCCCACCCCTAATTTACATATGCAGACTCGGTTCGGCCATGCACAAGGATTCGGTCAATTTGGGCGTCAAATTGAAAAACTCACTGTATTCATATTTTTTTGATGATTTTATCGAGTTTTTTTCTAGCACAAGAAATTTTCAGGAAAATTTATAAGTAATGATAAATAACCCCCTAAATTTACTCAAATTTGAATATGTGACTTTGGTTTGGTTTTGGTCCTTACTGCCCAAATTCCGATCGAATGGTCGATGTCGCCAAACATTGAAGTGGGCGATATCAGGCTAATCCGATCGTGGGCCCAATGATCGGATCGGAAAGGAGGCCAAACAAGTGGTCAGATCGCGGGACCGCATCAACGAATAGATGCGGCTGTGATCCGAGGCGATTTTTAACCCTGCCCTATCGACATCTGCCCAACTGTCGGCCAGATATCGATCGGGGATGTCTGCTTTTATCGGCCTGTGTAAGGGGCCTTTACACAAGCAGGAGTCAAGGGATGCACCAAGTACAGGTTTTTGGGATTCGCCAGGAACCTTTCATGAAAGATTCGGCTAAATATGGAAACAAACCCTAATTTGCATATGCAAATGCAAATTTGTGACAAAAAGTCACCCGATTTCCCTTCCCACCCCTAATTTACATATGCAGATCCGATTCGGCCATGCACAAGGATTTGGCCAAATCTGAATCCTGCTGAAAAAGGCAAAATCCTGGATTCGATGTATCCCTTTTCAGTATCCTTGTTAGAAGAGTAGAATTTGCATTGTGATGTTTGTTATGTTGGGAGACCAGCGCCACTGACCTTCAGCAATGTGACCGTGACAATGATTGTGTGCAGTGATGCAGAAAGTCTCTCTTGGTTTAACATTAATGATCTGCACTCATTTTATTTATCAACCATCTACTGAGCATCCCTCGTACTGGGCTGGGAACTTGGCCGATAGCACAGTTTTTATTTAGTTTGCTAGACTATAGAAATAAGAAATACGCTGTAATCCCACTTTGACAGTGTTGATCCAGTTTGCTCTCGGTTAGCACATAACATGGGAAGAATAATACATTTGTACACAAAATGCCTTCTGTGTCTATTGGCTGTTTGGCAAATATATATATATATATATATATATATATATATATATTAGGAATGCACCGAATCCACTATTTTGGATTTGGCTGAACCCCCGAATCCCTCACGAAAGATTCAGCTGAATACCGAACCGAATCCTATTTAGGGTTATGAAGGGGAAATGTGTGTGTGTGTATGTATATATATATATATATATATATATATATATATATATATATATATATATATATATATATATATATATATATATATATATATATATATGTGTGTGTGTATATATATATCTTTATAGAGGGACCCGCTTTGGCCCACTTTGATAAAGGCCCCAATGTGGTATGAAACGTTGGATGCACGAGTGATGAGAAGACAAGAATCTGGAGTGCGGGTCTGTCTATTAAAACGCACCCTCTGGACTTATATATAAGCTTTAGTTTGGTAGCAAATGTTTACATATGGAATATAATAGTCATTTAGGGGCAGAATTATTAAGGGTCAAATAGTAAATTAGATTTTTTTGGTCAAAACTCTTCGAACTTAATTCGAATTCTAATATCTAGATCTATCAAACCTTGACCCTTGGAACAATTCGAATTTGACTATTCGCCACCTAAAACCTGCCGAGTTCATGTATTATTCAATGGGAGAGGTCCAGTGACCCATTTGAAGATGTTAATAGCCTTCCTGACATTCAAGTTTTTTTTGGAGTTAGAGTTTAGTCTAATTCAAATTTGATTCGAGTTGTCGAGTCGGTAATATTAGTTCAAGTTTTAGGCATTTGAATTTTTTTCTTCAATAATCAAATTTCGAGGAACAGATATATTCGAATTTATTAGAGTAAAAAAAAAAAGTCACGTGAATATGAAATTCGGCATCAAATACGAAAAGTCGTGGTATTCGTGCGTCAAATCATTAAAAGTCACGGTATTTGGGCGTCAAATTGCAAACTCGCTGTATTCCGATTTTTGGAAGATTTTTATCGAGTTTTTTTCCAACACAAGAAATTTTCAGGAAAATGTATTGATAAATAGGGGTAAAAATCAGTGTGGATTTGGTTGGCGTAATTTGACTTTTTCGGATTTTGATAAATAACCCCCTAAATTTACTCAAATTTGAATATGTGACTTTGGTTTGGTTTTGGTCCTTACTGCCCAAATTCAGTGGGCCTGTATGATAATTCTGAGGACAGGCCAACTTGAGCATTCTGATCTACAGTCTTATTTGATTGCAGCTGCTCTGTACAAAGTGAAAACATTATTTGCGAAAGCCCTTTGTTAACATATAGGTGGGACATTGATGCAAGAATGAAGGTAGCTTCATTCCAAGGACTTCCAAGGACTTAGAAACCATTGTGCAAATATGATTATAGACTATACTAACATCTACATCGTATCCCAGAACTGTGGCATAGTCATTTGATAATTATAAGTATTATTAAATTCCACCCTGTTATAGATGTTAATTAAGTATGTTATTCACGTGCTCTGGGCATCCAGAGTAGCAAATTGACCACTCATCCTGAATTTTATCTTGATTGGCCTTAGGCCCATAACCATATGACAGACAGACAGACAGATAGATTGATACTTTAAAACTGTCACCTTCCTATAGCTCTAGGAATATCCAGGTTAAATAAACAGGCTGCCATACAGCAATGCAATATATATATACAGGTATGGGATCAGTTATCCGGAAACCTGTTATCCAGAAAGCTCCGAATTATGGAAAGGCTGTCTCCCATTGACTCCATTATAATCAAACAATCCAAGTTTTTAAAAATGATTTCCTTTTTCTCTGTAATAATAAAACAGTACCTTGTACTTGATCCCAACTAAGATATAACTAATCCTTATTGGAAGCAAAACCAGCCTATTGGGTTTATTTAATGTTTCCATGATTTTCTAGTAGACTTAGTTTATGAAGAGCCAAATTGCGGAAAGATCCATTATCAGGAAAACCCCATGTTCTCAGCATTCTGGATAACAGGTCACATACCTGTACCTATAATAACCAACAGCATAAACACAGAGATCCAAAGGGTCCCAGCAGTTAAAAAAAAATTGCAAGCATAAATGTCACTTATAGACACAACGATCACGTGGGTATTTTCAAGGCTTTCCTTGTTCTTTAAAAAAACACATAAATAATTATGCAGAGCCATTGCTGTTCTGCAGAATAAGAACTGGCAATTTCTTGTTCCTGGAGAACTAGAAGCAACTACTGGCCTTTAAACTTAAATGCAATTATTGTAAGTCTCATAGTTTAAAAACTTACCACTTAGGGTAAGGGCGCACGCTGCTATTTCGGAAGATTAGTCGTCCGGCGACAAATCGATTTTTCTTCGGGCGACTAATCTCCCCAAACTGCCTTCCCGCCGGCTAGAATCTAAATTGCCCGTGGGATGGCATGCGGAGCATTTCGTTTTCCGAAGTCACCCGAAGTTGCCTCACGAGGAACCTTCGGGCGCCTTCGGAAAGCCGAAGCGATCCGAATGCCATCTCGACGGCGATTTACATTCTAGCCAGCTGGAATGCAGTTCAGGGAGATTAGTCATCCGAAGCAAAAGCGTTTTTTTGCTGGATGACTAATCTCCCGAACCAGCAGCGTGTGCCCTGGCCCTGAGACCGGATGCTACTCCCTCCTAACTTGCTTCTTCAAATAACTTAGGCCTATATAAAGATTAATCCTGATTTCGGATAAACCAGTAGATAAAGTACATGAAAACATTTGGCTGTTACAGAAGACAGGTTTCACAACTTAAAATATTTAGGGAAGATATGGGGTAAGTACAAAGGGATTTGCTTTTTAAATAATCCTTTTCTGCAAATGAATAAAGAGTTAAATGGAGAATCCAGCTCAGGTTTAAATGCACTCATGTATTTATGTAGCTCTACCAGATCTATAGCATGCGCTCAGCAGAAGACATTTATAAGATCCTCACCTCCTATAAAGCCAGCTATGTGGTGATTGAAGATTCCATCTGCAATGAAGTTGGAGGGATAAAGGGCTGCAGAGTGAAAGATCTTCTGGATATTGCCAATGATCATGTGAGTAGGGAAAAACATTGTTTTATATTATATTATATTATAGGACCTGTTGTCCAGAATGCTCAGGACCTGGGGTTATCCAGATAATGGATCTTTCCGTTATTTCGATCTTCATACCTTACGTCTACTAAAAAAATCATGTAAACATTAAATAATACCAATAAGCTGGTTTTTCTTCCAATAAGCATTAATTATATCTTAGTTTGGATCAAGTACAAGCTACTGTTTTATTATTACAGAGAAAAAGGAAGTCATTTTTAAAAATTTGGATTATATGATTATAATGGAGTCTATAAGAGACAGCCTTTCTGTAATTCTGAGCTTTCTAGATAATGGGTTTCCATGAAACAGATCCTATACCTGTACCACGAAACAATATGGGGAAGATTTTTCAAAGTTCGAATTGAAAATGTGAATTTTCACATTTGTTTTATTTTAAAAACTGTCCAATTCGACTATGGAGTTATTCAAATTCAATTAGAGTTTTTAAAAAAATTCTAATTCAATTTTCGACATTTATCATACTGTGGCCCTTTAAGAACTCAAATTTGACTATTTGCCACCTAAGACGAAATTCGAATCGTGTTTGGGCAAATTCGATATGAGTTTTTGAAATTAGAATCGAATTCGACTTTTCGGGTCGATTTAATTCAACCGAGTTTGAAAAATTTGAGTTTTTAAATACATTTCAGTTGGTCGAATTTAGAATTTATGGGAGTTTTTAAAAACTCGCATGCATTTGAAATTCGACCTTTGATAAATGTGCTTATATATGTCACTCAAGCAAATACTCTTATATATGTCATATATAGCTCTCCCATTAGAAGTTCTGCAGCGGGTTGGCTATCAACGGGTTACCCGATAACCCAAGGTAGTTTGTAGATTATGGGTAGGATATGTACATGCAGGTAGGCAGTTCATTTGGTTATTATTTATAAGTAGTTTTAAAGCACCTTGAGTTAAAATATATGCTGTTTTATATTTTTTACTGCCCCCATCATCAGTTAGGGGGTTATTTATCAAAGTCCAAATTTATCTCAATATTTTCTATAAAAAACTCTGATCAAATCCGCACGGGTTTTTTGGGCTTATTTATTAATACACTTTCCCGGAAAAAAAAATTTCGTTTGCTGGAAAAAATCCGAGCAAAATTGTGAAAAATTAGACTTTCACCGATTTTTCGTCCGATTTTCACAATTTTTCCAGGATTTTGCATTCGAAAACTCAGAATTTTGCCAGAAAACTTTGGGGTATTGCCAAAAACCCAGCGCACATCAAAAAATCATTGGGACTTCTCCCATTGACCATATGCACCTTGACAGGTCTGAGATGCCGGATTTTCAGATTTGGACTTTTCCATCCTCTGGGTTTAATAAATTCTGAAAAATTTGTGATTTTTTTAAAGATCCGATTTTATATTTAAAAAAAAAATCACATACTTTTCGTGATTTTTGCATTTGGCGTTTAGCAAATAACCCCCATAATATCATTAAGTTTATAGCGATACCCTTGTGGTTTTATTGGGTGAGTTGATTTGTCACATTGTGGATAATTCAGGTGCAGGTCAGATTAGCTAATGGGTCCAAGTGGGTAAAAATGTGGGGTGCAGTTCGGATGTGGGTGTCCATTATTATGTGCAGGTCTCTATCATATTCTTACAATAAAATAATATTTTGGGGGCATACTTTTCCATATGCATGAACCAATATCTGTATTGAAAAAAACACAGCTTTTTGGGTTCTGCATCTCTTGATTTATTTATACCACAGCTATGTGGATATGGTCTGATAGATATGAAGAGCACCAATCGAGTTTCCATTGTTTTCTGTGGAAACATAGTGCACAACCTGAAACCCAAATTTCAAACCAGCTTGACATTAATGTGTTTAAACGCTCAGTACATTGATACAGTTCTACTGTAAAAAGTATTAGGTTGAAAAGCCACACGAAATCTGGCATTGAAAACCGCCACTTGTTGAAAGGGGAACTTTTTCGAAAATTTAATATAAGCTTCATCAGCTTCATCATACTGAAATTTTCTAAATGCAATCAATTAAATATTCTGCATTGTTTCTGAAACAATCAAGTTTATGTTCACTATTCCTCTCTCAGCATCTGTTTCTCTTTATTCTCTCAGATATTCATTGGCAGTTAGATCCAATATATCTTATAGGGGGGCTTCCTTTCCTAGCAGATGAATTAGAGCTCATTCAAATAACTGATTCCAGTACAAACAAAATCTAACAAAATAACTGCCTTTTGCACAAATTCTGCATGTAGAGAGACATGATGTCTGGTGATTTTAATTAGGGATGCACCGAATCCAGGATTTGGTTCGGGATTCTACCTTTTTGAGCAGGATTCAGATTCGACCGAATTCTGCTGCCCGGCCGAACTGTATCCTAATTTGCATATGCAAATTAGGGGTGGGGAGGGAAATCGCGTGACTTTGCCACAAAACAAGGAAGTAAAAAATGTTTTCCCCTTCCCACCCCTAATTTGCATATGCAAATTCGGATTTGGTTTGTAATTTAGCCAAATCTTTCGCGAAAGAATTCCGGGGTTCGGCCAAATCCAAAATAGTGGATTTGGAGCATTCCTAATTTTAATAGAGTGAGCTCTAATACATCTTCTAGGTCAGTGATCCCCAACCAGTAGCTCGTGAGCAACAAGTTGCTCTCCAACCCCTTGAATGTTGCTCCCAGTGGCTTCAAAGCAGGTGCTTATTTTTGAATTCCAGGCTTGGAGGCAAGTTTTGGTTGCATAAAAACCAGCTGTACTGCCAAACAGAGCCCAAATGTAGGTAGCCAATCTACATAGGTGCTACTAAATGGCCAATCACAGCCCTTATTTGGCACGCCAGGAACAGTTTTCATGCTAGTGTTGCTCCCCAACTCCTGTTACTTCTAAATGTTGCTCACGGGTTCTAAAGGTTGGGGATCCATGTTCTAGGTAAAAGGAGCCTCCCTATAAGATATATTGGATCTAACTGTCAATGTATATCTGACACCCAACTGCTGCATGAAGACAGAATGAAGAGAAACAGATGCTGAGAGAGGGATAGTGAACATAAAATTGATTATTTCAGAAACGATGCAGATTTTTTTTCCCCACGATAGTCCCCCTTTAAAATTGTTCCTAGATGTTGGACTATGGACAAGTTTAGTAGTGAATTCTCTCTCTCTCTCTGAGCTCTATGTAGTACAATAATGGAATTTCTCTTCTTACAGGTGATTAATGATGATGGTGATGTCTATGCCTACTCTAAGTACGGCCGATTTTGTCATGAGATTAAAATGAACTATTCTCCGTACATCAACTATTTCACGAGAGTATTCTGGAATAGGTCCTATTTTGTGTACAAGATCAACACGCTGATATCGTTCCAGTACTGACCAGAGACCTTTATCTCTGTTCTAGAGCAACTCAGATATCCTCACACTTCAGTCACTTTGCTAAGTGAGGGTGCGGGTGTCCTTTAAAGGAAAACTTCCATGGGTTCTGTCAAACAAAGGTGCCATGATCGTTTTTATATATGTGCATTGCCCACGGCATACCATATAATTGCAGCCAACTGGAAGAGTCAAGAACCAGCAGAGGCCCAATTCAGCTGCTGCTAAGAGATGGCCCTCGTCTGTCTCACAGAACATGCAACTGAATAAATGACTGGTTTTAGCTTTTTTTATTTTCTTCTATGGATTTTATATCTTGAACCTTTATTATGTTGATCTTTCCAGACCTTTAGGCTTTGTCAATATTTTTTTTTCTTTAAACGAAAATAAGATGTTTAGAGATGACCCGATGCACTGAACCAGCACGTTGCTGAGTATTTGGGAAACGGTATGATTTTAGTCACTGATATGGTAGTGCTGGCCAATGCCAAACTGCCACCCCTGCTGTTATCTTCTCCGGGAAAACAAGTCTGTCTGTATATTTTAACATTTGAAATATTTATGTGGCAACGCAAATTTTTATAATCTTACCTTATTTTTTTTTTTTTTTTTTTTTAAAGGAGAAAATATCTGATGATTTTAACAGTTGTGATGCTTTAAAGGAGAAGGAAAGGTTAAAACTAAATAAGCTTTATCGGAAAGGTCTATATAAATACACCAGTAAATCCTCAAAGTAATGCTGCTCCTCTGTCAAAAGAAACACAGAATTTCTTTCCTTCTATTGTGTACTCATGGGCTTCTGTATCACACTTCCTGTTTTCAGCTTAAACCATCAGGGCTAGGGCTTGAGCATGCTCAGTTTGCGTCTCTCTCCCCCTCCCTTTTCCCCTTCCCTCCTCCCCTCCCTACTGTAATCTGAGCCCAGAGCTATGAGTGAGCAGGGAGAGACTCAGGCAGGAAGTGATGTCACAGCATGCTAATATGGCAGCTGCTATCCTAAACAGAAACAGTGTCTAGAGCTGTTTACTCAGGTATAGAAAAGCATTCTAAAGAATAAAAATGGTGTTCTAGCTTGCACAATGAGAACTTTTCTTTTTAGGATCTTGATTAGGGATACACTGAATCCACTATTTTGGATTCGGCCGAACCCCAGAATCGTTCGTGAGAGAATCGGCCTAATATCGAACCGAATTAGGGATGGGAAGGGGAAAACATTTTTTACTTCCTTGTTTTGTGAAGTCACACAATTTCCCTCCCACCCCTAATTTGCATATGCAAATTAGGATTTGGTTCGGCCGGCAGAAGGAGTCGGCAGAGCGAATCGAATCCTGGATTTGTTGCATCCCTAATTTTGATAAATAACCCCCTAAATGTATTAAAATTTGAATATGTGACTTTGATTTGGTTTTGGTCCTTACTGCCCAAATTCAGTGGGCCTGTATGGTAATTCTGAGGACAGGCCAACTTCAGCATTCTGATCTTCAGTCTTATTGGATTGCAGCTGCTCTGTACAAGGAGTCAAGTCAAGTAGTGGCAAATCTATTAGCAATAATCTGCCTCGGTAGCTTTCCTTCTCCTTTAAGTCCAGAGCAGGCTGGATGCATAAATCATGTCAGACAGGGCTCCTGTAGTTGGATACCACACTTGCAGCCTTATTGCCTGGTGGCCGCAGGATGTCCTGAAATGGCCACCGTAGACTTGCAGCACATGGAAATGCCGCTCATGGTATCTGACTGAGGATGCTGGGAAGTGTAGCCTTTTACATCTGAAAAGCTCCTGTCCTAAGGGATTAACTCCTACTTGGTAATAATAATTCATATGAAAATAATTTATAATGTTTGAAGGCAGATTATTCTTTTCCAAAACAAGACTTTTGCCCGATCTCACGGTGCCTTGTATTTAGCCTTTGGCTGCGGTTGTGTGTTTGTGTCTAAACTCTATATATTTTTATGAAATATCTCCTCTCAATACATTGACTTCTGTGCCTGGATAGTTTGTTTCTTTTTCTACCAAAGTGTTCAGCTGTTAGTGATGTTACTGTAGACATGATGAGGGTATGTACAGTCTTCCATGTGCTTTTGTTGTATTGTGTGAAACAACATTCTGTCTATTTTTGCAGTTGAAAGACACTTTTTTCCCCATTTACTTTAGCAGACCTGTTTTTATACAATGAATAAATGTTATTGCTGTTTGCTGCCATCATTTCTGTTTTGCAAATATTTTCTAAATGATTAGCTGCAAAATTGTAGTGCCCCCCCATCCCCATAGTTAACTGTGTGAGTGGTGGAAGCCTGAGATAATTTGTAGGGGATAGATACTGGCTCTTAAAGGGGACACATATTACATAATACATATAACATAAAAAATGCTCTTCCGAGCACTTTTGAGATGAACAATATTTAACAATTCCTGATAATATCAGATTTTATTCTACACTGCTAATACAGGTATGGGACCTGTTATCCAGAATGCTCGGGACCTGGGGTTTTCCGGATAATGGATCTTTCTATAATTCAGACCTTAAAGGAGAATTGAACCCGTAATAAAAAAAAAAAAAACCTCCCCCCTACCCTGTGACGTCCCAGAGCACGGGACTGGTTTATGGGCACATAAGAAGCACACAGGCAGGTAACAGTACAAGGAAACTTTAATAACAAACAATCCCTTTATGCATCCAACAGGAGCACAAGTCAGTGTATATCTGTGGCCTAGTCCCTTTGATGTCAAAAGGGACGGGGCCGCGCCACGGACGCTAAAAGAAGCAAAAGAAAAGATAAGTTCCAGGAGATTGGGGGCAGGCCGAGGGTTTTTTTTTTACTCGTATTACAAATTTAGTGGCAGCTACATTGCTGGTTAATTTGCAATACCGGCCCCAGCCTTGGCAGGTATTTTACCGGCTAGGCCGGTAAAATACCAGCCGGTTGGCAACCCTACTTGTGTATAACAGGCTTATAGATTAACAGTCCAGTAACATAACATGGGGTGCAGCTCTGAGGAATCACAGTCCAAATGGAGGGGACGCCGCAGCTTATCCCACTCTGTTGTGCAGCCACCAGCCCACACTGCAGCAAGGCTTTCCTGTTACCTGTTACCTCTTTCCCAGCATGCACTCCCACTCCATGTGACCTCCCTGCCCCACCCCTTCAGGCCTGCAGCTTCCAGCATTATCAGAGCTCTTGTCACACTGGGGTTTTCCGGATAATGGATCTTTCCATAATTTGGACCTTAAAGGAGAATTGAACCCAAAATAAAATAAAAACCTCCCCCCTACCCTGGGTAGACCCCCCCTGGGCAAATGCCCCTAATTTTTACTCAACCCCTCCGTGCAGATTCTGGCTTCGGAGTTCATGGCAGCCATCTTCTGTCTTTTTCGGAAATTTCGCTGCATGCGCAGTTGGAGTACATTTTTCAGAACTTTTTGTGACTTTCGGCACATGTGCAGTTGTTCGGGACCGGAAATTTACCCCAACTGCGCATGCGGCGAAAATCCCATCAAGACACGAACATTACCGGAGAAGAATAAGATGGCTGCCGTGAACTCCGAGGCCAGAATCTGCATGGAGGGGTGAGTAAAAATCAGGAGCATTAGCCCGGGGGGGTAGGCTAGGAGGGAGGGGGGTCTACCCAGGGTAGGGGGCGGGGTTTTTTTTATTACGGGTTCAATTCTCCTTTAAGTCTACTAGAAAATCATGTAAATATGAATTAAACCCAACAGGCTGGTTTTGCTTCCAATAAGGATTAATTAAATCTTAGTTTGGATCAAGTACAAGGTACTGTTTTATTGTTACCAAGAAAAATGAAATAATTTTTAAAAAATCTGAATTATTTGATTATAATGGAATCTATGGGAAAAAACCATTTTCAGTAATTTGGAACTTTCTGGATAATGGTTTTCCTGAAAATAGATCCCACACCTGTATCATGAATGTGTTAAGAGGAAGATCACTGCGGCAATAAAACACAATGCTACTTGTTGTACCCTGCCGGTACTGGGCATCGTCTCTGTTAAAACACTCTAATCACGTAATTGCTCAAACGTTCATATAAAGGTATTGGTTTCAATGAGAGACTGAAATAGGAGAGGGATGGAATAGAAGCATAATTACAATTAAATTGTAGACGCACAGAACAATATTGTTTTGGCAACAAGGGTTTGTAACTCTCATTCAAAAGCTACCAGTTGCAGAGTTGCTAGGAATAGGACATTCTACCACGTACTAAAAGTTAACTTAAAAGTGAACTACCCCTTTAACATACCTCCCAACTGTCCCGTTTTCAGAAGGACAGTCCTGCTTTTGACAGCTCAACCCACAGTCCCTTGTTTGTACTGGAAAGTCCCGTTTTCTCTGCACTGAACAGCCAGAAAAAGAAACAAAGTTTCTAACTTAATTGAAGAGCCCAGAACAGTCACAGCTGCAGATAACATACTTTTGTAACAATTTTGATATAAGCAAATCAGTAATTGTAACAATATAAGATAACAGGTCCCTTGAGAGAAGTTAGACTCACCGCTGAAGGGCAATTCACCTGCATTAGCAAAACTGTAATAACTGGAAAAAAAACACAGAAATATGTTCAAACTTTCATAACTAGCCAAATCTTATAAAATTAACACGGTAATTAGGGAGTGTGGCCACAAATGGTCATGGTCAAAACATTTTCGCCGCGATACGCTTGCCAACTTTTGGTCCCTTTTTTTATTTTCAAAATGTTGGGAGGTACTGTATGCCTTTAATTTACTGAAGCAGGAAGCATCTGTCAACGATTCTCTGCTCAGAAGAATGCAATGAGTAATTTTACATTGTTATTTGATAATATGCCTAATATTCACACACTTATTTTCTGCAAAAAAAAAGTATTCTGGAAAAAGTCACAAATGTTTGGTTATTTAATAACTTATTGCCTTGTCATCATCACACCTCCCTAGTTACAAAAACGCATTTTGACTAAAATATTTTTAATTTGCAATTCTCCAGCTAAGCTTGCTGGTAATTGTAGTCCAATTGTAGTCTGCAGTTTTGAGGAAGGTACTTTGGCCTTATTTCCTGTTTGCTATTTCTTTATTATTGAGTTTATAAATTCTCTTAATGTATTTGGCCTGTTTCATTTCCTATTGTAACTGCTCCGTCTTCCCGCTACAGAGTAATGCACTAGTTGATAGGCCCTGAACCACCAATGGGCTATTCATCATTTTGTTAAGGGCTCTTACAGACGAGCGTTTTTACCTGCGCTCCCCTGCGTTCAGTTTTTCTGCGTTCAGCCGCAGGGGAGCGCAGGAATAGACGCATTACATTTTTTCCAATGGGGCTGTACTCACACAGGCGCGTGTAGGGGCCGAATGCAGGAAAAATGCAGCATGTTGGGTCTCAACCTGCGTTCGGCGCCTACACGCGTCTGTGTGAGTACAGCCCGATTGAAAAAATGTAATGCGTCTATTCCTGCGCTCCCCTGCGGCTAAACGCAGAAAAACGGAGCACAGGTAAAAACGCTCGTCTGTAAGAACCCTAAGTGTCTTGCCTTGTGTTGGTTTCATGCACAGTGTGGGGAAATGTTTTATTTAAAAAAAAAGCTGTTAAAAATGAAACATAATAAATTATATTTTTTAGGCTTCCCCCTGGAGAGAATGCAGGATAAATTCAGATGGCCAGGCTGTAATATGGGCAATGTTCATGTGTAGGACACTAGAAGATTCATTTATAGATCACCTGAGCTCATAAACAAGCTCCAAATTCATATAAGAAAGTGTAGAGTATAAGCTACACTGAAGCAGAAACTAAATTGGAATAATGAACAATATCTGCAAAGCCCATTGCACACGTGCCAGTGCTATAGAAATAAAGGATAGTAATCAGGTTTCCAGTCAGACTAAAGTTTTTAGATTGATGTGTCCTAATATTAGAGGAATGCCGATGGGGACACAAGCTCAGCCTGGCAATTATAGGCCTGTTAGTCTGATACCTGTGCTGGAAAAATGATTTGGTCACCTTCCAGATTATGTTCAGGACAATGGCCCTTTTAAGGGCTCCAAGGGTAAGACTACGTGGACGTTTTTGGCGCAATCCGATGCGCTTCAACAAAACGCTATCGTCAAATCGCATGCGATGGAAATAAGGTAAGTGATGGAAATGTCGGATGAAGTCACATCGTTGATCCGTCGCGACACAACTGTCGGATGCAGACGCAGCTTGCATCGAGTGGGATCAATGCTGCAACACCGTCTGACAATCCGTCGCATGTGATTTGACGCCAGTGTTTTGTTGCAGCGTGTTGGATCGCGCCGAAAATATCCATGTAGTCCTACCTTACACATGACCATTTTTACCTGTGCTCCCCTGCGTTGCGCTTTCTTCCGTTCAGCCTTACGCATGTAAGCATCAATCCAGGTGAAATGCAACATGCTGTGTCCCAACCTGCGTTTGTCTCTTACATGCATCTGTGTGAGTACAGCCCCCTTCACAATGTGCGTCTACTCCTGCGCTCCCGTTGCGACTGAACGGAAGAAAGTGCAACGCAGTGGAGTGCAGGTAAAAACGGCCGTGTGTAAGGGCTCTTACGAGCGGTTGTAGCTGCGCTCCCCTGCATTCCATTTTCTTCGTTCAGCCGCAGGAATAGATGCATTCGATTTTTTCCAATTGGGCTGTACTCACCCAGGCTCGTGTAGGCACCGAATGCAGGTTGAGACGCAACATGCTGCATTTTTCCTGCGTTCGGCGCCTACACGCGCCTGTGTGAGTACAGCCCCATTGGAAAAAATGTAATGCATTTATTCCTGCGCTCCCCTGCGGCTGAACGCAGAAAAACGGAACGCAGGGGAGCGCAGTTACAACCGCTCGTGAGTAAGAGCCCTTAGTTTTAATCAGCATGGCTTTATGAAAGATAGTTTGGGCCTCATTTTTCAACACTGGGCAAATTTGCACCTGGGCAGTAATCATTAGCAACCAAGCAGTGATTCGCTATTTTCAGCCAGCTGTAGGCAGAACACTGAAAACATTTGAGAAGTGGTTTTGAGATAGCCTTGGCATAAACATTTACACACTAAGCATATTATATATAATTATATATATATAATTATATATATATATATATATTATGTAAGAAGTTCAATAAATTCACCAGTGCTTATGTCGGTGAGTGCCTCCAATTTCTACAATTATTGAGAAACGTTTTGGGAGATACACCCGGGATTTGATATGATATTGGGTGAGTGTCAATACTCGATGTGATATATATTTAATATACACATACCTAACTGAGAAATAAAGGGTTCATGGTACAAAGCTTCCAGGAAATCTTTTTCTACTTTCAGGTGTAATAGTTTGAAGGAAATGCCCCCCCCCCCGAAGAATTAAAAATATACATGGGAAAAAATAACTTTTTGGTTAATTTTGAGTAATTAAAATGTAATTCTAAGCAACTTTCCAATATTTCATTAGTTCTGCTCCAGCCAAAACTCCAGTTCCTACAACACCTGGCTTGTTAACAGATCCCAAAAGGAGAAAAAAAAGAGGCATGCGAGGCATTATGGAAACTGGTGATTTTTCTGATACATTTTTTGAGTAGTCAAGCAAGCTCGGAAAGGAATAGCAGACTGCTTTTAATTGCAACTGCAGAAATAACTGTAAAACCAGTTAATTAACGAAATTATTGTTCTGCGTTAGTAATATTCAAATGCTCTCTGGTTTCTAAAGGGTCAATCTGTTAGTAATGAGGGGGTTAAGCAGAGTCAATCCCCTGACTCTGCCTAACCCCCTCATTAGTAACAGTTTTTCCCCCCTATCTGTGAATGAATGGCATCCTTCAACAACATAATCCCAAATATTAGACCTGAGCTCTGTGACTCCTGGGATTCTTGGCTAATCTGCTTGTATTTGGTAACTGAGAATGTCATTTTCTTTTAATAGATCAGATAGAGTTGCTGCTAATGGAGGGAATAGTGGAGCCTGTTATTACCCCCTGATTACTGGGTGGCATGGTGCCAGCGACCTGGGACAGTAGGTCCTGTGCCTCAAGTCTATTCAGTGCTGCTCTTAAATTTGTGACAGGGACCAACATAACTCATTGCACAGTGTACTGACATAATAATAATAGGGATTAGTAGCAACCAGGGCCACCATCAGAGGGGGGAACAGGGGGTACATCTATACCGGGTCTAAAGGGGGGCCTGACTGTGCTGCACTTTTTGAATAAGCCAGGCCCCCCTTAACAGTGCCAAAGACCCAAAGCCACAAATGGAGTCTAAGGTAAGTTCCACTGAACACCAATGTGTTTTTTTTGTATTTTATTAAACCCCTGGCCACTAAAGTATTATTTTAAAACGATAAACTTTTTTTTTAAAGCTTTTATGGGGGCCCTGGTGCCTATGTTTTTTTTTTTTTTTCACTTATGGGGGGAGGGGCTGGATTTTTTTTTAATTTGTAGTGGGGCCCTGGCGGTCAATATTTTTTTTATAACTTGTGTGTGTGTGTGGGGGTCTGTGTGGCCTTTTTTACTGTGGTGTGGGTGGGCTTGGGGGCCCTGAAATTTTGTTGTATGGTGGGCCTCGGCTCTTTTAGACCCTGCCTACACAGACCCACTCCCTGCGACTCCATTTCCTTACCTCCCTGAAGCTCGCTAGAAAGAGGTGCGTGCACAAGAGGGGAGGGGTGTAGAGACTGAGGACTTTGTGAGTGGGGGCCCTGGGGGATGGTGTAGGGGGGCCCCTGAGGCTGTGGGCACTGGGCCCCCCAGTCCAACACTGACAGGGCCTGTGATCAATGATGGTGGCCCTGGTAGCAATAGAAAGTTGTCTGTCCAGTGCTACTAATCAGAAACAAGGGGGTAGTGATGTAAAGGTTACTGCCTGCTCTGCTTTCATTACCACTATAGGGATTTGTAGCACTAGATACTGTAGGTGTTTAATATTCAGGGACAGAGACTAGAGAAAATGCTGGAAGGGTTACTGCCTGCTCTGCTTTCATTCCCCCTAAATGGCTGCCCCCATGGCTACACAGCAGCTTATTTATATAAACTATAGTAGTACTTATCTGTTATCTACTGTGTATCCTGTGCTTGAATGGCTGCCCCCATGGCTACACAGCAGCTTGTTTATATAAACTATAGTAAAGTTTCCGACGCAAACACACCAGTTTTAACAATACAGAGCAACAGTGCATTATATTTTCATTACTTTAAAAGACTTTAATTTTTTGGCGTTACTGTTCCTTTAATATTGGGAATTAAATTGTAAGAAGAGAAAGAAAAGTATCACTTATTTACCAATCAAAATTAATTCACTAACACAGTTTCTATAAAACACTGGATGCTTGTACTTTCTATTAAAATATAGTTCTGTAATAATTGGTAACAACAAGATATAATTGTGAAGGAAATTAAATTTCTTATAATCAATAAAGTGCTTGTGTAATAATATTTATGCGGTTCGAATAATCGCTTTATTAGCACTTAAAGTGCATAAGTGCTAAGAAATATAAAGTGACTTGTTGCGTAAGGAATTCATACATTTTTTTTTGAATTAATTAAAAAATCATTCAATCTGTTGCACTCAGTTGTACAATTAATTAATTATAAATATAAAGTGATTAAGTCCTTAACTAAAAATCCCAATTCATCCAGAAAAATTCATATACCTGCTCAAATTGCCTAATTAGTATGAAAAAGGAAAATAGTAGGTGGAGAAGTCCAGTTAGGCTGTCTGATATTTTTCTGTCTCAGGGACCCCACAAAGCTAAGAAAGTCAGAGTTTCTGGGAACGTGGTGTCAATATTATTTTATATTTCTTGTGTAAGAACTAACTATCCTATAAAACCACAGATCCCATGGCCCTTAGTAGAGAAAACAGTATTAGAATAAGAAGATTTTCTGAGCAGGATAAAAAGGAAACCGTTTAAAAAGATTTCACTAAAAAAAAAAAAAAAAACCAAGGATTTCAATAAAATGGTATAAACCGTCTATATATAAGGATATAAATAAAATGGTATAAACCGTCTATATAAGGAAGGCTGAGGCTGAATTTCTTCCCCTACAGCAGGGTTGCCAGGTTGTCAGTTTTCCAGCCAAATTGGGCTACTAATTTAAAGCCAAGGCGGGTTTTGAAAGTGCAAACTAGCCAAGGTACGGGTTTGGGCTATTTTTTGGGCCTTTGGCTGATTTGTGCTTGGGAAACCAGCCAAAGTTTTGTCTTGCCCTAATGTGCCAAGCCTGCGTCTCACAATGCATGTTGGGTAATGTAGTTTTTGTTTAACAGTTTGCCAACTGCCAATTTTAATGTAAGACTACAATACCCAGCATGCAATGGGACTGACTTGTGTAGAAATCAGGAGTTCCCAGATTTTGGCCTCTGTACCCCCAGTCCCGTCCCATTCTCTCATTTTCCGGTGACTTTCCTCAATTTCAGACAATTTTGGGTCAAAAATCTTCCGGCCGCCAAAATGTCTAGAGGCTGAGCTGTTTCACCAATATTTATTGAAATTGTATATATATTAGGGCTTTATGGGGCCCCTATACCTCCTGGGCCCCCCTCTGTAGTTACACCCATGGTGATGGGCAAATCAGTCCCATTTTGTTTCATGGAAAAATTTATGAAACAGTAACGATTTGAAAAAAAAAAAAACGTATTTTTACATATATTAGTTTATTTTTAGACTTTTTTCATTGTGCATATTGTGCTATTTTTGGGCTACTTTTGAAGTGCTGGTTTTGGGCTGGTTTTGTAGCTGACTTGGGCTGGATTTGAAAAGTAGACCTGACAACTCTGCCCTACAGGAATAGGAACTTGTAGCACTAGATCCAGTAGGTGGTTAACATTCAGGGACAGAGATGAAAGTGTTGGAAGGGTTACTGCCTGCTCTGCTTTCATTTCCCTACAGAAATAGGTATTTGTGTAGCACTAGACAGGTGCATAATAAATGAATTGATGGCATGAGTTGTCATTGTCATGCTGCATAGAAGCAGCTCCCAGACTCAGGCACCACTAGCCCAGAGGCTGAATTGCTGGGCGTGTAGTTCTCTGTGTGGGTTCCTGGGGGGATGGAGGAGGGGTCGCACACAGATTGATGTATCAGTAGAAGTTGCACCAGAGTGTGCTGGTGAGTTGTGGGTGCAGGTAAGGGTGCAGGGGTGGATGTTGCTAGAGGGAACATGGAGTGTCCCTGTCTCCTGGCTGGTGCCTATCTTGTGATCCTCGCGGCAGCAGCGTGTCAGGCGCAGATATCAGCGCCGGGAAGTTTTGGTATCACAGTCAATTCCAAGAGCAGAGAACTTGTCGGGGCCCCGGGGAGCAGCAGGGATCCAGTGAGGGGGACACTAATGACTGCCAGAAGGGAAGAGCCACTCACCTCGGGGCAGCAGGGGGATTCTGGGGGTAAATCGGCCGATATCGTGCCCTCTCCCAGTGTCACTTCTTCCCTGACTACCCCCACGTTGCCAATAGTTACCCGGCCAGTGGTAAATTCTGCTGAATTCCACAAAGTTACCGCTATAAACCCTGGGGCTAATCCAGTCCCATCCCTGCCAGTTGCCGCTTCCAGTTTGCCCCTTTCCCCTGTGTCCCGCCGCTCTGGCCGTTCCCTGATTCCCTCCGCAGTCTCCTGCTCCTACACTGTGCGGGTACCCGCGGTCGGTGCCCTTGGAGAGAGCCTGTTCATTGTGCCGGATAAGAGATACCGGGGAAAGTGGTTTGAGATCAGCTGGCCCCCCGACCCCCCGGTGCGGATAGAGAGCGGCTCGGGGCGCCTGTACCTGGCCCACCGGCTGCAGGGAGGACAGACTGAGGTGCAGGTGAAAGTGCACGACCTGGAGAAAGGTAAGACACATACCATTCTGCCCAAATCCCACTCTATATACCTCTATATACATCTATATACCTCTATATACCTCTATATCCCTCTATATACTTCTATATACCTCTATATCCGTCTATATACATCTATACACCTCTATATCCATCTATATACCTCTATATACATCTATATCCCTCTATATACATCTATATCCATCTATATCCCTCTATATATAGCTATATACCAATATATACATCTATATACCTCTATATACATATATATCCCTCTATATCCCTCTATATACCTCTATATACATCTGTATCCCTCTATATACATCTATATCCCTCTATATACATCTATATCCCTCGATATACATCTATATCCTATATTTGTCACTTTTACTTTCTAACTGTCAGGCTTTGGGGATATATATAAATAATAGATAATAACAATCCTATTGGAGCACTTCTATAAAGGACATATGCACATATTCACTAGTTTCTGTCATGATTTTTATGCTGTATTTTTTATTTCTAAATTACACTGAAAATAATTCACCCTACAATATAAAATTTCATTCCTGAACCAGCAAGTGTATTTTGTTAGTTGTAATATTGGTGTGTAGGTGCATCTCAGGTCATTTTGCCTGGTCATGTGCTTTCAGAAAGAGCCAGCACTTTAGGAGAGAAATGCTTTCTGGCAGGCTGTTGTTTCTCCTACTCACTGTAACTGAATGTGTCCCAGTGGAACCTGGATTTTACTATTGAGTGCTGTTCTTAGATCTACCAGGCAGCTGTTATCTTGTGTTAGGGAACTGCTATCTGGTTACCTTCCCATTGTTCTTTTGTTTGGCTGCTGGGGGGAAAGGGAGGCGGTGATATCACTCCAACTTGCAGTACAGCAATAAGGGCAGAGACACACGCTCAGATTTGAGGAGAATAGTTGCCCAGCGACAAATCTCCTCTTCTTCGGGGCGACTAATCTCCCTTCGAAGTGCCTCCCACTGGCTAGAATGTAAATTGTTGGGGATGGCAATCGGATCGTTTTCCGAAGTCGCCCGAAGTTGCCTCACGAGGAATCTGCGTGCGATTTCAGAAAACAAAGTGCTCCGATTGCCATCCCGCTGGCGATTTTCATTCTAGCCGGTGGGAAGGCAGTTCGGGGAGATTAGTCATCCCCAAGAAGAGGATATTAGTCGCTGGGCAACTAATCTCCCCAAATCTGACCGTGTGTCTCTGCGCTAAAGAGTGACTGAAGTTTATCAGAGCACAAGTCACATGACTGTGGGCAGCAGGGAAACTGACAATATGTCTAGACCCATGTCAGATTTCAAAATTAAATATTTTAATATGCGAGGGATATAATTAGCTGTGAAGCATTTTACATGTCCAGTATTACACTGGGGTCAGGGGTTCACCCCAAAACTTTTGTGCCTCACCCAAAAACATTTCCTCCACTCTTCCCTCACTTTATTTATTCCCCTAATCTCTTCTCTCTACACACTCACATTTGTCCTTCCCCCGATATCTTTTTTCTCTTACAGAAATGGGGTACAGCTACGGTGTAGGCATGCACAGTCAAATGTTTGGGTGATGTGTTGGGCCACTCACTCCTGGGGCAACCTGTACTTTGGCTGTTATTCTGAGGAGCCACTTCAATTTGCTACATAAATTGATACTAGGGATGAACTGGATCCACAATTTTAGGATTTGGCTGAATCCCAAATCCTTTGTAAAAGATTCGGCCAAAACTGAATCCGAATCCTAATTTGCATATATAAATGAGGGAAATGAATGGGAAAGAGAACTGTGTGCACAGTTAAAAATGTTTGACTTCCTTTAGATTTGGTTTGGCCAGGCACTTGGATTTGGCGAATCCCGCTGAAAAAGACATAATCTTGGCTGAATTCTGGATTCAGTGCATCCTTAGTTGATACATTCCTCAGCAGCAGCATCTCTGGAGTATCAGCAATTATTGTATCAATTCTAACAGCTGCCTGTAATGAAACTCAGGGATTCTGCTCAGCAGTGACAAAGATAACAAATGTATCAACTAAATGTATCAATTTAGAAAAGTTAAAGAGTTGGTGACCCCCCTCCCAGAGCAGCTTTAGGGTGGTGGCACAGGTGAAGATTCAGGGTGATTATTCGCCCAGTGACAAATCTTCTCTACTGCGGGTGACTCATCTCCCCGAAATGCCTTCCCGCCAGCAAGAATGTAAATCGCCGGTGGGATGGCATACGGATCACTTTGTATTCTGAAGTCGCCCAAAGTTTGGGTAACTTCGGACGACTTCGGAAACTGAAGTGATCCGTATGCCATCCCACCAGTGATTCGCATTCATACTGGTGGGAAGGCATTTCCGGGAGATTAGTCACCCGCAGTAGAGAAGATTTGTCACTGGGCGACTAATCTCCCCATGTGCCACCACCCTTCAACACACAGAACTACTAGTAGCAGATACTTGTCACAACTACAAATAGACAATAGTGATAATTGGATTTGCTAAGACACTACAAAATATTTACTACAGCCCACATTTTTCTGGTTGTGGTTTTAGGGTAAGGCCAGATGAGGAAATTCGGGGAGGTTTTGTCACCTGGCGACTAATCGCCATGTCTTTGGCGCGACTATCTCCCCAAACTGCCTCCGCGTTTTTTTCCCATAGGCTACAGCGCAAAATCACCTGGGCTAATGGACACGCGGCAATGCATTAGCGCAGGCGACTTTGCGCTGTAGCCTATGGGGAAAAAACACTGAGGCAGTTCGGGGAGATAGTTGCGCAAAAGACGTGGCAATTAGTCGCCAGGCGACAAAACCTCCCAGAATCTCCTCATCTGGCTTTACCCTTAAAGGGGAAAGCTATTTTTTCATGGAAAAATATTTTGATGTTTATTATACCCCAAAGCTGCTAAAAGTCCATATCTGAAAATACTCCATTTCAAATAAAAATACTCCATGTAAAAGTCAATGGCAGATGTCTCTTTTACAATTGGAAGATATCATGATCTGCCCTGGGTTCAGAGCTGGGCCAACCCGGCTAGGCGCCCTAGGCAACCTGGCCGGCCACGTGCCGGCTTACTGTGTGTTCAATCGCGCGTGCATGCGCGCAAACGCATTTAAACGGAAACTACCAGCGACAGTCAGGGATAGGGGTAGGCGACAGAGCAGGTATGTACCTGGCGCCCCCTCAGCTTTGCGTCCTAGGCACGTGCCTACTCTGCCTACCCCTAGTTCCGGCCCTGCCTGGGTTTATACAATAATCGAAATAATTTGTGGTTTTCATATGATAATCCAAAAAAATTGGGGTTTTCGGGCAGCAAATCTGAAAAAATAATTCACTGGCGAATATTACAACGATCATTATTGTAAAGGTTAATATCTGCTCTGAACTTTCATGAAATATTTTGTCAAAAAAAACTGTTCCGATTGTGAAATTTTATTACATACACAGCGAATATTTGCAAACTTTGCAAGGAAGTTATGGAGGTCTGCAAAGGCGTCTGCGAAGGTTTTTTTGCGCTAATAACACATATTATATTCCCCAGTAGCGTCTTAGCAAAGCCAATTATCACCATTTTGTAGCCGTGACAAGTAGCTGCTACTAGGAGCTCTGTGTGGCTTCACCCTTAAACTTTAATATTTAATTGAAAATAGAAATTAATTAAGAAGTCTACTTCTGGTGAACTATCTGAAAGCAACTGAACTGAAAAAAGTTTTGGAAGATGAACAAGCCCTTTAATACAGGCTGAGCCTATTATTATTTTATTAATGGATCTGACTACCAAGTAAATAGTTAGGAGTGTGGATTAGACTAGCTGGTCATCAAGCCACATTAGGGAGTATGAATATGATTAAGCGTATAAGGATTATGAGGCTATTTTTGTGTATGATTTAGAGAGAGATATTCTGAGACAATTTGCAATTGGTTTTCATTTTTTATTATAAGTGGTTTTTGAGTTATTTAGCTTTTTATTCAACATCTATCCAGTTTGCTATTTCAGCAATCTGGTTGCTAGGGTCCAAATTACCCCAGCAACCATGTGTTGATTTGAATAAAAGGCCTTACGGAGCATTTGTTTTTTAGATGGGGTCAATGACCCCCATTTGAAAGCTGGAAAGAATCAAAGCAAATAAATCAAATACTATATAAAAAATATAGACCAATTGGAAAGTTGCTTAGAATTAGCCATTTTTATAACATAGTAAAAGTTAATGCAATGGTGAACCACCCCTTCAAGAGCCAGTCTAGTCTGTGAACTATTTTCTAGAGAAGACTACTTAGTGACCTTAGTGACTACCTAGTGCCGCATTTTATGGAAGTTGAGATTAATGAGGCCATGTTTAATGGCCTGAGCGGACCCAAGAGTTTACTCAGGTATGGTAAAGCATTCTGCAGAATAAATATAGTGTTATAGCTTGCACTATTGTGGCTAATCTATTGGCAGTAAACTGCTTTGGTAGCTTTCCTTATCCTTTAAGGCAATGGTAGGGAGTATGGCTATGACTAGCAAGTAGCAGTAGGGAATATGGGTATAATTATTAAGGAAAGAATAGGGTATAGTATGGGTATAACTAGCAAGCTGATGGTAGGAAGTATATGACAAGGGCATCATTGGTGGGAAGTATGAATAATAAATACATAATAATATGACCAGCAAGCACCAATGTAAGAAGTATAGATATTGTATATAGATGTATGACGTATGCAGCTGACTAACAAACCAGTGTTGTAGAGTAGGGACACAGGGCCAGTTGCTTAATGCTTATATATGGATCCATCATGATACTCCAGTGTTAAGGTGGCCATAGACATTACAATTACGATCTTTCTTGGATAAGATCTTTCCAAGAAAGATCATTCATTTCAATACACGTGTAGAGCTGAATCGTCAGATATACAGGTAGAAACAATAGAATTCTACCTGTATCCTTCAAAGGCACCTGATCAAAATTTTTCATCCAGCCCGATCGACGAGCCGACCGATGTCTTCTGCCATCCATACACTGAATATCGTACGTATGTTTCATATGATATTATCGGTCCGTCTATGGCCACCTTTAGAACTGTAAAACATCTAAATGTATTTTGAAAATTGTCTTTGCCTCTTTAATAGGAAGGAACCCCTGTCCCAATGTAGAGAGAATGACATTGATTCTGGCAGAACTTTGAGGGCGAGCAGATGCTAATAAACACTCATTAGGCCAATGCTAAAGTTTGTGCCCAACTAACCACAGATGTAAGAAACATGTCTTCCAACCACTCACATGTGCGTTACTTTTATGTCTTCACAGTCAGGACAGTGAGGTTGTGGAATGCACTGCCGGGTGATGTTGTGATGCTGATTCAGTTAATGACTATAAGAATGGCTTGGATGATTTTTTGGACAGACATAATATCAAAGGCTATTGTGATACTAAGCTCTATAGTTAGTATAGGTATGGGTATATAGAATTTAATTAAAAGTAGGGAGGGGTGTATGGATGCTGGGTTTTCATTTGGAGGGGTTGAATTTGATGGATTTTGTCTTTTTTCAACCCAATGTAACTATAACTATGTAACTATGTCCTGCTTTTGCTTTGCTCTCTCTGCTAAGGCTCTGCTCCGGCACTGCTCAATGGACATCTAGATGTAATGACAATGTATTGATGGTAACTCTGCCCCAGGGTCAGTCTATCACAGTACAATGCTTCTCAAGGTTACAGCTCATTCGAAATTTGTGAAATCAGGACATCAGGATCCTAGTGAGCAACCCATCCCACATAGTTTAAAGGGGACCTACCCACGCATAAAAAAGTCCTTTTCAAATTAAACATGAAACCCAAATCCTGGTTTGGTTGATTTCATTAATTTTCATAGTGTAAGTGAAGTTTATTTTTCTTGACTATCAGAAAATATGATTTGGAATTGTTTCTTAAGGCGACAGGTCCCCTTTAAGGATGAATTGTAGTTTTGCCTGAAAGTTATAGTACAGTTTGGTGCAGACAGAGCAGTTTACAGCAGTTGTTATAAAACCTACAGGCAGTAATAATTTTTAGGGCTGGGATTTCCTCCTTGGTTTTATTTCTGTGGTTTTTATGTGTTCTTACAGTTCTGCTAATGAAGGTGAATTGCCAATTAAGCTGTGACTCTCAGTTCCCCCAAGAGACCTGGTTATCTTAAATTGTTACAGTTGTTTCTTTGCTTATTTTAAATTGTTACAAAAGTATCCAAGTGCAGCCCCTCAGTGTTCTGGGCTCTCTGCCAAAAATGCTCTTATTTTAATTAAGTTTCAGAAACTTTGTAACTTTTTCTGGCATCAGTGCAGGAAATCAAAGAGAAACTTGGGACATTTCAGTAAAAAACCTGGGACTGCGGACTGACCTGTCAATATCAGGACTGTCCTGCAGAAAACGGGACATTTGGGAAGTACTCTTCTCTAGAAAATAGTTCACAGCCTATACTGGCTCTTAAGAGATGACAATCCCTTCTATTGGTGGCTGCTTTGAAAGGTACATTCTCGCTAGTCAGTTGATTAATGCGCACTGGTGTTTAAGGCCTAGACCATTGGGCACTGGTACTGCAGCGGGTCGGGTACCCGCGGGTTACCGGCAAAAACTTCCGGGCACCCTGCGAGTTACATATAGTTAGTTGCGGGTAGAAGTTCCTGGTGCGGGTATAGAAGCGGGTCGGTGGTTCTGTGGGTTTGCAGGTCGGGCCGCGGGTCTTCTCAATAGCGATTTTTACTTTTTTCCCCTCGATCACGCCTACTTCCGATGATGTCACTTCCGGTTTACAATGACAGCACTTCCTGATTCTTGATGGTCAGCGGGTCGCGAGTCCGGGTTGTGGATAAGGTACTTGTGGGTCGGGTAGGGGGTCCAAACGGCTAAGAATGCTGGTTGCGGGTCCGGGTTGCAGGTTGCGGGTACGGGTTCCAAAAAATGGACCCGCGCAAAACTCTAACTGGAAGTCACTACTGTGGGTTCTCTAGAGGTAATCTCTAAGCTTCCATACAGGGATATCTCCCCATCCATTAGAACAGTAATGAAGTCCTTCCAGGCAACACTCAAAATTGCACAAAACAAACACCCTGTCTGGTCCAAATGAATCCATATACAGGAGAGTAACAGCACATGATAAGAAATGACACAGCGTATGAGTATGCACAGGGAGTGTAAACAATTTAATGTAAATCAAATTTCCAACTCCCAGCTAAAATGTTGTTCAGATACCTGCAGCTGAAACATCCATACTGGTCCCACTGAATCACCTCTGGAACTTTACTTCCACCAACCTGATTTGGAAAAATGTGAACCCATGTGTATACTACACTAATGCAGTCAAATAATTGAAAAGGTTTGGCAGCCGTGTTGTGTGTATATACTAGAACTAGAGGAGACATTGTGGACAGATGCTCTAGCCTTAGTATCTGAGCTATATCTCCTAGAGATAGATACAATGTAGGACAGGTATGTGTGGGGCTCACTTAGACGCAATCAAACCCAATGCCAACCTGCCTTCACTCCCCACATTCCGTCTGCTCATGTTTGACCTTCTCCTTGCCGTGATCAGGAGTGGCGCTTGCCCACAGTATTTGGAAAGCAGGGCTGGAGCCCACCGGGTTTTTTCCTGGTGTCCCACTGGCCCAGTCTGACTTTGGATGCTTACAGACCAAATTATGGTATATCTCAACCCACAAAGACTAGCCAGGATATATCATGGGGTCTCTGACAAGTGTCCCAAGTGCCTCAATGCTGTGGGCACCTTCTTCCATGTCTTCTGAGAATGTCCAATGAAACAGGGATTCTGGTGAGATGCTGAACTGAGCTTATATGGCCTTAGTTCTTACCAATGTATTGTCACCCAACCTTTGTCCCCATGTGTATTATGGAAAGATTATTGCCAAGGCCCTCTGCAAAACTATGGTATTTACTGCTATTTTACTATGAAAAGTAGTGATATTGTTACACTGGCCTCCTAGGCTGAACTTTTGGAAGAAGCTCATAAATGACTCCATACCTTAACAGAAACTTGTGTACCAAGCCTGTGGATGCCCCACTAAATTTGAGCCCATTTGGGTAACATGGCTGTAGGTAAATGACTTGACCTAATTGAGTACCAGATACTAGAATGGAATACCTAGCTGGTGGTGCAGTCTTTATGCAGTGTTCCTAACTTTTTCTCTCCAGCTCACCTTCCTTTACTTCTTCTTCTTTTCCCCATTTCTTTCCTTAATAATAATAATAATAATAATAATAATAATTAATAATAATACAAATGCTAAATAAAATCTTTAAAAAAAGGTCATGGTTTGTGCAGGAACTTTAGTACAAGCAGCAGATCCCCAGCATACAAGTCCCTCCAATAACCAAGGACATTCAAAACAAAATATTAAAATATAAAGAAAGATCATCTTGGCTTCCAATGTATGAGCAAAACTGATAATAAGCCAATATAGATTTCTAGACTAAACTGAAGATGAGTTTAAAGCAATGCCTTCCCAAATATTAAAGTTGGAAGCAGAAGTAATTGCAACTAATAAAATGGGCTAGTGACTTTCAATCAAAGTGTCATGGTCCTTCCAACATCAATGGAGTTGAGGCTCAGAAATCACTATTGTTAGCAGAGGCACATGAGGAAGCTTTCAAAGTGCCTTTTGTCCATGTGAAGTACTGAAGCTTAATTTTAATTAGTCCTTCAATGATATCCTGGCCTGGAAATCCAATAAGCTGGGTGAGATAAAGCCTTGGTGGATATCAGCAAGAAAAGCCTGGCCTTGCTTTGGAGATCAAGTCAGATCCTAAATATCCCTCATGTTAAACTGATAAATCCTGAGACCCTCCATAACGCAGTGTGGCCCAGCTCTCTCCTGAAAGGGGCAGCAGTCACTTGGCAAGGGAGTGCAAATATCATATACAAAGGCTTTGGGACTTCTCAAGCTTTATAGGATTAGCAGGGATTTTGCATAAGGATTTTCCAGGTCGCTCTTCCATTATTAGTCCCTATTCACATTCAGACTTCCATATGTCACTGGGATTTCTAACAATTGAATGTCCTGACATAGAGGCTGCATATTATGGTTACATCTGTCTAGTTTGCAGATACTACAGCTGATGTCATTGCAGTTAGATAATTCGATGCTTTGATCTGCGTTTCTATAGGTACTTTAATAAAAAGAATAATCACCAATAAATCAAGCCCATTATTTGTGGTCTAGCATTTGTTCAAGACCCCTTTTGGCTCATAGAAAGGGTTCAGATATATTAAAATAACTAGAGCTGCAAAGCTGCAGATGAAACATCCTTGGCTTATCCCAAAACTATTCAATAGCTCCTTGTATATCAAAGTCATTACCATCATCTCTAACAGACTTTCACGCTGGGATCCCAACCATTGCTCCTGAGTGGGCAGGATGATAGTTTGAGAATCATTTTTCCAGATTCATCTAGTTATAGGCACTTTGGGGGACCTTCCTGTTATCTTTTAGGAACAACCAGTGGTAATATCTCTGTGCTGATACTGAATGGAGCCCCCTCGAGCACATGCGTGTCTCTAGCATTCCGGATCTTTTTCATAATTTGGATCTTCATATCTTCTACTAAGTCTACTATAAAATCATATAAACATTAAATATCCCCAATAGGCTTGTTCTGCTTCCAATAATGATTAAGTATATCTTTGTTTAGATTGCATACAAGGTACTGTTTTATTACTTTAGAGAAAAAGGAAATCACTTTTAAAAATGAGGTTTATTTGGATAAAATGGAGTCTATAATTTGAAGTTTTCAGATAACGAGTTTCCAGATAACGGATCCCGTACCTGTATTATAGATTGCAACTTCAATTGTTTGATTTGTGATATTTTCTTAAACTCGTTTGATTGTTTTTAATTCCCTATTTTTTATTTTTCAGACAGCGACTGGTATTTATGCCATATAACAATTGTTGTTCCAAGAGAAGAGAGTTTAGAGTGGGCAATGTATCCATTTCCTTACTTGGCTTGTGTTGATGCTGATGCACCAAAAGGCACACTTGTATACCAGCTGTTAGCTCATTACTACAATGATGAAAGTTCCAGTAGCGGAATATCTTACTATCTAATGGAAGGTAATCAACCTCAGAGTACCAGGGAATGTGGTATAGTCATACAGTAGGGATATCAGGTATAGTAGGGAGAGATGGTGTCTATAGTAACAGTGGATAATAGTCTCTGGGAAGGGAGTGTGACTGCGGGATAGCAGGTATAGTAGGGAGAGATGGTGCCTATAGTAACAGTGGATAATAGTCTCTGGGAAGGGAGTGTGACTGTGGGATAGCAGGTATAGTAGGGACAGATGGTGTCTATAGTAACAGTGGATAATAGTCTCTGGGAAGGGAGTGTGACTGTGGGATAGCAGGTATAGTAGGGACAGATGGTGTCTATAGTAACAGTGGATAATAGTCTCTAGGAAGGGAGTGTGACTGTGGGATAGCAGGTATAGTAGGGACAGATGGTGTCTATAGTAACAGTGGATAATAGTCTCTGGGAAGGGAGTGTGACTGTGGGATAGCAGGTATAGTAGGGACAGATGGTGTCTATAGTAACAGTGGATAATAGTCTCTGGGAAGGGAGTGTGACTGTGGGATAGCAGGTATAGTAGGGACAGATGGTGTCTATAGTAACAGTGGATAATAGTCTCTGGGAAGGGAGTGTGACTGTGGGATAGCAGGTATAGTAGGGACAGATGGTGTCTATAGTAACAGTGGATAATAGTCTCTAGGAAGGGAGTGTGACTGTGGGATAGCAGGTATAGTAGGGACAGATGGTGTCTATAGTAACAGTGGATAATAGTCTCTGGGAAGGGAGTGTGACTGTGGGATAGCAGGTATAGTAGGGACAGATGGTGTCTATAGTAACAGTGGATAATAGTCTCTGGGAAGGGAGTGTGACTGTGGGATAGCAGGTATAGTAGGGACAGATGGTGTCTATAGTAACAGTGGATAATAGTCTCTGGGAAGGGAGTGTGACTGTGGGATAGCAGGTATAGTAGGGAGAGATGGTGCCTATAGTAACAGTGGATAATAGTCTCTGGGAAGGGAGTGTGACTGTGGGATAGCAGGTATAGTAGGGAGAGATTGTGCCTATAGTAACAGTGGATAATAGTCTCTGGGAAGGGAGTGTGACTGTGGGATAGCAGGTATAGTAGGGAGAGATGGTGCCTATAGTAATAGTGGATAACAGTCTCTGGGAAGGGAGTGTGGATGTGGGATAGCAGGTATAGTAGGGAGAGATGGTGCCTATAGTAATAGTGGATAATAGTCTCTGGGAAGGGAGTGTCGCTGTGGGATAGCAGGTATAGTAGGGAGAGATGGTGTCTATAGTAATAGTGGGATAATAGTCTCTGGGAAGGGAGTGTGACTGTGGGATAGCAGGTATAGTAGGGAGAGATTGTGCCTATAGTAACAGTGGATAATAGTCTCTGGGAAGGGAGTGTGACTGTGGGATAGCAGGTATAGTAGGGAGAGATGGTGCCTATAGTAATAGTGGATAATAGTCTCTGGGAAGGGAGTGTCGCTGTGGGATAGCAGGTATAGTAGCGAGAGATGGTGTCTATAGTAATAGTGGGATAATAGTCTCTGGGAAGGGAGTGTGACTGTGGGATAGCAGGTATAGTAGAGAGAGGTGGTGCCTATAGTAGCTCTATAGTAGCTCTATAGTAGTTCTTTTTTTCTGGGTAGGTAGGCAGTTATTTTGTTCGAAATCGGAATGAGAAAAATAGCAGATATACTATCTTGTTTGCATCATTTTTTTTGTATTTCTTTAGGTGCTGACCAGAGGTTTGAAGTTGATAAGGATACGGGGGTTATACGAACAACAGGTATAACTCTGACTTGGAATAAGGAACATGCCCTGACAGTACTGGCTACTGATAAGCATGGGAAGAAAAGTCCATATGCCTCTATCTCCATCCTGGTGGGATCTCGCCCCCCTCAATTTACTAACCTGACATACAGTCTTTTTGTTCCAGAAAGTATGTCCATGGGTGAAAAGTAAGTCCCTCCAAAAACCTCATTCCACAGACATTGTACTTATGCAAAATCAGCATTTTATGTGTGTAGTTCTCTATGATGGTCCCTGCTGCTCCTTTGCCTGATTTTTTGCTCAGCTGCACACCCAATAACATTGGACTAGAGTCCTGCAGAGGCCCAGGGACCTGTGGGCACCCACAAAAATGAAGTTGGTGGAGTTAAGTGGGAAGGTTGCAAATTAGACTTATTTGTCTACACTGGTCCAACAATCATAATTACAATGTTTCTTCTGGTGTTTGCGAGATAGAGGGTGAGGTTGAGGATAATGCAGGTACAAAAACATGGTTTGCAGGTCTCATGTATTTAAGGTTGGTGATAAGTGGGAGCTCTTTCTCTTACTCTTTTAATAAGCCCAAGTTTTTCCTTGGGTGGCAGTATGACTTTCTAAGTAGGAAGGTAGACATCACTCCCATCCATCATGGCTTCCCTACCTTAGTGTTCAGACTCTCAAAATCTTCATATTTTAAGCTAAGCTCACCAAATACTGCTATGTTTGTTCAAGTAAATCATATATATAAACAATTCTTTTTGCACAACTATATTTGTGTTCCGCGTTTATGAGAAAGCCCTGAATGAAATGTAAAATTAATCCGTTTCATTGTCCTTGTCCCTTACAGAATAGCTGTTGTGGAAGCCGTGTCCTTCCAAAACAAGCGGATTTCTTACTCCTTGCTGATGAACCCTAGTGGTCTGTTTGCAATTCAGCAGGAGAGTGGGGAGCTGAGCCTGACACATGCAGTGGATTATGAGAGCGAGCATCACCTCTATCACTTGCTAGTGAAAGCTCTGGAGATGGACAGTGGACTCAGCAGTGTCACTGAGGTACAGTTATAGCTCTCTCTTACAGTCCCCATGGGCTTTCCTTGGGTTTTCCTTTATTTTATTTTATAAATCATTTACAATATCACTTTATTCTGTATACTGTATGCGTATACTGTATGTATGGTACTCATCATTTTATCCAGCAGCATCCATACAAGGGCTTATTTACTAAATTCCATTAAAAAGGTTTTTATATGCCCTCTTCCCATATACATTTTATTAGCATAATTAAGCATCATTTTCAGGCATAAGAGTAAGATTTTTATCCCTTGTTGGAGGGGGCGTAGCTATAGAGCAGTGATCCCCCCAGTGATCCCCAAGCAGTAGCTCGTGAGCAACATGTTGCTCTCCAACCCCTTGGATGTTGCTCCCAGTGGCCTCAAAGCAGGGGCTTATTTTTGAATTCCAGGTTTGGAGGCCAGGTTTACTGCCAAACAGAGCCTCAATGTAGGTTGACAATCCACATAGGGGCTACCAAATGGCCAATCACAGCCCTTATTTGGCACCCCAAGAAAATTGTTCTTGCTAGTGTTGCTCCCCAACTCCTTTTACTTCTGGATGTTGCTCACGGGTTCAAAAGGTTGGGGATCCTGATGGTATTTTTAGTAGTACCATTTTGACCTTGTGTAAGACAAAACTCAGTAAAGGAAAACCTTTAGTAATAGTCAGGCAATTTATTCTTACATAATACAACATAACAGTTTTGTCTGGGTAAGCTGTTGGAGTAACACACAGAATGTCAGCCAAGGACTTACCAAAGACCCTCCTCTTGGTCCAGGCATTATATAGCTTTCAGAAGGCTTTTACAATAATTGTGACAAGGGTTTCACGGAAATACCATACATAGTCTGTCTCCTCCTTGTACAATTAATGTCTAAATGATTTACTTAGTCTTACATGTTATCAAAGGAATGTTGTAACATACTGTGCCTAGCTCCAACGGTCCACAGCCTCGCAATCAGCTATCGGCTAACCAAGGCCATTGTGGTATTTCCAGTAATCTGAGCCGCACTTCAGCAGTAAGGGGTCCCAACAGACAGACTGGCCTTAGACTGATACTCTGGAATTTAAGTAACAGAGTGATGATCTTTTGTTTGTATGGCCTAGTATAAGCTATATGAGTGACCATTGTCCACAGTAGACCATTCGCCATAATAGTCCATCCTGCCTTGGGCCTTATAGCGTTATGGCGTCATAGAGGGCGGGGGTGACAGATATCAACCCTCTGACACTAGCCATTCGTCCGTCATAGGAATTGGACCGTTCCAGATATATATTTTTATATTTACAATCCCTGCTATAGATGAAGCAGAACCTGCAATTGCTGCTGGGCCCTAGAGGTAAAGGCATCGCCGATTCTTACTCAGGGGCAACCTGAGGCCTAATTGGCTCAGCGCCCCTAGATATAGGGGCCCAGTATCTTCCGTTCCATACATGTAGCAATACCAAAGAGAAATCAGATGGCACTCACCAAGCAAAATGTGCTGAATTTTTATGATTTATTCAGATCTCTGCACAATGTTTCAGGGGATCAACCCCCTTTCTCAAGAGCACTTGAGAAAGGGGGTTGATCCCCTGAAATGTTGTGCAGAGATCTGAATAAATCATAAAAATTCAGCACATTTTGCTTGGTGAGTGCCATCTGATTTCTCTTTGGTATTGCTATATGTTAATGGAAAAGTCTTATTTCCTAAAGTCAAAGGGGCCTTAAAATGATGCTGCTGTGGGTTCCAGTAACTCATAGTTATGCCACAATTTGTCAGACTATGGTAAATTTGCCCATAGTATATCCAGATATTAGATTTGGTGCCAAAACGTATTTAATAAATACACACAAATGATTTAGGCTCTCAAACTTTGGGGAAGATGAGCTCTTTTTCACACTGGTATGAGGATACTTTATGCGGAAACCTGTAGCTCCAAATTATTGTAAGGCCATCTCCCATAGCGTCCATCTTAAGGAAATAATTCTAATTTTTAAAAATTATTTTGTTTCAATATAACAGTAGCTTGTACTTGATCCTAACTAAGCTGCATATTGGGGGCAAAACAATACTATTGGGTTTATTTAATGTTTAAAGGAGAAGAAATGTCATTTATACTTGGTGTGATAAAAGTTAGGCACCGCAAGTGATTGTATTTACTTACCGGACACAGGGCTGGTACTCCTCTCAGCAGAAAACTGCACCGGCCTGGGGTTCTGCCAGTGAGCACCACAGAGCGATTGTCTTCTTCACTTCTTCTCTTTTCAAATTTTGTGGAGCAGACTTGTGCACGGTAGAATGAAATAGTCGGCTTTTTCATTAAAGTTCGTTTTTTTGCGCTACTGTGCATGTGCAGCCGTGAGAATACAGAAGAAGCAGGAATATGATTGTTCTGTCCTGCTCCCTGGAAGAACCCTGAGCTGGTGCAGTTTTCTGCTGATAGGAGCACTGGCCCCGTTGTGTCCGGAAAAGTAAATACAATCACTTGGGGGTGCCTAACTTTTGGCACCACTGTCTCCTTTAAATATATCTTATTAGACTTAAGATTAGGGATGTAGCGAACGTCGGAAAAAAAGTTCGCGAACATATTCGCGAACTTGCGCAAAAATGCGAGCGGTTCGCGAACGGTTCGCGAACCCCATAGACTTCAATGGGAAGGCGAACTTTAACATCTAAAAAAGACATTTCTGGCCAGAAAAATGATTTTAAAGTTGTTTAAAGGGTGCAACGACCTGGACAGTGGCATGCCAGAGGGGGATCAAGGGCAAAAATTTATCTGAAAAATCTGCCTGTGTGTGCTTGGAAGAGATAGTGTAGGGGGAGAGCTGTTAGTGATTTCAGGGACAGATGATAGTAAGTTTGCTGGCTAGTAATCTGCTTGATACTGCTCTGTATTGGAGGGACAGAAGTCTGCAGGGATTTGAGGGACATTTTAGCTTAGGTAGCTTTGCTGGCTAGTAATCTACTGTTCTCTTTAAACAACTGCCATACGTTGCCCTTGTAGGCATTGTTTGCCCAGTTTTTTTGGACGCAGCCACTGAAGCACAGTTGCCAGAAAAAATATGCCATATAAATGCTGAAAATAGTCATTTTTCGCCATACGTTGACCTTGTAGACATTGTTTGCCCAGTTTTTTTTGGACGCAGCCACTGAAGCACAGTTGCCAGAAAAAATATGCCATATAAATGCTGAAAATAGTAATTTTTCGCCATACGTTGACCTTGTAGACATTGTTTGCCCAGTTTTTTTGGACGCAGCCACTGAAGCACAGTTGCCAGAAAAAATATGCCATATAAATGCTGAAAATAGTAATTTTTCGCCATACGTTGACCTTGTAGACATTGTTTGCCCAGTTTTTTTGAACGCAGCCACTGAAGCACAGTTGCCAGAAAAAATATGCCATATAAATGCTGAAAATAGTCATTTTTTGCCATATACGTTGAGTCAACGTATGGCAAAAAATGACTATTTTCAGCATTTATGTGGCATATTTTTTCTGGCCTCTGTGCTTCAGTGGCTGCGGCCAAAAAAACTGGGCAAACAATGCCTACAAGGTCAACGTCGTTGACCTTGTAGGCATTGTTTGCCCAGTTTTTTTGGCCGCAGCCACTGAAGCACAGAGGCCAGAAAAAATATGCCATATAAATGCTGAAAATAGTCATTTTTTTGGTCGCAGCCACTGAAGCACAGTTGCCAGAAAAATTATGCCATATAAATGCTGAAAATATAAATTTTTTTGGTTGCAGCCACTGAAGCACAGAGGCCAGAAAAATTATGCCATATAAATGCAGAAAATATGCATTTTTTTGGTTGCAGCCACTGAAGCACAGAGGCCAGAAAAATTATGCCATATAAATGCAGAAAATATGCATTTTTTTGGACGCAGCCACTGAAGCACAGTTGCCAGAAAAAATATGCCATTTAAATGCTGAAAATAGTAATTTTTCGCCATACGTTGACCTTGTAGACATTGTTTGCCCCGTTTTTTTGGACGCAGCCACTGAAGCACAGAGGCCAGAAAAAATTAAACCAGTAGGGTTTGCACCCTAGTTTGTAACGGTGGCGGAGGGAGGAGGACGCTAAAGGACAGCTGTGTGTGGAGTCATGAGGCTTGAAGAGAAGGACAGCTGCATAGAAGTCAGAACAAGTCTTCCGGCGTGCAGTAACCCTCCGAGATCCACCCCTCATTCATTTTAATAAAGGTCAGGTAATCGACACTTTTGTGACCTAGGCGAGTTCTCTTCTCAGTTACAATCCCTCCTGCTGCACTGAAGGTCCTTTCTGAGAGCACACTTGAGGCTGGGCAAGACAAGAGGTTCATGGCAAATTGTGACAGCTCTGGCCACAGATCAAGCCTGCGCACCCAGTAGTCCAGGGGTTCATCGCTCCTCAGAGTGTCGATATCTGCAGTTAATGCCAGGTAGTCCGCTACCTGCCGGTCGAGGCGTTCTTTGAGGGTGGATCCAGAAGGGTTGTGGCGCTGCCTTGGACAGAAAAACATTTGCATGTCTGATGTTACAGACCGGCCAAAGGGCTTTGTCCTTGCAGGTGTGCTCGTGGCAGGATTACTGGCACCTCTGCCCCTGGAATGTTGATGAGTTCCTGAAGTGACATCACCCTTAAAAGCATTGTACAACATGTTTTGCAGGCTGGTTTGTAAATGCCGCATCTTTTCGGACTTGTGGTATGTTGGTAACATTTCTGCCACTTTATGCTTGTACCGAGGGTCTAGTAGCGTTGCGACCCAGTACAGGTCCTTCTCCTTAAGCCTCTTGATACGGGGGTCCTTCAACAGGCATGCCAGCATGAAAGACCCCATTCTCACAAGGTTGGATGCAGAGCTATCCATCTCCGCTTCCTCATTATCAAGGACTGCATCATCCACGGTCTCCTCCCCCCAGCCACGTACAAGACCAGGGGTCCCCAAAAGGTCACCACTAGCCCCCTGGGAAGCCTGCTCCTGTTGGTCCTCCTCCTCCTCCTCCACAAAGCCACCTTCCTCCTCTGACTCCACTTCTGGCACCTCTCCCTGCGTTGCAGCAGGTGCCTGGGTTCGTTCTGGTGATTGCGACCATAAATCGTGCGCTTCCAGCTCCTCGTCACGCTGGTCTACAGCCTCATCTGTCACTCGTCGCACGGCACGCTCCAGGAAGAAAGCGAAGGGTATTAGGTCGCTGATGGTGCCTTCGGTGCGACTGACCATATTTGTCACCTCTTCAAAAGGTCGCATGAGCCTGCAGGCATCGCGCATAAGCACCCAGTAACGGGGGAAAAAAATCCCCAGCTCTGCAGATCCAGTCCTACCACCCAGTTCAAAAAGGTACTCGTTGACGGCCCTTTGTTGTTGCAGCAGACGTTCCAACATAAGGAGCGTTGAATTCCAGCGAGTCTGGCTGTCAGAAATCAAACGCCTGACTGGCATGTTGTAGCGCTGCTGAATGTCAGCAAGGCGTGCCATGGCTGTGTAGGAACGTCTGAAATGGGCCGACACCTTTCTGGACTGGGTGAGAACGTCCTGGAATCCTGGGTACTTGGAGACAAAACGTTGGACTATTAAATTTAACACATGTGCCATGCAGGGCACATGTGTTAAATTTCCCAGTCTCAACGCTGCCAACAGATTGCTTCCATTGTCACACACCACTTTTCCGATCTGCAGTTGGTGTGGGGTCAGCCACCGATCGGCCTGTGACTGCAGAGATGACAGGAGTACAGATCCGGTATGGTTTTTGCTTTCCAGGCACGTCATCCCCAAGACAGCGTGACAACGGCGTACCTGGCACGTCGAATAGCCTAGGGGGAGCTGGGGGTGCACAGGTGTGGAGGAGGAGAAGGAGGACCCAGCAGCAGAGTAAGAAGAAGAAGAGGAAGAAGACGAGGTAGAGAGCGATGGAGGAGTAGAGGTGGTGGCAGAACCGCGTGCAATCCGTGGCGGTGACACCAACTCCACTGTTGTTGTTGTTGTTGAGCTACCCATTCCCTGCTTCCCATTCCCAGCCATTACTAAGTTCACCCAGTGGGCAGTGTAGGTGACATACCTGCCCTGACCATGCTTGGAGGACCATGCGTCAGTAGTCATATGGACCTTTGGCCCAACACTAAGTGACAGAGATGCGGTAACTTGGCTCTGCACATGTTGGTACAGGTGTGGTATTCCCTTTTTAGAAAAAAAATTGCGGCTGGGTACCTTCCACTGCGGTGTCCCAATTGCTACAAATTTGCGGAAGGCCTCAGAGTCCACCAGCTGGTATGGTAAAAGCTGGCGGGCTAAGAGTGCAGACAAGCCAGCTGTCAGACGCCGGGCAAGGGGGTGACAGTCAGACATTGGCTTCTTACGCTCAAACATGGCCTTCACAGAAACTTGGCTGGTGGCAGATGACTGGGAATGGGAACAGGTGGTCAAGGTGGAAGGCGGAGTGGAGGGTGGTTCAGATGGGTCAAGGAGAGCAGAGGTAGAGCAGTAAGATGCTGGACCAGAAGGAGTGTGGCTTTTAGTTTGCCTGTTGCCTTTGAGGTGTTGCTCCCAAAGTGCTTTGTGCTTGCCGCTCATGTGCCTTCGCATAGAAGTTGTACCTATGTGGCTGTTGGGCTTACCAAGGCTCAGTTTCTGACTGCACTCATTGCAAATTACAATGCTTTTGTCAGAGGCACACACATTAAAAAAATCCCACACTGCTGACTTTTTGGAAGTCTGCGATCTGGCGGTAACAGTAGAAGTTGGCGGCATTGGCGGCAATGGCGGGTGCGTTGGCCGGCTGAACACAGGTGCCGATACATGTTGTTGCCCTACTGATCCCTGCGGGCTGGCCTCCCTGCTTCTTCTAAGTCTTATTCTCCTACTGCCTCTCTGACTCTCCGTCTCTCCATCTGAACTACCCTCCTCTTGCTCTCTTCTACTAGGCACCCACAAAACATCAATCTCCTCATCATCATTCTCCTCAGATGCATCAATTTCTTCTGACACATCACAGAAGGAAGCAGCAGCGGGGACCTCCTCCTCCTCCTCATCACTCATCATTATGTCCATCTCTGTCGTGTTCTCTGCCAGAATTAAATCTGGTGTAACGTCCTCATCTCCTTCATCTTCTTCTGCCAATAATGGTTGCGCATTACTCAGTTCAAGAAACTCATGGGAAAATAACTCCTCTGACTCCAGTGAAGAAGGGGCACCGGTGGTGGAGGAAGTGTTACGTGGGGTGGCCATAGCAGTGGAGGATGAGGAGGATGTTGTGGTAAAGTTAGAAACGGTAGAGGATGGGGTGTGCTGTGTAAGCCAGTCAACTACCTCTTCAGCATTTTGGGAGTTCAGGGTCATTGGCTTTTTAAAACTGGGCAATTTGCTAGGGCCACAGGATTGCATAGCAGCACGGCCCCTAGCACGGCCTCTGCGTGGCGGCCTGCCTTTGCCTGGCATTATTTTTAAAAAAACAACAACAACAAAAACTCAGTTGGTTTTTCTGGAAACGATAATACACACAGCTAGATGGCAGTTTGAAGAAAACAGTGTGCAAATAATGCCTACAAGATCAACGTATACACTACTACAGCGGTGGATACGGATTACGTAAAATATATGAATGCTGCTTGAAAAAAAGTAACTCAAGTGGTTTTTCTAGAGACGATAATATTATCAATATTTAGACAAAATGTGAACAAGCTCACACAGCTAGATGGCGGTTTGAAGAAAACACTGTGCAAATAATGCCTACAAGGTCAACGTATACACAGCGGTGGATACGGATTACGTAAAATATAAGAATGCTGCTTGAAAAAAAGTCACTCCGGTGTTTTTTCTGGAGACGGTAATATTATGGATATTTAGACAGAATGAGAACACGGTCACACAGCTAGATAGCAGTTGGTTGAATAACACACTGGGCAAAAAATGCCTACAGGGCAAATAATGCCTACAAGGTCAACGTATACACAGCGGTGGATACGGATTACGTAAAATATAAGAATGCTGCTTGAAAAAAAGTCACTCCGGTGTTTTTTCTGGAGACGGTAATATTATGGATATTTAGACAGAATGAGAACACGGTCACACAGCTAGATAGCAGTTGGTTGAATAACACACTGGGCAAAAAATGCCTACAGGGCAAATAATGCCTACAAGGTCAACGTATACACAGCGGTGGATACGGATTACGTAAAATATAAGAATGCTGCTTGAAAAAAAGTCACTCCGGTGTTTTTTCTGGAGACGGTAATATTATGGATATTTAGACAGAATGAGAACACGGTCACACAGCTAGATAGCAGTTGGTTGAATAACACACTGGGCAAAAAATGCCTACAGGGCAAATAATGCCTACAAGGTCAACGTATACACAGCGGTGGATACGGATTACGTAAAATATAAGAATGCTGCTTGAAAAAAAGTCACTCCGGTGTTTTTTCTGGAGACGGTAATATTATGGATATTTAGACAGAATGTGAACACGGTCACACAGCTAGATAGCAGTTGGTTGAATAACACACTGGGCAAAAAATGCCTACAGGGCAAATAATGCCTAAAAGGTCAACGTATACACAGCGGTGGATACGGATTACGTAAAATATAAGAATGCTGCTTGAAAAAAAGTCACTCCGGTGTTTTTTCTGGAGACGGTAATATTATGGATATTTAGACAGAATGTGAACACGGGCACACAGCTAGATAGCAGTTGGTTGAATAACACACTGGGCAAAAAATGCCTACAGGGCAAATAATGCCTAAAAGGTCAACTTATACACTACTACAGCGATGGATACGGATTACGTAAAATTTATTATGGCTGCTTGAAAAAAGTCACTCCGGTGTTTTTTCTGGAGACGGTAATATTATGGATATTTAGACAGAATGTGAACACGGTCACACAGCTAGATAGCAGTTGGTTGAATAACACACTGGGCAAAAAATGCCTACAGGGCAAATAATGCCTAAAAGGTCAACTTATACACTACTACAGCGATGGATACGGATTACGTAAAATTTATTATGGCTGCTTGAAAAAAGTCACTCCGGTGTTTTTTCTGGAGACGGTAATATTATGGATATTTAGACAGAATGTGAACACGGTCACACAGCTAGATAGCAGTTGGTTGAATAACACACTGGGCAAAAAATGCCTACAGGGCAAATAATGCCTAAAAGGTCAACTTATACACTACTACAGCGATGGATACGGATTACGTAAAATTTATTATGGCTGCTTGAAAAAAGTCACTCCGGTGTTTTTTCTGGAGACGGTAATATTATGGATATTTAGACAGAATGTGAACACGGTCACACAGCTAGATAGCAGTTGGTTGAATAACACACTGGGCAAAAAATGCCTACAGGGCAAATAATGCCTAAAAGGTCAACTTATACACTACTACAGCGGTAGTAAAATAAAAAAAAGTTAAATAAAAAAAGAATGAATATTAAAAAAAAAAAAATTAAAGTTGGTGCTGCTGAACTACTAGGAGCAGCAGATTAGCACACCAGTCCCACTCCCCAACACTGCTAGACTAATAGCACTGGGCTCTTATAGTAGTAGTAGTAGTAGTAGTAGTAGTAGTAGTAGTAGTAAAACAACAAAAAAATAAATAAAAGCAGTCCTTACAAGGACTATTGCTATTGCAGCAGTCAGCAGATGAGATCAGAAGCAGGACAGCTGCCCACTGCAGCTACATACAGAGCACTGCAGTAGAAGGTAGATTACTAGCCAGCAAAGCTACCTAAGCTTAAATGTCCCTCAAACCCCTGCAGACTTCTGTCCCTCCAATAACAGAGCAGTATCAAAACGATTACTAGCCAGCAAACTTTCAACTGTCCCTGAAATCACTAACAGGCAGCAGCTCTCTCCCTACACTATCTCTTCAGCACACACAGGCAGAGTGAAAAAAAGCTGCAGGGCTTCGGTTTTTATAGGGAAGGGGAGTGGTCCAGGGGAGAGCTTCCTGATTGGCTGCCATGTACCTGCTGGTCTGGGGTGAGAGGGCAAAAAAAAGCGCCAACAATGGCGAACCCAAAATGGCGAACGTCGCGCGACGTTCGCGAACTTCCAGTTCGCGCCATCTCTACTTAAGATCTGTATAGAAAGATCCCTTATCCAGAAAGCCCTAGGTCCCAAGCATTCCAGATAATAGATTCTATACCTATATTAAAATAATGCATCAAACTGGACCCCCCCCCCCCCAGTATAGCATACAAGTAGATACAAGCAGCCATGTGCCATAGTTCCTATGTTAGTCTCACTGTTTTTTCCCTGTAGGTAATGGTTCATATCACAGATGACAATGATTGCTCCCCAGAATTCCTACAGTCTATCTACAGCCGTGACAATATTTTGGAAACGATTCCTGTGGGCACGTCGTTGTTACAAGGTAGTCTGTCTTTCTCTGCCTGTTTTCTCCCTGCCAGCTGTCTGTTTCTCAATAACACATTATTACCTTGGGACTTTGTTGCTCCAAACTTTTCCAGTACTGTCATCTGCACATCTGCTGCACTAAAGGGAATGTGTAATTTAAAATATTGCTCCTGTGCAAAAGAATGTTGTATCGCACACAGTGAGTGGGTTACTGAAGGTTTGCTATACCTGAGTACCAGGGCAGGGGTTGGAGCAGACAAATGCTGATGGAGTGATGCCAATGGCAGGAGTACTGGAGGCAAAGAGAGAGCAAAAGGGAAAGATTTTTCAAAAAAATTTAACAAATATCTAGTTGTACTGAACCTAACTAAACTAATTTCTGACACCCACATGCCCAACCTTGCCCATTTCTTTTGCACTAACCTTGTGGTCTTGGCTTTCTGAGTTTGTCTTAAACGTACCCCTTCCCTCTTGGGTATCCCAAACTCTCACGGTAACCTTCTTCTCCACTTCAGTTTCCTTCAACATTCTTATATCTCCTTGAGTTTAACCTTGTAAATATCCATCCATGTCCATCAGTGTCTAGTAGTGATAAATAGCCATATAGATAGGTAATAAGTGTTCAGCAGGGAGGCACATCATTGTTTGGTGTTAGATTCTAATGCAGAGTTCTCTCACAGTTCTAGCACAGGATTGTGATTCTGGATCCAACGCTGAGATTTCCTATTATACTCAGAGTTCGGAATTTACCGTCACATCTCAAGGCGTCATCCATTCCAGCCAGCGTCTGAACTATGAACGTGCCAACCACATATATGAATTTGTGGTGTTGGCTGTGGACAGTGGGCAGCCCCCTCTGACAGGAACTGCTTCTATTCGCCTCCGCATGGCCAACGTTAATGACGAGGCGCCCGTTTTCTCTCAGACAGTGTAAGAATGTAAATGTCATTTTGTTTTGAAATTACAATAATGTACTGATCGCAAACAAAATATTAATATGGGAACATTTAGTAAATTGCAAAAAAGAAGAACTTCACGCCCCGAAACGTTGTATCCGCAATAAACGAGCTAGGTTAAACCTGCTAGAATTATCCATGTTGTGCTGGTGTGTCCTGTGTCTACGACATTTAGTAAATTGCTACATATATGCTTGCATTGCTTTTATTATAAGGTCATGTGTTTCTGAATGTTCTATAGCCTTTTTTGTGTTTCGAAATAATTTCCTACTTTAGTGGCATAAAAAAAACCTCAGTGTGGAATTGACTATAAGGGTCAGGGCACACAGGCAGATGCCTTCCCTGCCTTCCTGCCGGCTAAAATGTAAATCGCCGGCAGGATGGCACTCGAAGCAATCCATTTTCCGAAGTTGCCTCACGAGGAAGGGGAGGTAGTTTGGGGAGATTAGTAGCCCCGGAAGAAGAGGAGATTTGTCATTGGTTGACTAATCTCCCCGAATCTGCCTGTGTGCCCTGACCCTTACTGTGAGATCACTATTGCTTTGGATATTAGAAACATGGCACACAAAGACATTAGTCACCCACAATAAATCTCTTCTTTGGTGGGTGGCTGATCTCCTCCAAATGCTTCATTTTTGCCAGAAGTTGCCTCATAAGGAAACTTTGGAAGAACAAAGCACTGCATATGAGGAAGCACTTGAATGAGATTCGTCGCCCACAGAAGAGGAGATTTATATCTGGCGACTAATCTCCTGGGGTGCCATTGCCCTTATGCTTGGCCAAGAAGTCATCCAAGCCACTCTAAAAGGCATTTGATGTTCCTGCTACCTAACTGTTAACATATCAGTTACTCATTTTCAATAATAGCACGCAAACCCTTTGTTTTTCGGAGTTTTCATAATGTGACTGTCCTCTTGTTTGACTCTTGCTGTTGTAGCTACAACACTTTCCTCTCAGAAGATGCAGGTTCTAATACGTTGGTGGCAACCGTGCATGCCAAAGATCCTGATGGCGATGGTGTGACCTACCTGATTGTTGGAGGGAATGAGGAGGGTAACTTTGAGTTGGACAGCCAGAAAGGTAACCCTCTATGTTACATTTTCAGTTTACTCTACATAAAAAGGTGAAACACATCTTGCTTCAGCACTTGCTGACATTTTCTTTTTAGAGCTGAATATGTTAGTAAAGCACATAACAATCTTATCCTTAATATATAATATCTAACTGTGTATATAGCTGAAATTTTTTTTTACAATGGATCTCAACTTTAGGTATCATAAAACTCCGTACGACTCCTCAGCCAAAGTTAATAAAACCTCAGTATTTGCTGAACGTGTCGGCCGTTGATGACAATGCCTCAGGAGGACCTTCGTCTCTGCATAGTTTCACTCAGGTTATCGTTGGGATAAATGATGTGAATAACAACAAGCCTGTCTTTAGTGAGGTGAGCTGATATGTTCTTCTCCCTCTGAGATCTTCCTTGAGTCCCCTTTATAGAGAGAAGGATTTCTGGTTCAATCATAGATTAAGAGGATCCCAATGCAAAACTGTCTTCTGACAATTTTTCTTTCAGTTTAAAATGTATCTCTGAATACTTAGTAATAACACACAAATAACCATTCAGTAATCCACCCTACCTCTTACTTACCTCTTAACTTAGTTTGTCTAGATTTATATAAACATAAACTTTTCCAGTGACAACCAAGGCCAAGAAAAGGTCTATGGTCATCTAAAATAGTCCATGACAACATCAAAAAGCTATGATTTGGCAGGGCACCGATCAGTTAAACATTGGACATGAAGTTTGGTTAATTATTTGGGGCATTGAAGTACTCTTCATAAGACATGATCAATAACTTGGAGTATAAGCCTCCAAGCCAAAGGAGTAACCAAATTTAATTCTCTTCTGGTAAAGAGTTATTTCTTGACATATTTGTGTCATTCCTCTATAAGAACTTTGGAGACCTATGTAGCATATTGTTCCAATTGCTCTAAATGATGTGCCCCACCAAAACTTTACGTAGTGCTTTGATGTATTTAAAGGATACTGTCATGGAAAAATATGTTTTTTTCAAAACACATCAGTTAATACTCCAGCAGAATTCTGCACTTAAATCCGTTTCTCAAACAGATTTTTTTATATTTAATTTTGAAATCTGACATGAGGTTAGACATATTGCCAGTTTCCCAGCTGCTCCCAGTCATGTAATTGTGCTCTGATAAACTTCAGCCACTCTTTACTGTTGTACTGCAAGTTGGAGTGATATCACCCCCTCCCTTTCACCCCATCAGCCTAACAACAGAACAATGGGAAGGTAACCAGATAGGAGCAGAAAAAGAAGATGGGGAGCTACTGGGGCATCTTTGGAGATACAGATCTTTACTGCTAAAGGGCTGTGATTGGCTGGGGCTGGTACAGAACCCCAAAACATAATGTACAACATTTCTAGACTTACTTAGTTTAACTTTCCTTGTGGTTTAAGACAGTATGTCATTTTGTAACTTTTGTTTAAAAGGGAAGCTCATAGTTATGATTTAAATAGCAGTATCCCAAGAAAATGTGCAATTAGTCTTTCATGCTTGGAATTTATGTTAATTGGTTGGTAGGGCTTAATTACCCTTCCAGTCAGGCAGCAGTTTGGAAGTCAGAATGGAAGATCTAAATCTTACTAAAGGTTTAAGATTTTCTTTATTGTCACCTTTAATGTCTTCCCTTTTGCTCAGTGTGCTCAGTACAGTGACGTCACATCAGTTCTAGAAAACCAGCCTCCAGGCACCTTTGTCTTGCAAGTGGAGGCTCATGATGCTGACACAGGTCTAAATGGAGAAGTGACATATGGCATTATGCACAGAGAAGGAACAAGGCCGGCTTTTAGCATTGACCCAGAAACAGGTAAACAATATTCCAACTTTCAACATGTTGTTCCTTTCCTAAAGCTGAAGCACTACCCAATCTGAATCTCTGTTCATTGTGGAAGGCAAAATATTAAAATTTTTATATGGTAGTGTCTGTCCTTTGTCATCTTGTCTATTTTCTTGACTTGCTTTCTCAATACACAGATTGTTGGGTGAATCAACTTTTCAGCTAACAGGACATATTGTCAGTGTTTTATCTGTTTAAAGGGCATGTAAAGTCTAAAATAGAATATGGCTAGAAATGCTGTATTTTGTATACTAAATATAAACATAAACTTACTGCGCCACAAGCCTAATCAAACAAATAATTTATGCTTTCAAAGTTGGCTACAGGGGGTCACCATCTTGTAACTTTGTTAAACATCTTTGCAAGACTAAGACTGTGCACATGCTCAGTGTGGTCTGGGCTGCTTAGGGATCATCATAAACAAAGCTGATTGAGTTCTGCATGGCTGGGAAGTAAGGCGGGGGCTCCCCCTGCTGTTCATAAGTATGATTGTTTCCCTGCTCAGCAGTTAGGGACCATCTGACAATTCCTATCCACAGCAGTAAATGAAGGGAGAATTTCACTGCATACAGTCAGGTTTCTTATAAAAACGGTACAGATTTTTTTTATTAAAGTATATTGGAGATAGGTTTCTTTTTCATTAAAGAAATTAAAAATGGGATTTTATTTTTTTTCCTTTACATGCCCTTTATGTCATGATTTTTATGATGTATTTTTTATTTCTAAATTACACTGTTTACACTGCAAATAATTCACTCTACAATATAAAATGTAATTCCTGAACCAGCAAGTGTATTTTTTTTAGTTGTAATATTGGTGTGTAGGTGCATCAGGTCATTTTGCCTGGTCATGTGCTTTCAGAAAGAGCCTGCACTTTAGGATGGAACTGCTTTCTGGCAGGCTGTTGTTTCAACTACTCACTGTAACTGAATGTGTCTCAGTGGGACCTGGATTTTACTATAGAGTATTGTTCTTATATCTACCAGGCAGCTGTTTGATGTTGATTTGGATGCTAATCTACACCCAAACAAATAATGTCAGACTCACACCCGTCTAACAACCCAGCTGTTGTATTCTATTAATTTCAGCAAACTCCGAGAACGTCACCTGATTGAATTAAACCACTTTTTTTTTTTTTTTTAGGTTTGATCACTACATTGCAAAGCTTTGACCGAGAGAAGCAGAGGGAATACACAATTTCAGTGACTGCTACTGATCAGGCACAAGAACCTTTAATTGGTATCTGTCAAGTAACCATTCATATCACTGACATCAATGATAACAACCCAAAGTTTGAGAACAGTCGCTACCAATGTGAGTGGTAATGGGGTATTTCTCTGCGGTTATGAATTCTAAACTTTCACAATTTGCAGACCTATTTGAGCCAATAGACTTGGTTAATGTTTATGGGCAGTGGCAGAACTACCGGGGGAGCAGGGGGGTGCGAGTGGGCCCCCCGGCAGCGCCGCATGCCACTGAAATCAACCCGGTAGCGCACCGTATGGAGGAGGCGGGGCCCGGCTGCGCATCACGCACCAGGGCCCACCCCCTCTAGGAACGCTGCTGTTTATGGGATTGAAACTGGGTTTGAATATATGTGTCTGGCCAAAAGGAAGAGGCAAGAGGCTGTTAGTGATCTCTTTACAATTATCTACAATGTATTCCTATTCCTTGTTTAAAATTAAAGTGAAATGTCATTATATGATCTTCAACTTAGGGGCAAATTCACTAACCTGCGGAAATTCGCCAGCGACGGCTTCGCTCAGATTGCCACACTTCACCGAAAATTCGCCATGACATCGCTAATTCACTAAAATGCGAAGTTGCATCCAGGGCGCTGAATGATGCCGAAGTTTTTGCTAGCGTTAATTCGGCAAGCAAAGCGAAGTTGCGCTAGCGTTGGCTAATTTTGCATACGGCCGGAAGTTAAATTTCAATGGACGTATATTTTGCAGCAAATACATTACATTACACAAGCCCAGGGAAACTTAATAAAATAAAGTTGTTATATTGTCGTACACATGAGCCCAGTGTATAGTTCATGTGCCATATGTTAGGAAATGTAGGGGGGAAGCCGGGTACCCTAAAAAAAATTACGATCTTTTGTAGCCTACCACCCTGAAAAACGGAAAAGTCGCCAGCGGTTTTTCAAATTTTTTTTGAGGAACTCCTTTCTGCTCTATTGCACTTTGCTTGGTCTGAGGTGGCGAAGGCAAGTTTGGCGCAAGAGGTAACGTTTATTAAAATCCGCATCTTAGTGAATTTGCGTAGTTACGTCCATTCGCCAGAGCACAAATTCGCCTGGCATTAGAGTGCAAAGTAGCGCTAGAGTCTATCTCCTTCGCTAGCGAATTTACGCCAGAGCCCGTTAGTAAATTGGCGATGTCCCGAAATGACGTCACAGCCAGCGTTAGTCACTTTGCCCTTTAGTAAATCTGCCCCTAAGTCTTTACTGTGGATCTAATACAACCATTAACTGAAAAGAAATACAACAATAAGCCAAGACAGAGTTATGTTTATTCCTCTAGAAAAAGAAAAGATTGCATATCCAGCATGTCCTTTGTGTTCAGCGTGGCCTTTATTTGGCTGAAAATGATTTTGGCTTTTGAGGCAGATGGAGATAAAATGATATGCCTAGTTGGCATGGGAACAGAAAGTTTCAGAATTTTCTTGAAAAATGGCCAGATTGGAAATGTCAAGCTCTCTGCTTCAGTTACATTATTTCATCTGAATATGGAAGCTCATCCTTGTTAATATGTAACATGAACATTTCGCAAGGTTTCTTCTAGGAAGAAGCAGTGATTCATTATAGCATTTTAATGTAATGTAACTACCCAGTGCGGGGCCCGGGTGCAGGCCATGCAGCAGGGCCCCACCCCCTTCAGAAGCGGACATTGCGGCAGATTCTTGTGCATGCGAAATGCAGAAGGACCCTGAGAGGTTGCAGGCCCCTACACCCCGATAGTTCCGCCAGGGCCAGATTTACATACTGTGGGTGCCTCTAGCCCGCTGTTGTTCATCGCCCCTGTCCACTTCTTTTACTCTCTCAAATTTTCATCACTGAGCATTGGGAATTGGTGCATGGGATATTTAAAAAACTATCGTATCGCCTTGTTTCTGAACCAATGTGGGTTGGGCAGCATGCCGCCCCCTGAAAGTCCTGCCGCCCCAGGCCCGGCCTTGGTAGCCTCTCCACAAATCCGTGCCTGAGTTCCACCACCGTTAATGCCCCTTTTCAATTTGTATTTGGCGAATAAATTCACTGTAGGCCATGTGTCCTATTTCTGGAGTCATTAGGCAAAGCATTCAAGGCTCTTGATTGGCTGCAGAGGGCAGATATGGTATATGGAAGACCTCAGTATTCTGCTTCAGCTTAATGACTGGTATTGCCCCTAAACCAACCCCATTGTCTTTAAAGGATAACTAAAGCCTGTACATCATGGTTTGTGCTTCTGTACCAGCCCAAAGCAACCACAGCCCTTTAGCAGTAAAGATCTGTGTCTCCTAAGATGCCCCAGTAGCTCCCCATCTTAGTTTCTGCTGATTCACTGCAAATGCTCTGTGCAGCTGTCACTTACTGAGCTTAGGGACCCACTCACAATATACAGTACACATAGAATAGAAATGTCACAATATAAGGCTGATTAGTACTTAATATAGATAATTACTACATGGCAGCACAGAAACCAGTGCAAATAGCATCAGAATTTAATAATCAGCCCTGTAGCATCAGCTTATATTACAGACCAACCTCATTTTCTGCTGGATAATTAGTGACAACCCCTAAGCTTAGCTTCTCAACAGCTGCTCAGAGCCCACTGAGCATGTGAGTGTCACAGACACTTTCCAAGATGGTGACCCCCTGTGACAAGTTTGAAGTCCTGGATCATTGCTGCTATTGAGGAGCTGAAACTTTAGGCTGGTGCAATTTGTTCAGTACATGTGGCATTTTAGCCATATTCATTTTTATGTTTTAGTTCTCCTTTAAATTTAGAGAAACTATTTTACACCTGAAGGTGTCAATACATTCTTTGTACTATTCCAGATTTCCTACGTGAAGACACACCAGTTGGAACAAGTTTCCTTCGTGCAGTTGCGCTTGATGATGATCAAGGAGTCAATGCTGCCATTACTTACTCTATAGTTCAGCAGCAACCAGAATATTTTAAGATAAACCCCAGCACAGGATGGGTGTATGTGAATCATCCCATCTCCAAGGTAAACTCTAAATAAAGACATCTGCAAATAAACAGGATTTAATTCAAGTACATAATTTATATGCTAGCGTGAATACAGGTATAGGATCTGTTATCTGGAAACCTGTTATCCAAAAAGCTCTGAATTATGGGAAGGCCATCTCCCATAGACTCCATTTTAACCAAATAAAACATTTTCGCTTTTTCTCTGTAATAATAAAACAGTACCTTCTGCTTGATCCAAACTAAGCTATAATTCATTCTTTTTGGTAGGAAAACAATGCTGTTGGGTAAATTATTTTAAGCAGACTGAAGGTATGAAGATCCAAATTACAGAAAGATCCCTTATCCAGAAAGCCCCAAGTCCTGAGAATCTGGATAACCGGTCCCATACCTGTACAAGTTTAGGGTCAACGGTCTTGGTCTAATAATCCAGCACTTCAATATATTCCCCCATCAAAATTTCTCCAGACAGGAAAGTTTTCAATAAAGTTACACAATGAACATATAAACATATAATATATATATATATATATATATATAATAGATATTTTTTTTCAAGTTACTGATCGACACATGGGCAAAGAACTTTATATTGTTGTGTACAGCGCCACCTATAGACATATTACTAAATCACAGGAGCCAATCCAAAAAAATAAGTAAAAAACAGAATTTTTAAATGTATGTTTTGGATTGGTTCCTGTAATTTAGTAATATGTCTATAGGTGGCGCTGTACACAACAATATAAAGTTGTAGATCAGTACCTTAAAAAAAGGATGTTGTGGATCTGAGCCATAATATTAATAAAGGCTTTTTTAATGATATTTGTATATGGTGCTGTGACTCAAATTTCCATTGTAAAAGCCAGTTGACGTGAACAACTCTACACAGGCACCTGTTTATTCGTTTGGTGAGTGCTAACTAGGGTTGCCACCTTAAAAATACTGGCCAGGTGGCAACCCTAGTGCTAACCAATTGCATTGCTCTAATGCCTAAATACCAAATAGCCAATTAATATAAACAGATGATAACTGAGTAGGAACAACAGGAAGCACCACTGCAACAAGTTACAGCTAATGAGCAGTTGTTTTTGATTAGGTTTATTGTTTTAGAACAGGGATCCCCCAACCTGTTTCACCCATGATCCACATTCAAATTAGGGTTGCCACCTGGCCGGTATTTTACAGGCCTGGCCGGTAAAAATGATGGTTGATCCCAATGTTATTAATTGAAAAAAGATAAATATATAGGAAGGCTGGTATCTTTTTCCAGAAAAGGTGGCAACTCTAATTCAAATGTAAAAAGAGTTGGGGCAACACAAGCATGAAAAAAGTGCCTGGGGGTTCATTTCATGGGCTGTGATTGGCTATTGGTAGGCTCTATGTGGACTGGCAGACTACAGGAGACTCTGTTTGGCAAGACACATGGTTTTTATACAACCAAAGCTTGTCTCTAAGCCTGGAAGTAAAAAAAAAAGCACCTGATTTGATTCCACTGGGAGCAACATTCAAGGGGTTGGAGAGCAACATGTTGTACATGAGCCACTGGTTGGGATCACTGTGTTATGATTGGTTGCTGTGGGTCAATACATTGGTGTAATGTCAACAATATCTAATGTCTCTGATTTATACCTCTCAGACCTCGCTTATTACTCGGCACATTGTAGCCACAGATGGGGGGAATCGGAGTAGCAGTGTGGAGCTCACAGTTACCATCACTAATGTATTCAATCAGCCTCCGCAGTGGGAGCAATCCAGATACTGGGTGTCTGTGCCTGAGAATGTGACTCGTGATACCAAGATTGTGGTATGTACTGTGCTGATATATTGTACATGTGGCTCTGGGCTTTATGCCAAGTGATTGTCCTGAACTGTGAATATGCAAGTTAGGGATCAGCATTTAACCATCTTCAATTTCAACACACGTTTCAGTTAATATGACAATTGTAGACGAACTGTCCTTGTAATCCAGACCATGAATTTGGTGTCGAAAAAGTTGGCGTTAGGATAATTACATGAAAAAATGCTGAAAACTTTTTGCCTGACCTGTCTTCATCATGGCATTGCTCAAAACATAATCACTTATATATCAAGACATATATATATATGTATATATATATATATATATATAGAACATAAAGCAGGATGCGGCACTCACAGGGACTTGAATTGAAAAACAAAAAAATCTTTATTGGACTCAGCGTTTCGATCCCCCACAGGAATCTTCGTCAAGATAAATACTGCAAACAACCAGAAAGACCACCACCCCCCAGAATATAAACCCACAGATCAAATTTAGCGCTGTAGGTTTATATTGTGTATATATATATATATATATATATATATATATATATATATATTTTACATTTATATTTTGCATCAAGTCCCTGTGAGTGCCGCATCCTGTTTTATGTTCTATATATCCTTTATGCTGGCACCCGGGCAATAACCGATATATTAGGGATGCACCGAATTCATTATTTTGGATTCGGCCGAACCCCCAAATCCTTTGCCAAAGATTCGGCCGAATTCCGAACCGAATCAGAATCCTAATTTGCATATGCAAATAAGGGGTGGGAAGGGGAAAACATTTTTTACTTCCTGACAAAAAGTCACGTGATTTCTCTTGCCGCCCCTAATTTGCATATGCAAATTCGGATTCAGTTCGGCCAGGCAGAAGGATTCGGCCTAATCCGAATCCTGCTGAAAAAGGCTGAACCCTGGCCGAATCCCAAACCGAATCCTGGATTTGGTGCATCCCTAGAAAAAGAAAAAAAAAAAAATCATATATATATGATGGTCTTAGATCAAGACCAAAAGGCTGGCCTGTAAGTTGCATTAAATAAAGTCATATTTTTAATATATTATTGAGAAGGTTTATGGATTGTGCGGTCCTTTGACTTAGTAAATAATTGTAAAACGGTTTCTCCACTACAGACTGTCAAGGCTGTTTCTCTACGTGGTGACCCGAGAGTTACGTACAATTTGGAGGATGGCCTTGTACCAGAGACCAACAATCCAATTCGCTTCTACCTCAAACCCAACAGGTCAGATGGTTCAGCTTCAGTGCTGGTGTCTGAACCTCTTGACTATGAGGCAACACAGTTCTTCACTTTAAAAATAAGGGCCCAGAATGTGGCTCCAGTACCTTTAGCATCTTTTACTATTGTCTATGTCAATGTTACAGGTAAGGAAACTCTAATGGAGTGAACTATAAATATGATATAGGTATGAGACCTGTTATCCAGAAAGCTGGATGTTGTATTTTCCGGATAAGGGATCTTTCGGTAATTTGGATCTCCATAACTAAAGACTACTAAAAATAATTTCAAAATTAAATAAAACAAATAAGGATTGTTTGTCTCCAATAAGGATTAATTATAACTTGGTTGGGATCAAGTACAAAGAATAATTTTATTATTACAGAGAAAAACTAATTCACATTTTAAAAATGTGAATTATTTGATTAAACTAATTTCCCCATAAATTTATGGGAAATGGCTTTCTTGTAATTTGGAGCTAAATTTTTAATATACTAAAGTCTACTAAAAGATAGTTTGAAAATTAAATAAAACCAATAAGGATTGTTTTGTCTCCAATTAGGATTAATTATATCTCAATTGGGATCAAGCTGAATGAACCATTTTAATATTACAGAGAAAAGGGAAATCAATTTTAAAAATGTGAATTATTTGATTAAAATAATTTCCCCATAAATTTATGGGAAATGGCTTTCCCATAAATTGCAGCTAAATTTTTAGTAGTCTAAAGTGTACTAAAAAATTATTTCAAAATTAAATTAAACCAATAAGGATTGTTTTGTCTCCAATAAAGATGAATTATGTCTTAGTTGAGATCAAGTACAATGAACCATTTTAATATTACAGAGAAAATGGAAATCAATTTTAAAAATGGAATTTATTTGATTCAAATAATTTCCCTATAAATTTATGGCAAATGGCCTTCCCGTAATTTGGAGCTAAATTTTTAGTAGACTTAAGTCTACTAAAAGATAATTTCAAAATTAAGTAAAACCAATAAGGATTGTTTCGTCTCCAATTAGGATTAATTATATCTTAGTTGGGATAAAGCTGAATGAACCATTTTATTATTACAGAGAAAAGGGAATCAATTTTAAAAATGTGAATTATTTGATTAAAATAATTTCCCCATAAATTTATGGGAAATGGCTTTCCCGTAAATTAAAACAAAATTTTTAGTAGACTAAAGTCTACTAAAAAATTATTTAAAAATTAAATTAAACCAATAAGGATTGTTTTGTCTCCAATAAAGATGAATTATGTCTTAGTTGGGATCAAGTATAATAAACCATTTTATTATTACGAGAAAACGGAAGTTTATGGGAAATGGGCATTCCGTAATCTAGAGCTTTCTGGATAACAGGTTTCCAGAAAACGATCCCATACCTGTATATGGAATTGTTCTCTAATTATTCTTACATGGTTTGCTGTTGCAGATGTCAATGACAATGTTCCATTCTTCACTTCCTCTGCGTATGATGTGACTTTACCTGAAGAGGCAGAAATTGGTACCTCAGTGGCACAGATTTCAGCTATTGATTTAGACTCTGGTCTCCATGGAAAGGTTTGTACGTCACAGTGCAAATAAAAATATGTACCTAAAGTTAACTTTTAGGGGCAGATTTATCAAGGGTCGAAATGAAAATTTAAATAAAAAAAATTCGAATTTCAATATAATTTTTGTGTACTTCAACTTGGGAATAGTCCAAATTCGATTTGAATTTGAAAAAAAATCGAAAATTCGAAGATCAAAATTTATCATGTACTGTCTCTTTAAAAATTTGACTTCGACCATTCGAAAATCTGCCGAATTGCTGTTTTAGCCTATGGGGGACTCCTAGAACCTATTTGGAGTCAATTGGTGGACTTTGAAAAATCAAAGAATGCGCTATTACTTTGATTCATATGATTTGAATTCGAACGAATACGGACTATTCACCCGCAAAAAAAACTTTGATTTTTTTTTAAATTTTTCGCTTGGTCTTTTTAAATTCAAAATTTGACCCTTGATAAATCTGCCCCTTAATATGATATAGAGAATAAAATTCTGAGACAATTTGCAGTTGATGTTTGTTATTTGTGGTCTTTGAGTTATTTAGCTTTTTATTCTCCAGTTTGCCATTTCAGCAATTTGGTTGCTAGGGTTCAAATTACCCTAGCAACCATGCATTGATTTGAATAAGATACAGGTATATTAGTATGCGAGGGTCTGAACAGAAAGGGGTGTAATAAAAAGTAGCAATAAATGATCCCCATTTGAAAGCTGGCAAGAGTTAGAAAAAGAAGGCAAATAGTTCAAAAACTATAAGAAAAAAAAATAATGAAGACCAATTGATAAGTTGCTTAGAATTAGCCATTCTATAATATACCAAAATTTAACTTAAAGGTGAAACCACCCTTTCACTTTTGTCTGTATGGCCAGCACATTAACATTGTGGCTTTGTTTTCTCTTATCTGTGCCCTGTACAGGTTACATATGTCATATTGAATGATGGAATTGAAGACCACAAGTGTTTTTCAATTGATTCAGAGAGTGGGGTTATCTATACAAGGTCAACATTTGATAGAGAGAAGCAGGCATCTTACTTAATTGAAGTCCAGTCTCGGGACTCCTCAGAATCAGCAAGGCCAGAAATGCAAGGCCAACCAAACTCAGGTATGCTTATAAAGTAAATCAGTTCGGAGTGGCCGGAATCATATGAAATGACCAGCATTGTCTATAAGACATATTGATACTGATACCTATTGAATGGCACATGGCCTTTGATGAATCTGGTTTGCCCATCCAATCATATAAATAATATTTGATAACTTTGACCCTTAAATGAATGTTTTTTTCTGCTTTGTTTGTAAGGGCACCTGTTGCCAAAATATATATTACCCAATCAAAGATGTGGGTTAATAGAGCCCAGTCTGTGGTTGGGGCAACAGTATATTTTTTTTCTAAATGCTCCCTAGACCACCTGCACCAGAAGGGAGCTCCCGGTTTGAGTGGCCATGTTGGGGCACACGCATGTCTATAATAAGCGAATGCCGCAATTTGCTCATCACGTATGCATGACATCAGAAGCGTGTTATTTATATGCGCTCTGACTTTCATAGCAACTCGCACCGTGAGCTCCCTCCCGGTGCAAGTGTCCTACCACTGGCTGGGCCCCGGAGTGTGGGCTCTATTAGCCCATACCTTTGGTTGAGTATAATATATTTTGGTAACAGGTGCCCTTTAACAACCCCTAAATTGGCATAGGCCTCTGATTTATACCTGTTATAAATGAATAAATTGCTCTGTCTTCTCCCCAGATACGGCCTATGTAAGGATATTTGTCAGTGATGTCAATGACAACGCTCCAATATTCCCAATGCAGAGATATGAGACCAGTGTAGAAGAAGATAAAGATGTGGGTTATGTGGTTATAACCGTAAATGCTTGTGATGAAGATGAAGGTACATATACTTTCATTGTAAGTTCTTTGAAGAAAGGATCCCTTTACTAATAATATCCAGTTTTTTTATGGATTGCAGAACTATGAATTATGTCCTCACATGAAAAAAGCTTGATGAATCAAGAATGAGTTCTTTTGTTGGTCTAAATCAGGAGGTGTCTAAAAGGTAGACCGGGATCTAGCAGTAGACCTTTAGCTGGTGATCAGTAGATCTCAAGACACTGTCAAAAACAGCTTGTCTAAATCACCCTCCTGTTTCTTGCTTTTCATGCAGATATTTATTATGTTAAGGTTACGTAAGAAATAGTTGTTTTTTAAAAATAGTATTATAAATTCTCTTCTAAATCAATATAATATTTGAGTAATATTTTCCATGGAACAGAATGCTAACAATGATATTATGGATGTAGATCATATTGGGACAACATCACTAAAAGTAGACCCCACGTTAGTAAAGTATAGGCACTCCTGGTCTAAATAGAGACTCGTGTCGTGCAAAGGTTTCTCTAGGCCCCCTCCTGTTCTGCCCCCAAACACACATAAACCCAGTGACCAACATTTCTCCTCACCCTTTCCTACATCCCACCATTCCTACTTGTGAAATTGCTTGATGGCTCTTAGCTCTTTGTGTCTGGGTACAATCACATCTCTGCGCATCCTCCAGCTTTGGTATGGCCAGGTTCTGCTGCTGGGTGGGAATAAAAGGAAACTTACAAAAAAATACCCTTCTTTATTTATGCATGAGAACTTGAGATGTTAGGATGATCCAATTTTTATTTGATCCTTGCTCCAATGATTTGATCACAAATCATAGGATCATAGGCTCTTCCTATGCAGATCCCATGGGAAAGGACCATGAATTTATTTTCCAAACTATCCAATAAGGCCCCTTATATATGCTGCCCACTCTAAAGGGGCAAATTCTGTAGTTTATATCAACCCTTTTATAGTCAGTTTAAGGCATTCTTTGTTGACTGCATTAATAAGAGCACGATTTATACGACCGTTTTGTTATTATACTCTATTGAGTATACAATTCCTCTGGCAAGCAATTTACACTTAACTATAACTGCCAGAGAAGGAAGCAAACAGCAGTAACCACCCCTCGTTATTAACTGTGTATAAATAAATGGAAACAGTCGCTGATAATATTGTTTCAATTACATTTTCACCATGACAGAATGATAACCAGTTGTCATGAATTACAGGAGCAAATGCAAAACTCAGATATCAGATTACAAATGGAAATTCCAAGGGAATATTTGATGTTGACCAAGAGATCGGAGCAATCTTTATCACTCAAGCTCTAAACTATGAACAGGACACACATTTCGAGCTGAGGCTGGTAGCTTCTGACGGCAAGTGGGAAAACCATACTCTTGTTGTTATCAATGTCATTAACTTGAACGATGAAGTTCCAGTTTTCTCACAGACTGAATTCCATGGCAGTGTTCTTGAAGAGTTAACTGATCTCCCAGTGTTTGTGCTACAGGTAACAAGTTATTTTCTCTTATTATGGTTCTTTTCAAGCACACTTGTTATTATGCAACATGTATCACTTCTGTATTAGGCTTCTGTACCAGTCTGAAGATACTGCAGAGCTTTAACAGTAAAGATGGATGCCAACAAAGTTGTCACTTGCAGTTTCAAATCATGTTGGAACCTTTTTGTAGTCCCTGAGTGGGGACATCAATGACTATGACAATTGTACTATTCAGGACTCAAATGTGTCCACTAGCATCCAGAAAACTATAAAGCAGAAGGCAACATAACATGTGGATCTACAGGAGACAACTTGAGGCATAGATCTTCTCTGAGCTGGTACAGTAAGTCCTGTGTATAAGATACAATTCTGGCCTAAACAATTGTTGAGAACTGTAGTTATGCATTTTTACTGACCATCTTTCTGGTATTGGACAACAGGTTTCAGCATCTGATCCTGACCAAGAGGCAGATCAGAGTGCTCTACGATACTCTTTGCATGGACAAGGTGCCAACAGTGAATTTATTATAGATCAATTCCATGGTAAAATTTATGTCCAGAAAAAACTAGACCGGGAGCAACGAGCAACGTGGCGTTTTCTTGTTCTTGCTACTGATGAAAGTGGAGAAGGCCTTACGGGATTTGCTGACATCATTATTGATGTAAAAGATGTGAATGATAATGTACCAACATTCTTATGTACGACTGATGGCTGTTTCATGGGAAATATACCAGAAAATTCTCCTGCAGACACTACAGTCATGGAGATGACAGCATTTGATCTGGATGATCCAAAGTCTGGGCGGAATGCAATCCTTACATACAGAATTGTGCAAAATGTACAGAATGAGATCAACCTCAACTTGTTCGCTATTCACCCATCAACTGGTTCCATTTATACTGTCCTGGGCTCACTTGACAGGGAGAAAGATGATAAATATTTGATTGTGGTTGAGGCAAAAGATGGAGGAGGGCTTGCAGGCACAGGCACTGCCACCATACTCATTTTAGATATTAATGATCACGCTCCTGTCTTTACTCAAAATGTTTATACAGCCATGATTCCAGAAAACGTTGCCATTAATAGCGAGGTGACAGTCCTTTATGCCTGGGACTTGGATGAAGGAGAAAATGCTATGATGACATTTAGCATCATTGGAGGAGATGATGACCGAAAGTTCTTTATAGAGACAGATAAAATTCACAAACGAGGTATCATCCGGCTGCGGAAAAAGATGGATTATGAAAGGACCTATGAACGGTCCTTTAACTTGACCATAAAAGTCGAAGACACGGATTTCTATAGCATTGCTTACTGTGTCGTTCAGGTTGAAGACTCAAATGATAACGCACCAGTTTTCTACCCAGCTCTTTTTGGAGCTATAGCCCTCCCAGAGGATGTTTCAGTTGGCACCGCCGTAGTTCAGTTATCAGCAATTGATTTAGATTCTGGTCTGAATGGAAAGTTTTCCTATCGCATTCTGAATTCTTCTGACACTGGAGGTCTTTTCTCTGTTGCCAGCGATGGTTGGGTTGTAGTGGTTGGTCACTTAGATAGAGAAACATCTGCTGAACATAACTTGGTGATACTTGCCACTGATCTAGGAGAGCCATCGCTCACTGGGAGTACTAGTGTCCTAATCACCGTTAAGGATGTGAATGACAACGCACCAGAGTTTGAAGCCCAGTATAACCCCATGATTTGGGAAAATACACAAAGCCCACATATCTTACAAATGAACAAGACCTCAACATTGTTACATGCAAGAGACAATGACACGGCCGTTAACGGGGCACCGTTTTCTTTCTGTTTACTGAAAGATCCATTTAATGTCCATGATTTCAGTCTACGGGATCTTCACAATGGAAGTGCAATGATCACTGTTCTTCGTAGTTTTGACAGGGAAGTGCACCAGGTATTTTATTTACCAATTTTAATAACTGATAGTGGAAATCCCCCTCTGTCCTCCACCAACACGCTGACCATTCTAATTGGAGACATAAATGACCATCCTCATTCCTCAGGACACTTGGACTGTACAGTCTACAGCTACAAAGGTAACAATCTCAGTTCTTGGATGTTTCTTGTAGCAGCAATAAAAAAAATTAAAAACCCTTTGATTGTCAATGTTTCTAATTCAGTGCTTTATAAACAGGGCCCTAAATTGAAATTATCATTGGAAGGGACTTTGGCAGGTTCTGTTTTAATAAAGTTTGTAATTGCTTTTCTCCCACCGTTCGAGAAAAATCATGCAAAGGGAGGTGTTTTTTTTTCAACATTCAAGTTATATTATTTTACTTTTTTTAAACATTAGTAAAAATGAATAGATCGTATTTAAAAAAAATCCTTGGCTTCGTTTGTACTGTAAGCTCTTAAAGGTACAGGTATGGGATCTGTTATCAAGAATGTTTGGGACCTGTGGTTTTCTGGATACGGGATCTTTCTGTAATTTGGATCTAGTCTACTACAAAATCATGTAAACATTAAATAAACCCAATAAGGATACATTATATCTTAGCTTGGATCAAGTACAAAGTACTGTTTCTTTATTACAGAGATAAAAGTAAATCATTTTTAAATACTTGGATTATTAGATTATAATGGAGTCTATGGAAGACAACCTTTCTGTAATTCTGAGATTCTGGATAACGGATTTCTGGATAACAGATCCCATACCTGTATATCAGTATGGCCTTTTGGAAAGTTTTATAGCATATTAAACTGTGTAGCTAAACTGCCATAATATTTACTGGTTTATTACTTATTTTTCATTGCGGCTTTTTTCACTGATTATTTTTTATAAGGAAAAAACCTATTGGGGCTTTTAAAAGTATTTTAGACCCCTTATGCTAAGCATGCTGGGTAATAGACCTCTGCTCTGTATAAGCAGTTGTGAGCCCTGCAGAATGCTAATATACAAAATATGCCTTAAAAAGTAATTTCTTATAAGAAAGGCTTTGGAGGATATGCCTGATTTCAATATTGTTAAAGTAAAAGCGATTCATTTGGTTGTAGGTATCCTTCAAACACTCACGCTTGGCAAAGTTCCAGCTCCAGACTTAGATGATTGGGATCAGAAAATGTATTATATTGAAGGGAAATCAAGGTAACTTTCAACTCATTCAGATTTATTTACATGTTATTTGAACAAAAGCTGGTCATACTGATAATATCTTGCAAAACAAGGGGCTGATTTATTAAGCCGAAACTTAACACCAAAAACTTAAAATGTTTTAAAGGGCATGTAAAGGCAAAAAAATAAAATCCCATTTTTACTTTCTTTAATGAAAAAGAAACCTATCTCCAATATACTTTAATTAAAACATGTGTACCATTTTTATAAGAAACCTGACTGTATGCAGTGAAATTCTCCCTTCATTTACTGCTGTGGATAGGAATTGTCAGATGGTCCCTAACTGCTGAGCAAGGAAACAATCATACTTATGAACAGCAGGGGGAGCCCCCGCCTTAATTCCCAGCCATGTAGAACTCAAGCAGCTTTGTTTATGATGATCCCTAAGCAGCCCAGACCACACTGAGCATGTGCACAGTCTTAGTCTTGCAAAGATGTTTAACAAAGTTACAAGATGGTGACCCCCCTGTAGCCAACTTTGAAAGCATAAATTATTTGTTTGACTAGGCTTGTAGTGCAGTAAGTTCATGTTTATATTTAGTATACAAAATACAGCATTTCTAGCCTTATTCTATTTTAGACTTTACATGCCCTTTAAATAAAACTAAACAGGATTATTTTAACTCCAATAAGGTTTAATTATATCTTATTTGGGACCAAATACAAAGTTTGATTAGTATTATTAATACAGAGAAAAAAGGGAATGTTTGGAGATGGCCTTCCTGTAATTTTGAGCTTTCTGGATAATGGGTTTCTGGATAACAAATCCTATCAGTGGCGCGTCAATTTAAAGGAGAAGAACGGGAAGGGGGGGATTTTAATACTATAGAAGAAGCTTTGTTTATGACAATCCCTAAGCAGTCCAGACCACACTGAGCATGTGCACAGTCTTGGTCTTGCAAAGATGTTTAACAAAGTTACAAGATGGTGACCCCCTGTAGCCAACTTTGAAAGCATAAATTATTTGTTTGATTAGGCTTGTGGTGCAGTAAGTTCGTGTTTATATTTAGTATACAAAATACAGCATTTCTAGCCTTATTCTATTTTAGACTTTACATGGCCTTTAAACGAATGACAATATAATGTAGTGTTGTCCTGCACTGGTAAAACTGATGTGTTTGCTTCAGAAACTCTACTATAGTTTGTATAAACAAGCTGCTGTGTAGCCATGGGGGCAGCCATTCAAGCACAGGATACACAGTCAGGTGAGTACTGAAGAATCCCATTGTATACTACGGAGCTTCTGTAATGCTTGAAGCACATACACCAGTTACCAGTGCAGTGTAACACTACATTAAAATCCTTTTTTGGTGTTACTGTTACTTAAATACGCATCACATGTTGTCTTGAATGGCAATACTACTTGACCCAACTCTATTAATGGGTAAAAAATAATGTAAAAGCTAATGCTGTCTAGTATGGATGACTCGGGGACACTCACTTATGCGTTCTTGAGAACCCCTCCCAATCTAGTACTCTACACTAGCATTTCCAATTCAAATATAAAAAAAACTTAGAATGGCAAGGATGTTTGCAGCACCATGATTCACCCATACAGACAATATTAAAATCATAAAATCATGTGCCCTACCCAATATCAGAGAACATACCAATTAGCATATTTTTTTCATTATATACTCATTAACTTAAGAACACACTGTACCTTAAGAAGGCAAGTGGGAAGACAGGATTCTGATGCTCCTGCCTCTGCACCTGAGTAATTATAGTGTGATATTCTCTTGAGTTGGCAATGGCTTTAAGTGGAAATGTGATGTAATATTCCATGTATTATGTAGCTGGTAGTAAGTTAAATCATTCTGATTAACTCAATCACATGCATCTTTGAGCTCCAGGTTGCCGCACCGTCTGCTTTACTTAGTACTTGCTATATCAGCACCCTGGGTTCCATAGTATAAATATGGTCAATGTGGCGCCAATTCTAAAATCTCTTTGTGACATTTTGATCCATGGCTCTGATCCCCTTCCCATCACTCTCCCTTCTGTCCTAGAGTCTTCTCCCTTAATGAAGCCACGGGCCTGCTGACCATGAAAGAGGGAGCCCTGCCTGGTGTCTATAAGCTAAGAGTAAAAGTGTCCGATGGAATCTGGCCAGATGTGATATCAACTGTAAAGATTGTAGTACATGATATCACAGAAGAAGCTGCTCTGAATGCTGTAGCTGTAAGAATATCAGGTGAGGAAATTGAAGACCTGTCATGTGAAATTACACACAGTATATTAGTCTATGGCAGGCATCTACACCCTTCAACCTTTGATTTCCTGCCCCCAAATTCTAGAGGCAGTAGTTCAACTGTTGGGTTAGAGGTTGTGTACAACGGTTTTGTGATGAATGCAGGAACTGCATCAAACCTGATTCATCCATGTTATTTATTCTGTATTTCCAGGCTTGACTGCAGAAAACTTTGTCCTGCGGCCACCAGATAAAATCAGTAAATATGAGCTGATGAAGTATTTACTCTCGGAAATCCTTCAAGCCGAGCCGGACAACATTCATATATTTAGTGTGTTGAACACCCCAGGTCTTTTGGGCTGTACGGACATTTGGATTGCAGTGTCTGGGGACACTAGTCATCAAGCAGAGAAACTGAATGGGATTGTGGCTTCATCTAGAGAGAAGGTGTTATATGTGTTTTAAGTGCTCCCAACAGCAAAGTCTTTAGTGCTGCCCTTGACTCCTTTGCTTCCCACGCCCCTTCAAGGACCATTTTGTGCTCAGGGCTCCATTAATTCATAACAAGGTGACAGATACAGAAAATATTACTGCTATCAGCCATTGGTCATAGTTCAAACACTATCTAGAACAGCAAATACGTTTTTAATCTTACCCTACTTGACCTTCTGCCTGAGCTTTCAGAGACCATACTCCCCTAATATCTTTCCTTGTCACTGCTCCAGGCTCCACTAGGGAGACCTGCCTCACAATTTTGCAACCATTGCCTTAGACCAGTGATCCCCAACCAGTGGCTCGTGAGCAACATGTTGCTCTCCAACCCCTTGGATGTTGCTGTCAGTGGCCTCAAAGCAGGGGCTTATTTTTGAATTCTTGGCTTGGAGGCAAGTTTTGGTTGTATAAAAACCAGGTGTACTGTCAAACAGAGTCTCCTGTAGCTCACAGTCCAAAAAGGGGCTACCAAATAGCCAATCACAGCCCTTACTTGAAATCCCATGGGTCTCCTTCATGCTTGTGTTGCTCCACAACTCTTTTTACATTTGAATGTGGCTCATAAGTAAAAAAGGTTTCCCTAGACCTTGAGCAGATGGGTGTATTTTTATGTTGAAAGGGAGCAAAATCTCATTCATTTGTACAGTTCCTGCGATGTGCCCATGGCACTTGCCTGTGTTCAATGTTCCCTCTAAGGTGTGTGCTCATGCATGCAAACACATATTTTGAGGCCAGCAAAGTAGCATAGGTATTTCTATTTGGTGAGAGCATGATTTCTTGAACAAGCATTGCAGATATCTGAGTTTTAGATTTAAGCCATATAAGTGGTTATTATAAAAATAACAAAGATAACAGAACATAACACTAATATCAATCTGCTATGTTGACAAATTTTTGGAACTTCACCGATTTACCAACGGGCGCTGGTGTAAATTCGCTAGTGAAGGAGATAGACTCTAGCGTTAGTTTGCACTCTTACGCCTGGCGAATTTGCGCTCTGGCAAATGGACGTAACTCCACAAAGATGCGCAATTTTACTAGACGTTACATGTTCTGCCCAACTTGCCGTCGCCAGCTCAGACCAGGCGTAGTGCAAATGAGTGTATAGGGCTTCCTCAATATTTTGTTGAAAATTTTTCCAAGTCCCAAAAAACGCTGGCGTCTTTTCCCTATTTCAGGGTGATAGGCTGCAAGAGTCCGTACCTGGGCTCCCCCATACATGTACTACCATATGGCACATAAACTATAAACTGGGCTCATGTGTAGGGCAATAAAACAAAACTATTTTCTTTTATTAAGGTTCCCTGGGCTTGTGTAATGTAATGTATTTGATGCAACATATACGGCCATTAAACATTGACTTCCCGCTGTATTTAAATTAGTCAACACTAGCACAACTTCGCTCTGCTTGCTGAATTAACTCTAGCGCAACTTCGCCAGCCTTTCGGCGCCCTGGACGCAACTTCGCATGTTAGTGAATTAACGTTGTCTGAGCGAATTTTCGCCTGGCAGAAGTGTTGCGCTGCCTGCGAAGCCATCGCTGGCGAATTTTCAGCAATTAGTAAAATTCCCCCATAGTTTCAGAAACCACAGCACCGATATCATTCTGGACACTGTGCTGACATAGTATATGCACCTTATTTGGCTATTGTACTGAGACTGTGAGTCTGGCCCGTAGATGGAAATAGTGACACAGTTATGGTAAAACAAGAATGATGATTGGATGCCACTTGGTCAGCGCCATGGAAGAAGAAATGGTTAAATTGTAGCATGCTATATTGCTAATTGTTCCCTCCATGTCCTCACAAGCTTTTAGGACTTATGAGCTATTATTTAATACCCTATATTGTAATACTCTGTATTAATGTATACCTTAAATACCTCAAATAAAGCTGGCTGGTCAATATCCTGAGTGAATCTGAATGGTTCAAGTCAGGCCCAGGGGGAACTTCGGGCCAGGCTCTATTTGAGTAAGTATTTATTTAAATCCAAGAGAGACTTACTCATTGTGGGTGAGAATCACATCCCTAGTAGAGAATCATATGGGTAGACGAGCAACAACATATAAGAATATATTTATATAATCATTTATAGCTGATTATATATTATACTATACAAAATTAAACACAGCATTTATGGGGGAGACCATTTAAATAGGACAAGCATAACATGACTTTGGTATTTTTTAAACCCATTCTGTGTAATTTTCCCCTTCTGGATGGATTTTCAGATGATTTGTATTTTTCACAGATAGAATCCACATTGGATGTCCAGGTGACACAGATTGGCGAATATGAATGTGAAAATGCTAAGTGCAGTCACAAGTCTGGATGTTTAGTAAGAAGCTCATACAAACAAGCAACCACCATGATAACAGCAGGAAGTGTCTCCTTTGGTTCAGTGACCATACTGACTAAAGCACAATGCTCCTGCCCTTCCCGAGAGCATCAGCACCTCTCCTGTTCCTCCTATGGAAGAAACCCCTGTCTAAATGGAGGCATCTGTGTTGACGGCGACCTGGGCTACAGGTAAATTCTTCTCATATTCAAAAGTGGATGCCTTGGTTATATTCATACATTAATGGTAATGACTGCACAAGATAAAATGCATTGAAAAATTAATTCATCATGTTTTTGGCACTTTGCCATTTGCCAGAACTCAGATGAGGTCATTCACCCCTGATTAGGGTTGGTCCGGCCCACTCAGATACTGGTAGAATTCCCTTAGACTCATTGAAGCTCCTCTAGGGTGTTTTATGCTTATGGCCAGGGGAAACCGACAGTGGCGATGGGAGTATTATATTAGCTGTTATTACTGGGGAAACTGGGCATTGGCATAGGGGGGCATGTGTTTGGGAGTTTGGCATTGGCATGGCAGGGAGTGAGCTCTTGGGGCAAGGTCCTCCAGTGCAGCTAGGGTTGCCAGAGTGCAGGGCCATGATGTCACTGGGCAGATCAGTGACATTGCGGGGGGTGCTATATCATGTGGACGGGGCTATGATGTGGTGATCAGAGATTAGCTGATCACCATGTCAAGTCAGGGGAGATCCAAACAAAGGAAAACCGGCCATACTGTCTTGACCCGGGCAGCCCTTCTGAAAACCGGGCGGTTCGGGTCAGATCCGGACATGTGGCAACCCTAAGCCCAACACTGCTATTAATAATGAGTGGAGAACTGCCTGTCACTGTTCCCTGTGCTCCACATACAAAGTTACTCTTTGAGTTGCATTAGCACTGGTGACAGTCAGATGTGAGCATTTTGAGCACCATTGTTCTCTGCTAGAGGGCAGCAAGCAGTCAAAATTCTGGTGGGTCATAGTCCTTAAAATATATGTGTGCTTACCATTGGTGGCTTCACATTGACTTGAAAGAAGCCAAGAGGACCATCATCGTTGCCAGCAGCTCCAGAAAAAAGCTTGTTTGCAGCTGTCAGCACAAGGTTTTAGGGGCAGCCACATTCTAAGGGGTAGATTTATCAAAGAGTTTGAGATCTCCACAGTCCGCAGAGTGAAATACCGCCTCTCTGCATTCATTTCTATGGGATTTTTAAAGGCGTATTTATCAAATGGTGAACTTTCACTATCACCATTTGATAAATACACCTTTAAAAACCCCATAGAAATGAATGGAGAGAGGCGGTATTTCACTCCGCAGACTGTGGTGATCTCTAACGTCACTCTTTGATAAATCTACCCCTAAGTGCCAGTGCTCTGGCGCATGCGAGTGTTTGCTTGCAGAGGGCCTAGAAGTACCCAGTGCCAAAATCCGGGCCTGGCAGGTTGTATAATTTTTCATCTGTAACAAAAGGCAAATGTGTTGGTAAGAGGTGGTGTACCTCTAATCCTTCTAATTACATTTTTATCTTCTATAGGTGTGAGTGCCCCTTGCCTTTCCATGGACCAGAATGCCAGCAAACCAAACACACCTTCATGGGGCAGGGTTATGCCTGGTTTCCCCCTATGGTTCTTTGTTATGAGAACCAAATCTCCTTGGATTTTATTACTGAGAAAGAAAACGGCCTGCTACTATTTAATGGCCCTATGTCACCCAGCAAGTACGGACAAACAGAGGACTTCATTGCTTTGGGTAGGGTTACAAACTCATTTCTATCTTTTTCTCTCTTTATAATACCCATCCTACAAACCATTTTCATTTTTTCTCAACAGCATAGGATAAATTGAACGGGTATTACGTCAGTTCAGGAAAAAAAAACATAAAATAATGTGTTATTTTAAAGTATTATTATAAAAGCAATCAAACCCCCACTCTCCCCCCAGAAAAAATAATTTGTGGAAACTTTTGCAGTTGACATTAATGTTCTGTTTGTAATGGTGCTGGAGATATTAGCAGTTTTGGAGTGCTAATACTTGCCTTTCAGTTTAGCAGCTCTCTTGTCAGTAACCCTAGGGTTAAGGGGGATGTAAACCTGTAAAGCAAAATTGCACTTGTAAAAAGATATTATCAAAAAATATGTACTGTTAAAGGAACAGTAACACCAAAAAATTGTGTAAAAGTGTTTTAAAGTAATGCTAATATAATGTAATGTTATCCTGCACTGGTAAAACTGATGTGTTTGCTTCAAAAACACTACTATAGTTCATCTAAACAAGCTGCTGTGGAGCAATGGCGGAAATTGAAAAACGGATATATGTCACAGGTTAACTAATGGATAACAGATAACACCATTAGACAGACAGAGCTTATCTGCTGTGTAACTTGAGCTTTTTCTCCTTTGAATGGCTGCCCCCATTGCTACACAGCAGCTTGTCTATATAAACAATAGTAGTGATTTTGAAGCAAACACACTCGTTTTACCAGTGCAGGTAAACACCGCATTATATTTTCATTACATTAAAACACTATTATTTTTTGACAGTACTGTTTTTTAATATAATGAATTTTGTAGCAACAGTGCCATCTGCTGGTCAGTCTTTTGATTGTGATCCAATCGGAAGAAGTTGTTAGAAGAAAGAAAAGGAACTGTTATGATGTTGCTCTGTTTAGCAAAGACATCAGAAACCTCAGATAACATAGAGTAACTACCATTTCTTAAGGTGGCCATACACGGGCAGATTAAAGCTGCCGATATCGGTCCTTTAGACCGATTTGGCAGCTTATCTGCCTATGTGGGGGGGCCTTCCGAGGGGTCTTCACAATCGATATCGGGCAAAAAATCAGCCAGATATCTATTGGTCAAGTTTTGTACGATCCAGGACCGCATCAGCTAGTTGATTTGGTCCTGCGACCCGTTGGAGCCCATTCGCAGTATTGTAATCCGATCGTTCAGCCCCAAGGCCGAACGTTCGGATTCATCCGATATCGCCCAGTCGTTTTGGGCATATCAGGTTAAGATCCGTTCGGTTATCAACCTTGCCAAATGAGCGGATCTTAAAGTGTATGGCCACCTTTACTTCTGATCCGCTCTGCTACCTGGATTACAGTCAGAAAACTGACCAGCAGGTGGCGCTGTTGGTGCAAAATTCATACTATATATATAGAGATCTGCACTGTTCTGTTTTTTAGAACTTGCACCCAACACATACCTGCTTCCCCCAAGCCTGACATGGACCCGCTTACCTGCCTTTGCAACTCCACGAATTTTAACTCTTAATTTTAATGAATTTTAGGATCTATATAAAGCAGTTGGCCTCCACTTCTCCTCTTGTGACTCAATACCATTTATTTTACACCAGGAGGTACATCATTGCCTATAGCCAATATAAGTAATTCAAAAAGCACTATAACTTTTTTTTTTTTTTAATACAGAACTTCAAAATGGGTCTCCTTTGTTGCTCATTAACCATGGCTCTGGACCCCTGCTCCTTCAGTTTAGCACTAAAAAAAATTTGGCCGACCAACGTTGGCATAACATAAGAATTGAGAGCAATGGGAAGGTACGTTTATAGCATATTTACTTGTTATACACTCATTCTCTGGGTGCCAGTGTTTATACAACATTCTTTATACACACACCTATTCTGTAAGCAGTCAGCGTGGATGAAGATGGATGCCCATGGCTGAATGGCAAGAGATTTCGTTCAATTACAACTAGAAGTTGCCCATCTCTTGGCTTTTTTGTCGAAACATTTTACACCTACACTGGCACTATATCATAATGATGCCATGTTAACAACAATTACCTGTTTAACGATTTCTGTATTTGGGCTCAGAAAGTGAAGATGATCCTTGATCATTGTTCAGATGCCCTCGCGAATGAAGCAGACGGCATTCGGCAGCTTCTCCATGATCGATCGTCTTGTGAAGTTTCAGCAGAAACTCCCGGGAGCAAGAGGTGAGCAATAAATATTCATTCCTGTGCAGGTTATTATTTTCTTTCTAAAATGGATGTTTTCTTGTTAGATTTTGGCTAGTCAACGGATCAGAAGCCATTCACGGTTTAGGGGGCTCCTATGGGAAAGAGAATTACATACATCTGGGATGTGTATCCTGCAGACCTCCACACTGACCTCCCCACTACACTTCAACCACTAGAGGGCCAAAAGCTGGACATCGTTAAAGGGGAACTATCACAAAAATGAAAATTTTAAGGGAATGTAAAGTCTAAAATAGAATAAGGCTAGAAACGCTGTATTTTGTATAGTAAATATAAACATGAACTTACTGCACCACAAGCCTAATCAAACAAATAATTTATGCTTTCAATGTTGGCTACAGGGGGTCACCATCTTGTGACTTTGTTAAATATCTTTGCAAGACTAAGACTGTGCACATGCTCAGTGTGGTCTGGGCTGCTTAGGGATCGTCATAAACAAAGCTGCTTGAGTTCTGCATGGCTGGGAAGTAAGGCGGGGGCTCCCCCTGCTGTTCATAAGTATGATTGTTTCCCTGCTCAGCAGTTAGGGACCATCTGACAATTCCTATCCACAGCAGTAAATGAAGGGAGAATTTCACTGCATACAGTCAGGTTTCTTATAAAAACTGTACACATTTTTTAATTAAAGTATATTGGAGATTGGTTTCTTTTTTATTAAAGAAAGTAAAAATGGGATTTATTTTTTTTGCCTTTACATGCCCTTTAATATAAGCTTCATCATAATGAAATAAGAAGTTTTCTTAATACAATAAATATACAAGTTTATCATCACTATCCCTCTCTCAGCATCTGTTTCTCTTCATTCTGTCTTCATGCAGCAGTTGGGTGTCAGATAATGATTGACAGTTAGATCCAATATATCTTATAGGGGGGGGCTCCTTTTGCCTAGAAGATGTATTAGAGCTCACTCTATTAAAATCACCAGACATCATGTCTCTCTACATGCAGAATTTGTGCAAAAGGCAGTTAATTTGTTAGATGTTGTTTGTACTGGAATCAGTTATTTGAGTGAGCTCTAATTCATCTGCTAGGAAAGAAAGCCCCCCATAAGATATATTGGATCTAACTGTCAGTGAATATCTGACATCCAACTCCTGTATGAAGACAGAATAAAGAGAAACAGATGCTGAGAGAGGGATATTGAACATGAACTTGATTATTTTAGAAACGATGCAGAATATTTAATTGACTGTATTTAGAAAGTTTCTTATTTAAGTATGATGAAGCTTATATTATATTTTCACGATAGTTCTCCTTTAATAAATGTTCTGGAAAAAAAATCAGTTTTAAGACAATATAATTTTTTTTATACTTTTACCCAAGGGGACCTGTGATGTTTGCGGCCCAGGCATATGTCATTTTGCCCTAACCTAAAGCTGTTGCCTAGACTCAAATAGATCAATATAGAGAAATAATCATATACATGCTAAGTTTGATATGAATTCATTTTCATAGCAGGTCTATTTCCCTGATTCCTTTTCTCAGGTTTCTTGATGTTCACCAAACACTGCAACTTGGAGGCGTGAAATATGTTCTACCGACCCTCCATCCTGCACTTCAGTTCATCGGATTTATTGGCTGCCTCCGGAATCTAAAGGTGGACAGCAAGGTACATATGCAAATTATCAGTTATTTGCCTCATAAAATTGGATGGAAAGGTACCTTTCCCATAATGAATTAAATATCATATATATAGTCCACTAGTGACCTAAAAATTACAGCCACTGCCTGGTACAATATGACCTTTTTATTCTCTTCCAGTTTTATCATTTTAATGAGACTCACCTGAAAATGACTTTCCATTTGTTTTTAAATTTTTAAATTGGTTTTCTGTATAATGACATTTCATAAAATTCATATTACAGAATATGATTAATGTTAATTACAATGTTAATATATATTAATTATCATGATGTAATGTCTTTTTTTTCTCTTTATGAGTTTAGTTGGTAAATGCTGAATATAAAATTTGCTTTGTTGTTTTGCAGTTTTATGATTTGGAGCAGCCACTGGAGTCATTGAACAGTATCCCAGGATGCACCATGACTGATGGGCTGTGCACGGTGACTGGATCTCCCCCATGTGGAGGGCATGGCTTCTGCATAAGTGACTTGAACTCCGTCAGATGCGATTGCCACCCAGGTTATCATGGTGACAACTGTGAGACAGGTGCCAACAACAATTCATGTACCTACAGTGTCTACACTAGAATCAGCTAATATAAGTATAGGATGCAGTGGTGTAACTATAGAGGAAACAGACTAGCAGGTCAGCTTCCTCTATAGTATTAAAATCCCCCCCTTCCCGTTCTTCTCCTTTAAATTGACACGCCACTGATAGGATCTGTTATCCAGAAACCCATTATCCAGAAAGCTCGAAATTAAAGGAAGATCATTTCCAAACATTTCCTTTTTCTCTGTATTAATAATACTAATCAAACTTTGTATTTGGTCCCAAATAAGATATAATTAAACCTTATTGGAGTTAAAATAATCCTGTTTTGTTTTATTTAAAGGGCATGTAAAGTCTAAAATAGAATAAGGCTAGAAATACTGTATTTTGTATATTAAATATAAACATGAACTTACTGCACCACAAGCCTAATCAAACAAATAATTTATGCTTTCAAAGTTGGCTACAGGGGGTCACCATCTTGTGACTTTGTTAAACATCTTTGCAAGACTAAGACTGTGCACATGCTCAGTGTGGTCTGGGCTGCTTAGGGATCGTCATAAACAAAGCTGCTTGAGTTCTGCATGGCTGGGAAGTAAGGCGGGGGCTCCCCCTGCTGTTCATAAGTATGATTGTTTCCCTGCTCAGCAGTTAGGGACCGTCTGACAACTCCTATCCACAGAAGTAAATGAAGGGAGAATTTCACTGCATACAGTCAGGTTTCTTATAAAAACGGTACACATTTTTTAATTACAGGGATCCTGTCATCGGAAAATGAAAAAACTCCAGCAGATTTCTGCACTGAAATCCATTTCTCAAAAGAGCAAACAGATTTTTTTATATTCAATTTTGAAATATGACATGGGGCTAGACATTTTGTCAATTTCCCAGCTGCCCCTGGTCATGTGACTTGTGCCTGCACTTTAGGAGAGAAATGCTTTCTGGCAGGCTGCTGTTTTTCCTTCTCAATTTAACTGAATGTGTCTCAGTGGGACATGGGTTTTTACTATTGAGTGTTTTTCTTAGATCTACCAGGCAGCTGTTATCTTGTGTTAGGGAGCTGTTATCTAGTTATCTTCCCATTGTTCTTTTGTTTGGCTGCTGGGGGGGAAAGGGAGGGGGGTGATATCTTGCAGTACAGTAGTTAAGAGTGATTGAAGTTTATCAGAGCACAAGTCACATGACTTGGGGCAGCTGGGAAATTGACAATATGTCTAGCCCCATGTCAGATTTCAAAATTGAATATAAAAAAATCTGTTTGCTCTTTTGAGAAATGGATTTCAGTGCAGAATTCTGCTGGAGCAGCACTATTAACTGATTCATTTTGAAAAAAAAACTTTTCCATGACAGTATCCCTTTAAAGTATATTGGAGATAGGTTTCTTTTTCATTAAAGAAAGTAAATTTTTTTTGCCTTTACATGCCCTTTAATAATAATAATAATAATAATAATAATAATAAATCTGTAGATTAGGGTCTGTGAGTAGAAAGTATGGAGATCCAAATTACAGAAAGATCTGAAAAAAGCCATGTCTCAAGCATTTTGGGTAACAGGTCCCATACCTGTATATTTAAAGTACGGTATGTGCTTTGTAAGGTAATAAGAAAGGTTGTGGATAATCTGCTACAGATAGTGGCATTTTAGGAATATGGAATGTGTATGGTCTTTGATAAAGCTTAATTATTTTAGATCAGTGCCAAGATGCTCTTTAAACTGGTATTTAAAAGTTTTTCCTATTTATTATATGGTATTCAGGTAAAATGGTTCTTCTATGTTTTCTGTCATCTAGTTCTTCAGGAATGGAACTTTGAAAAGAAAAGTTGGATTCATTACCAGTTCCATGTTTTGCTGAGCTTACACTGTTTATCAGTACAGCTGATGGTTCGCACACGCATGGCCTCCTGCACTATCCTAAGCTTAGTATCATCAAACAAATCTGCCTTCTTGAGGCTAGAGGTGAGTATCATTATGAGGTGCTGTCCATACATATATATATATATATATATATATATATATATATATATATATATATATATATATATCTAGGGAAAGGTGGGTACAAGCTGCACACCTTAAGGTACACAAAAATACCTGGGTGCTCTGGTTGAATAATGGATAGAAATTGCACGTGGTACCGGCACTCACAGGGTTTGCATGAAAAAATCAAACATTCTATATAGTGAAATAAGAGAATAAGGTTTATTGAATCCGACAATTCGGTTCCCCACAGGAACCTTTCTCAGGGGGGGCCCGGGGGGGGTGCGGGCCCTGGCCCAATCACACCCCCTGCTCCCCCGGTAGTTACGCCACTGAGTGTCAATGCACCAGCCCAGCTTGTCTGTCTGGGTTGGTTGATGGGAAATAAAGAGGAGATGTTGGAAGAAAGAACAATTGAGTGCAGGGAGCTGTGAGTTAGCTGGCCACATACGGGTCGATAAAAGCTGCCTACAGACCGAATGGGCAGCTTATTGGCCCATGTGTGGGGCTCTCCAATGGGCTTCCCTGATCGATATCTGGCCGAAAGTCAGATGTCGATCGAGCAGGGCTATAAATGCCATCAGATGATTGCAGTTCTGTGATCCGACCTCCCGTAGTGCCACATTATGATCCGATCGTTGAGCCCTAGGGGCCATGATCGGATCAGCACCATATCATCCACCTCAATGTGGGCATATTGGGGAGAGATCTGCTTGTTTGGCAAAACTGCCAAATGAGTGCTTCTCTACATGTATGGCCACCTTTAGGGTTAGTCCACACGAGGAGATTCAAGGAAATTTATTATTTGAAATTTTAGAGGTTTTTTTTAGTGCATCTTTCAGTGTTTTTTTCTGTTCTTACTTTTTATAATCAGATTTCATGGCATTTGTGGTTTTAAAGAAATTACATTAATTGTGGTTTCCAAAACCTCTAAAACTGCTAAAATTGACCTTTAATAAATAGACCTGTAAGGGTGCAAGGGAAATACAAATACATGTTCTTCCTCTCCCATTTTAATTACTGCAATGATCTCCTAAGTGACCTCCCAGGAACCAAACTGACTCCACTTTATTTGATCATCATCAGTTACACTAAGGGTTAGTCCACACAAGCAGATTTGGGGAGATTTAGTCGCCTGGCGACTAATCGCCTCTTCTTCTGGGAGACAATCTCCCCGAACTGCCTTTGCGTGACTTCCCATCTGCTAATGAAAAGTTGTCTGCGCTAAAGCAGATGCGGCGCTAAAGCACACACGGCACTGCGTTTTCCAAAGTTGCCTCACAAGTAAACTTCGGGTGACTCCGGAAAATGAAGCGCCGCGTGTGCTTTAGCGCAGGCGACTTTTCATTATAGCGGATGGGAAGTCACGCAAAGGCAGTTCGGGGAGATTGTCGCCCAGAAGAAGAGGCGATTAGTCGCCAGGCGACTAAATCTCCCCAAATCTGCTTGTGTGGACTAACCCTTAGTGTAACTGATGATGATCAAATAAAGTGGAGTCAGTTTGGTTCCTGGGAGGTCACTTAGGAGATCATTGCAGTAATTAAAATGGGAGAGGAAGAACATGTATTTGTATTTCCCTTGCACCCTTACAGGCCTATTTATTAAAGTTTGATTTTAGCAGTTTTAGAGGTTTTGGAAACCACTATTAATGTAATTTCTTTAAAACCACATATGCCATGAAATCTAATTATAAAAAGTAGAACAGAAAAACGGTGCACTTAAAAAAATACGAAAACCTCTAAAACCTCAAATAATTCGTTTTTTTCTAACGATAACTAGTGAAAAAAAATCCAAAAACCTGTAAAAGTCAGAACTGTTTAAAAATGGTCCAATAAGATCAGTGAAGCTCCCTTTGACTTCTTGACACAGTTTTGTATTAGAGGTTTTCGTATTATACTTAAAGGGATACTGTCATGGGAAATTTTTTTTTTTCCAAAATGAATCGGTTAATAGTGCTGCTCCAGCAGAATTCTGCACTGAAATCAATTTCTCAAAAGAGCAAACAGATTTTTTTATATTCAATTATGAAATCTGACATGGGGCTAGACATATTGTCAATTTCCCAGCTGCCCCAAGTCATGTGACTTGTGCTCTGATAAACTTCAATCACTCCTTACTGCTGTACTGCAATTTAGAGTGATATCACCCCCCTCCCTTTTTCCCCCCCAGCAGCCAAACAAAAGAACAATGGGAAGGTAACCAGATAACAGCTCCCTAAAACAAGATAACAGCTGTCTGGTAGATCTAAGAACAGCACTCAATAGTAAAAACCCATGTCCCACTGAGACACATTCAGTTACATTGAGAAGGAAAAACAGCAGCCTGCCAGAAAGCATTTCTCTTCTAAAGTGCAGGCACAAGTCACATGACTGGGGGCAGCTGGGAATTGACAAAATGTCTAGCCCCATGTCAGATTTTAAAATTGAATATAAAAAAATCTGTTTGCTCTTTTGAGAAATGGATTTCAGTGCAGAATTCTACTGGAGCAGCACTATTAACTGATTCATTTTGAAAAAAAAATTTTCCCACATGACAGTATCCCTTTAATAAATCCTGAGTTTTAGAGAAATAAAAAAAACATACATTTTTAGAAGTAAAAATATGATTAGTGAAAAAAATAGAAATTTTGAATTTTAGTCTTTTTTTTTTGCTTCCTTGAAGGTGGTTGAAGGTCATTTTGCTGTGCGGTTAAATTTTGGAGAAAGAGAGCACTTAATCAGATTGGCAAGTTTAAGAATAGACCATGGCCGTTGGACTCTTCTGAGCTTCGAGCGTTATGACAATTCCTTCACTCTAATGATCAATAAGGGAGGTGGAGATCACGAGGTAACGTCTGTTATGGGGACAAGTCGGCTGTTTGATGTAGATTCTTCATCCATCTTGTTGGGATCCAACTCAATTGAAGAAGGAAGGAATGATTTCCAGGGTGAGTGATGCCACTATGGTGATGCAAGTACATTATATATTGAAATCTGAATGTAAGTGAGCAATGCATTTTTGTACAAGTATGGTATCCGTTATCCGGAAACCCGTTATTCAGAAGTTCTGAATTATGGAAAGGATGTCTCCTATAGTATCCATTATAATCAAATAATCAATTTTTTAAAAAATGATTCCCTTTTTCTTTGTAATAATAAGACAGTACCTTGTACTTGATCCTAACTAAGATATAATTAATCCTTATTGGAAGCAGAATCAGCCTATTGGGTTTATTTAATGTTTACATGATTTTCTAGTAGACTTAAGGTATGAAGATCCAAATTATGGAAAGATCCGTTATCCGGAAAACCCCTGGTCCTGAGCATTCTGGATAACAGGTCCTATACCTGTACTGTATTAAAAGGAACATTCAGAATATAGTTAGAAAAAAACTTTAAAGAAGTTCGGTTGTCTTTGAAATGTGAAGTAACTTCCAAAATAAAGGCAAAAATGTAAAAAACTAATAAAACACTGACAATATCTCTATGCAGGATGCCTCCGTGATATTCGATTAAATGGTCACCACCTTCCTATGGACGGATTAGAGAATGGGTACAGCTCAACTGTCAGCGTTCAGGGAGTCAGTCATGGATGTCTTTCAGATGCCTGCAGGAGTCAACCCTGTCAAAGTCCACTCAGCTGCATTGATTTATGGAGAAAATATGAGTGCAGGTATTCTGTCTTTAACTGCTAGGCTTTATGAACTTAGTTGCATGGATTAAAGGTCTATGTGGCATTATAAGCTTTAAAAGAGAAGGAAAGCTACCAAGGTAGTTTATTGCCAATAGATTAGCCACAACAGTGTAAGCTAGAACACAATATTTATTCTTTAGATTGCTCTTCCATACCCGAGTAAACAGCTCTAGACACTGTCTCTGTTTGTTTAGGATAGCAGCTGCCATATTAGCTTGTTGTGACATCACTTCCTGCCTGAGTCTCCCCCTGCTCGCTCATAGCTCTGAGCTCATTACAGCAGGGAGAAAGGAACAAACTGAGCATGCTCAAGCCCTAGCCCTGGAGGTTTATGCTGCAAACAGGAAGTCTGATACAGAAGCCCATGTGTACACAATAGAAGGAAAGAAATGCTGTGTTTCTTTTGACAGAGGACTCAGAGCAGCATTAGGGTTTACTGGTGTATTTATATAGACCTTTCTGATGAAGCTTACTTAGTTTTAACCTTTCCTTCTCCTTTAAGGCAATGGCACTGAGAGATCTTTTGGTCCGCGGTAAATCTTCACTACCATGTCCCAATTTCCTTCCCACCGACTGTAATGTAAATCGCTGTGAAAACACACAAGTTGCAAAGTAGCTAAACCTTCCTCAAGAGGTAACTTTGCACAACTTCAGAAAGTGGAAGCAAACATATATTTCCCTACTGGTGATTCACATTACTGCTAGTGGGAAGTAAATTAGAGATTTTTGTAGCCCATAGTAGCACATATTTAGGCTGCTGTCTGACGGGGAGATTTTGTCACCCACAATAAATTGTCGCTAGCGACAAATCTCCTGAAAAGCTTCTTCACTGGCAATAATTGAAATGGTGGTGGTGGTAAGACCTACCCATCGGACAGCAGCTTTACCATTGGAGACAAAATATTCTGTGTGCCATTGCCCTTAAAGGAGAAGGAAAGGCTTGGTGCACTTGGGGGTGTAAATGTAAAGAATGGCATAGCACTCACCCAATATTATAATTTAGTCTCACTCAGCCAACAATTTTTGGCGGTGCAGGAGGCAAAAAAGGATAATTAGAAAGATATAGACAGTGTCTCCATTTTGCACACGGTGACTTATACTAACATATGGTCATTATGAGGAACTCCAGTACTTTTAGCCATCCAATTAGAATACCTATGACACAATATATTTTTAAAATGTATAAATTTTAATTCATCACTATTAAAAAGATTTTGCAGATCATGTGTACAAAGTTGATGTTAATTCATTTAACCATTTTTTTTAAAAAAGATACAATAGATAGAATGTCACAGTTCATGAAACAATTACGTATAAATTTGATATATTAAGATTAATTGATGAGAAAGAGTTAATGCTTCGAGCTTGCTTGGGGGTGCCAAGTGATTGTATTGACTTACCTGAAACCCCATGCCGTGCTCCTATCAGCAGGAAACTGCACCAGCCCAGGGTTATTCCAGTGAACACCACGGAGCGATCCTCTTCTGGCTTCTTCTTTCTTCAAATTTCCCGGGGCATGCGCAGTTGAACGAAATAGCCGACATTTTAGTTAAAGTTCGGCTTTCCACTCTAATACGCATGTGCAGTTGCGCAAAGAAAGAAGAAGACAGGAGAGGATCGCTCCGTGGTGCTCACTGGTATAACCCCGGGCCTGTGCAGTTTTCTGCTGATAGGAGCACCAGCCTGGGGTTTCAGGTAAGTCAATACAATCACATTTGGCACCCCCAAGTGCACAAAGCCTTTCCTTCTCCTTTAAGAATATTACAGATAGGGTGGTCAGATGAGTAGTCAAACATTGTAAGTGTACCCTGGTTCTTAAAAAATCTTAGAGAATAGCAAAAGGAGGAACTGGCACACAGGAGCATATGCAAACGGGGTTAACCTCTTACGTGTTTATTAACATTACAGTGATGCACAATGTTTCGGGGGCCGGTTCCTTCGTCAGATGAGTCAAACTCCACCCACCTCCTGTCATTCTTATCTTAAATTTTGTGGTTTAAAAAGTGGTTTAAACTTAGTGGTTTAAAAATTGGTTTACTATTCTCACCTTCCTAACAGTTTTTCCAGGGTGTGCCTCCGGTTTATTGCGCATTCTCTCAAATTACTTTATGCTTACTGATGGAACTTTCATCATATTATTTGGTTCTCTGAACATGGATGCACCGAAAGAACTGAATCCTTATTTGCATATTGCATAGGCAAATTAGGGGTGGGGAGGGGAAACATTTTTTACTTTACTTTACTGTTTTGTGACAAAAAGTCACACAATTCCCCCAACCCCTAATTTGCATATTCAAATTAGGATTTGGTTCGGCCGGCCTAAAGGATTCAGCCGAATACTGCTGAAAAAGGCTGAATCCTGGATTTGGTGCATCCCTACATCTTTATAAAGATAAGGTGTGCTATTCTGCCAAAAACAACCAAATGTTACATAAGAGGATCAATTTATGAATGATTGAGGCCAAAGGTGACAAATGTATACTAATAAAAGCCAGTTGAAGTGAAATTAAATACCACACTGGATTGCAAACATAGAATTATATGGTAAAGTTAAGGGCACATCCAGTTGAGAGTGGTGGAGTATAGACAAGGCCGTGTGTAGGCCCAGATCAATAATAAGAGGTCAGATGGACAAAGGATTCTGGGAAAGACAGAATGAGAACAGGACCGGTGTACTGGAAAATAAAGCAGGAACTCAATAACTTGATTTTGAGGCACATTCAAGAACTAGGCAAGATCTAGACCAACACGGGACAATATGCCTTGCCATCGTATATGTAGTCATTTGCTTTCCTGTGCATAACCATTCACTCGGTTCATCCATCATGGTCCTTATGTTAGCCTATGGAAACCATATTGAGCCTCATTTACCTCTAGAATGGTCTCAATCTTAAACTAATCTTCTGAATTCCTCTGGAATTCTCTAATCTGTAGCATCCAGCTAATTCCTACAATGTTTTCCCAGGAACCACATTTTTAAAGAAGCATTTCAGTAATTCTAACTCTGCACAACCTTAGTTTTTTTATCTTTTGTTTAAAAATGGCTCTCCTCCGCCTTTGATTTGATTTTCCGGTTGATCCATGATTTTGGTGCACATATTTCAGTGAACTGAGCATTAGAACTATAAAAGGCTACAAAGAATTTATATTTAGAAAGAACATGTACATAATTGGATGTATAATTCTAATACTCTTACCAGGGTACGCTGCATGTGAATGCATAGTTTTATCATCAGTCTTTAAGACCAAATTCTTTCGTAGATAGTTGGAAACTTAGCAGAGAATAATACACAATGTAATGTGACACTGCAATGAAAATTAAGTATTTAAAATGGACCTGGCACCCAGACACAAAAATCTGTATAATAAAGGTTTTTTTTTTATCAAAGTCTGAATTTATCTCAATATTTTCTGCTACAAACTCCAATCAAATCCGCTCGGGTTTTTTACACTTATTTATTATTACATTTTCCTGAAAATTTGCTTTGCAGTAAAAAAATCTAATTTTTCACTAATTTTTCGATTTTTTTTTCATTCGATTTTCATGATTTTTGCGGAATTTTCCCCCATAAACTTTGTGGCATTGCACAAAAACCCAGCGCACATCAAAAAATCATTGGGAATTTACCCATTGGCTTATATGCAACCTCGACAGGTCTGAGATGCCGGATTTTCAGATTTGGACTTTTCCATCCTCAGGGTTTAATAAATTCTGAAAAAATCGTGATTTTTTAAAAGTCTGATTTTATAAAAAGAAATCACAAATTTTTCATGATTTTTGCATTCGTAATTTAGTAAATAATCCCCTAAAAGTATGTTTCAAATTAAACATGAAATCCAGTTTCTATTTTTTATTAAACCATTCATAGCTGTTGTAAGATCATTTAAAAACCTCAGCTGTCAATCAAATATTGTCTGCCCCTCCTCTATGCCATGGGCAATTACTTTCACTTTCCATTCAGCACTTTCTAGATGCCACTCCTCTCCCCACATTCCCCCAGTTCTCTTCACCATTTAATTGTGTAACCAGGGCATGGGGATGGACATCAGGTCCCCCATTCTGGTGCACAAATAAGATTCTGAGATGATACAAGGCTTGTCTTAATAACAGTGTCCACAAAATGGATCCTGCCTGCTTGTCATAATTATGAATTCCCAGACTGAAGGAAACAAGATTTAAATAATTCATACAGTGTAATTAATGTCCATTTTGCTTGACTAATGGGATAAAATAGGATTTTGAATAATTTTTTTGGGTGACGGGTCCCCTTTAAACAACATTCATGGTGGAAGAAACCACATAGCTGTTCTTTGTGAAACCATATTGTTGGTGGTTCATGTTGGATAGATCCATAGTGGCCCTACTTATGAAAGATGAAACCACATTAGCTTCGGTCATGATGAGAGAAGCAGTAGTAGAAGCAGAATAAAGCCACACCTGTACATGTTTTGGCTCTGTTGACGAAGAGTTATTTTACACCAACGTGCTTTTTTTTCCCTTTTAGGTGCCCAGCAGGTGAGGTTGAAGTTATAAATAACATGACTGGCCAGAAGCAATGTTATCCATCCCCGTGTATGAGATGGAGTTGCCGAAATGGAGGCACTTGCGTTGCTCAGTCCCATCAGAAGTATGTTTGCCAGTGTAGAGATGGATACAAAGGAAGAATATGTGAAAGCATCCAGATAAATACAGCCAGGATGATTGGCCTGAGCTCGGGATCAATTCTAGCCATCAGCATGTGTCTGCTTATCTTCATAGGTAGGGCACGAGTAGAAGCCAACTCCTGTTTAAAGGGATACTGTCATGGGAAAAAATGTTTTTTTTTCTTTTTCAAAAAGCATCAGTTAATAGTGCTGCTCCAGCAGAATTCTGCACTGAAATCCGTTTCACAAAAGACCAAACTGATTTTTTTATATTTAATTTTGAAATATGACATGGGGCTGGACATATTGACAGTTTCCTAGCAGCCCCAGTCATGTGACTTGTGCCCTGTACTGCTTTACTTCTGTACTGCAAGTTGGAGTGATATTAACCCCCCTCTCCCCCCAGCAGCCTACCAACAGAACAATGAGAAGGTAACCAGACAGCAGTTTCCTAACACAAGATAACAGCTGCCTGGTAGATCTAAGAACAACACTCAGTAGTAAAATCCAGGTCCCACTGCGACACATTCAGTTACAGTAGGAGAAACAACAGCCTGCCAGAAAGCAGTTCCATCCTAAAGTGCTGGCTCTTTCTGAAAGCACAAGACCAGCAAAATGTCCTGAGATGCACCTACACACCAATATTACAACTTATAAAAAAAATACACTTGCTGGTTCAAGAATTAAATGTTATAGTGTTGAGTGAATTATTTGCAGTGTAAACAGTGTCATTTAGAAATAAAAAATACATCATAAAAACCATGACAGAGTCCCTTTAATGTTTGATTTCATTAAAAAGTTATTAGATACAATCACTAGATGTAACAAGCCTGCCATGTGACTATAGCATGTATTTATCAATGCTACAGGCACAAATGCTAAGGGACACAAATCAGTTTTGCTCCTGGCAGGTCCCTTAAAATACCATTACAGTAATTAAAATGGGAGAGGAAGAGTACATGTATTTTTATTTCAGTTAGTAAGGAAGTTATAGAAACTTTTTTTTCCTGTTTCCTTAAAGGGGTTGTTCACCTTCAAACAACTAGTTGTTTTCAGATAGATCACCAGAAATAACGACTTTTTCCAATGACTTTCCATCTTCTATGTCTGACCGTTTTTCTAATATTGAAGTGTAAAGTGTCATTTTTCACCTTCTGAAGCAGCCCTGGGAGGGCGGGTCGCCGACCCTGTAAACTGTTCTAAATTGATACATTTAGTTGATCCATTTCTTATCTTTGTCCCTGCTGAGCAGAATCTCTGGGTTTCATTACAGGCAGCTGTTAGAATTGATACAATAGTTGCTGATACTCCAGAGATGCTGCTGAGAAATGGATCAACTCAATGTTGCAAAATTGTTACAGTTCAGAGTCTGAACCTGAATTACTAAGCTGTCAGAATTAAACACCAGAGACAGGAATATTCGACTTTAAACTTAGATTTTGAAAAAACAGTAAAAAATAAACAATGTAAAGTGATTTAAAAAAGTCTTTAAAAAGTGAAAAAGTGTGAACTACCCCTTTAAAGGTTGTTGAAGGAATTCTCGTGGTTACATTCTAGAGAAAAGAGCATTTAATCAGATTGCCAAGTTTAAGAATAGATCTTGGCCACTGAACTCTTCTAACTAATTTGGATGATTGTTCGTTTTAAAGCTGTTTGTTTCTTTTTCAACATATTTTTGCAGCTTTGTTGGTATCCTACACAGTGTGGAGTCAGTGGGGAAGCTCCAAGTTCCGTAAAGGTGGCGTTTATCATATACCCCCCGAGCGTGAGAGCTGGGAGGACATTAGGGAGAGTGTCATTACTTTCAGTGAGGAGAGTGGAGTAGAGCACAACCAGGTAAATATTAGCATTGACGAATATTTTATGTTTTTATAGAAACAGAAATTGTATTTGTCAAAATACTCTTTTTCTTCAATCAGATACTGGGTTGGTCTAAGCCCTGGCTGGCAATCTGTAGTCCAGTCCAAAGTGGCAATCTGTTGATTCTGTCCAGAGGGACTGCTGGTAGATGCCATCGCCAGTGACTGTTTAGAGGGCTGGTGGGGGATGTTTGGACCTCTGTGTACTTGAAACGCCAGGATCTATTTTGATTCCCAGTTTGATTCCCAGTTCGGACATGGGTTGGTTTGAGGGTGGGTGTAATAATCCTACTAATTTCTGCACAGTACAGTACAAAAGGTATAGTATTATCCTTGGATCGCTAAAGGTGGCCATAAACACACAGATCATATTGTACAAAACTAATTTTCATACGATATTCGATGCATGTATGGTGGGAAACAGGGACGGGCCAGATGGGCCGGGTGCCCCAGGCAAGTGGTCAGCTGCGCCGCCCCCTTCACTGTGCGCGCTCATATGTGACTGCTCGCATACTTAAGCGCACGCATGCGTGCTGGAAGCAGTCTCACAGCGCAGGACACCCTGCTGTAAGATAGGCGCATGCGCACATAGAACAGGACGCACGCAACCCTGATGTCAGATAGGCGCATGCGTACACAGAACAGAACGGCAGACTGGACAGGGGTAGGCAGCACTTAAAGGTACGTGCCCCCCAAGCTTTGCGCCCTAGGCACGAGCCTACTCTGCCTACCCCTAGTTCCGGCCCTGGTGGGAAAAGAGCCGACCGTTATCGGCAGAAGACTTGGATATCGGTCAGCTTACCGATTGTGCTGGACGGAACATTTTGATCGGGTGCCTGTATATCTGACGATGCAGATCTACACGTGTATACTGAAACAAATTATCTTTTTTGGAAAGATCTTTTAATTGTTACGTCTATGGCCACCTTAAGAACCATTCCATGCAGAAGGCCTTTATTGAAAACATACACAAACTTCTTTATATCTGGTACCATGATAGAACACTAAACCATGCCTAACATATACATGGCACTGAACTAGGCACCTAGACTTCATTTGTTTAGACTTAATTTGTTATTTGTTTTGGAGTCCCTTTGTCAGTATGATGCCATGTATATTTAAGCACCATGCTCCAATAGGTTTGTATTGGAGTGAAGACCAAATACCTGATCAGGGCTTATTGTTTTTGTATTATATCTATGCCCTTGCACGGATGGGGTGTGCACTGCTAGTAAAATAAATATTATACACTTTTTATTTAAATAATCAATGTTCAGTTGTGATGGCAATTTTAGCCAAAATGCCTGAATATGGCTACGTGGACCATAAACGTAATCATCCAATTGCCTTTGCACAAGTGACATTATTTGAGTTGAAAGGGGACAGTGTTAAAAAAAAGTGTAGTCTGTTTGCTTTTATTTTCAGTGCTGGAAGAAAGCAAGTAAATCAAGTGGCGAAGCAGTCCACAAGAATACAAAGACTATTGTAAGTACTGGCTAATCTCAATGTGTCTTGTCACTGTCTGTTAAAGTCATATTGAAAAGCACATTGGACAGAGATAAAGACAAGTTCCCAGTAGAGTCCTGCGCAGGTCCATTTTTTGGAACCCGTACCCGACCCATACCCGCAACATGCAATCCGCAACCCGGACCCGCGACCCGCTGACCATCATGAATCAGGAAGTGCTGTCATTGTAAACCGGAAGTGGCGTCATCGGAAGTAGACGTGATCAGAAAGGAGAAAAAAAGGAGTAAAAATCGCTATTGAGAAGACTCAGAACTTCTACCCGCAACCCGCAGGGTACCGCAGGTTTTTGCTGGTAACCCGCGGGGGTCCCGACCCGCTGAAGGACTCTAGTTACCAGTTGCTAGGATGCTAGTGTTTATATCATGGACAAAGTTTATATCATGGACAAAGTCAGCCACTGTTTGTGCACTTATCTTTTACTGTACTAGGGCCTCTTCTGTGGAAATGCCCCCTTGAGTTGGAGTACTGGGGACCCCTGATCAGTAACGTAACCAGCGGGGGTGGGCCCTGGACGTCCACCCCCCTCCGTACGTGACTTTCCGCCCGGCTTCAGTGGTGTGCGAGCTGCCGGGGGGCCCTGGTCTAATTGCACCCCCTGCTCCCCCGGAAGTTCTGCGACTGCCCCAGATGCCTGGGGAAGAAGCACACAATTGCAGCTTTTTTTCAGCTACAACTTCCATAGTCCCACAGCAGCCTCTACTTACATATTCTGAAAATATCTAATAATGCGTTGCGATTTATGTTTTTCCCCTACGCTGCTGTGGGTCCAACCTGTAATAGCTTCATGTATGTCGCAGAGAAACCCCTCTGTTGTTCCATTAGGCAGGCAAATGCTTTACCCCTATGCTTTAGAGCAGTGGTCCCCAACCAGTGGCTCGTGAGCAACCAACCCCTTGGATGTTGCTCCCAGTGGCCTCAAAGCAGGTGCTAATTTTTTAATTTCAGGCTTGGAGGCAAGTTTTGTTGCATAAAAAACAGTTGTACTGACAAACAGAGTCTCCTGTAGGCTGCCAGTCCACGTAGGAGCTACCAAATGGCCAATCACAGTCCTTATATGGCACCCCAGGAACTTTTTGCATGCTTGTGTTGCTCCCCAACTCTTTTTACCTTTGAATGTGGTTGATGGGTAAAAAAAAAGTTGGGGACCACTGTTTTAGAGCCTCAATAGCTGAGCACACAGACATTTATTTATTTTCTTAATTAATAAGACCTATTACTAGGGTGGACTTGGCACTGGAAATGATCTGCCATTGGCAGGCACTGGTGATGAGAGGCAGGTCTTGCTCAGAGCACAAAAATTGGTATTTCGGAGCAGTTTACTCAATTTCCATGAGAGCAATGGATGTTAATTCTTCAATTTTATTGGCTCACCTAAAGTCAGACTTAAAGGAACAGTAAAGTCAAAAAATGAAAGTGTTTTAAAGTAAAAAAAATATATAATGCAGTGTTGCCCTGCACTGGTAAAACGGCTGTGTTTGCTTCAGAAACACTACTATTGTTTATATAAATGAACTAGCTAAACTAGCAATGTGGGCAGCCATGCACAGGAGAAAAGGCTCAGGTTACAAAGCAATAGCAGATAAGCTCTGTAGAACATAATGGTGTTATCTGTTATCCACTATTTAACCTGTCCCATATAGCCTTTTTCAATTGCCGCCATTGCTACACAGAAGCTTGTTTATATGAACTATAGTAGTGTTTCTGAAGCAAGCAAATCAGTTTTACCAGTGCAGGGCAACATTGCATTATGTTTTTATTACTAAAATCAATTTCATGTTCCTATGTTTCTTTAATGGCAGCCATACTGCAGCCCATGGGGTGAGATATTGTGTTCCACTGACTTTTGGAAAATGTCTCTATTAAACCCACTAAGGTAGCTTTGCTCTTTGTTTTTTTTTAGAATGGATACAATAAGCATAAACCGAAAAGGTCACTCCGAGAAAATGCCCAGCAGCTCTGCTCTTCTGCGAATGACTTTGCACTTACAAGGTCACATCAACAATCAGAGGAAAGTCCCCTGAGAAATGCAATTTTTCATAAGTTAGAAACATCTATAGAGACTAGAGCTCCCAGCTTTCATGTATATGCACCACAAATGATTTGGGCAGCAGATAATGACATGAAAAGCCATCCACTTGACCTGCTTCATAATTACTCTACCGAAGGCCAAGGTTCTCCAACTGGGAGCCTCAGTTCCCTGGACACCACCAGTGTTGATGAAGACTTAAATTATGACTATCTCCAAGAATGGGGATGTAAATTTGATAGACTCAAGGAACTGTACTACTCCCCCAGTGACAAGGATACATAGTTACTAAGGACTGGGAATATTTTGGACAATTAATGCCTTGTGGTAAATAAAATTCCAGGATACATTTTGTCTCTTGAACAAATTTATTTGTTTACAAAAGTAACAGAATAAATAAACAGTATTAGTTATTCTTATATGAAAGATATGTTAAGAGATAACTCTCTGGAGTCAAGCCAGGAACCTGTCATGATTTTTATGGTGTTGTTTTTATTTCCAAATTACACTGTTTACACTACAAATAATTACACTACCATGTAAACTGTAATACCTAACCCAACAAGTGTATTTTTTTTTATTGTAATATTGGTGTGTAGGCGCCACCTCAGGTAATTTTGCCTGGTCATGTGCTTTGAGAAAGAGCCGAACTGCTTTCTAACAGGCTATTGTTTCTCCTACTCAATGTAACTGAAGGAGTCGCAGTGGAAAATGGGTTTTTACTATTGAGGGTTGTTATTATATCTACCAGGGAGCTGTTATCTGGTTACCTTCCCATTGTTCTGTTTTTAGGCTGCTGGGGGGGAAAAGGGGTTGATATCACTCCAACTTGCAGTGAAGAGTGACTGAAGTTTATCAGAGCACAAGTCACATGACAATATGTCTAGCCCCAAGTCAGATTTCAATATTAAATTTAAAAAAAAAACAGTTTGCTCTTTTGAGAAATTAATTTCAGTGCAGATGTCTGCAGGAGCAGCACTATAAACTGATGCATTTTGAAAATAAAAAAACACGTTTTTCCCATGACACTGAGCCAAGTGAACAGCCAGCAAGTCTTTATCTCTCATTCATTCATCTCAACTCAGCAGCCTTATTGGACAGATAGGGTCAGCCAAACAGAGCTAATTCTTCCCATATACACGCTTCTGCTACCTCACTTTCTGACCCAAGCATTTGTTTTTGTAGCTTAAACACTTGCTCTTAACTGTTGCTCTAGCTCCTCTTGACTGGTCCTGCCTGTTCCCATCTCTGCGCCCACTCCTGCCTGTTCCTGTCTCTGTACCTGCTCCTACCTGTTTCATCTCTGCACCTGTTCCTGCCTGTTTCCATCTCTGGCCCGAATCACCTGGATTTTGGCTGCCTCTTTTGCAGTACCTGTTTGTATGATAACTGCTGTTGCCTGAAAACTAATTCCATCCCCTTCAGAATCCTTTACAATTACTAGCATTTTACATACTGGAATAGGATGTATTGTATGACAATAATGAGTCGTAAAATAACTTGGGAAGCAGAATACTTTGAAACTTCTGGCTGCTGGATTAAGAGGTTTTAATGTTGGTGGTGGCCCACAATGACAATGTCCTTAAATAGGAAAAAAATGAAATTATGCTATCATTCTCTTAGGGGGTTATCAAAGGTCGAATTTCTAAAGTTATGTGAATTTTTTTTAACTCAAATAAAATAGAATGTACTCACAAGTCGAGTGGGAGGTTATTTATGAAAAACCTCTAACATTCGATCAAATTTGAATTGTGTTTTCCTCCAAAAAAAAAAAAATGAGATTGTCAGGAAGGCTATTGACATCTTCAAATGGTTCAACGGACCTCTGCCATTGACTTGTACATAAACTCAGCAGGTTTTAGGTGGCGAAGTATCGAATTAGAACTATTTCTATGGTCGAGGCATAATAAATCTCAAATTCAAGTTGGTGCTTTTAAATGAGAACTCATAGCAGGATGACACAGAGGCAATGTCATATATAAATACCTCACAACTCATAGCAGGATGGCACCATGGCAATTCCATTTATAGTAAGCATTTACAAAGCTCCGGCCAGGGGAAAAAAAGCTCCTGTATAGAGGGGATGGAAATTAATGAAAATAAAGAAGTAGCGGGATACCATCCCACTGCATCCCACCCCAATTCAAGCACTGATTCAAGACCAAACAGAAGGCGAGAGTCACTTCACAAGAAATGCACTCCTCTATTCAGGTAATTGACAATAGATTGTAAAGTGCCTCTGCGTAATACTGGATCATTGTATTTTTCAATGCTGCCATCTAGTGACCAAACTCAATAGGGCAGAAAAGCACTACGTCCAAAGACAAGTGCTGTCGTTGGCGAATTCTGGAGGATGCAATTACATGGTAAACCATGACAAACTTTTGTGTTTTGCAAAAACAATTTGTTTTGTGTGTGTGTTTTATAAAACAATTGAATTTGTTTTATAAATTATTTTATTTACATTATGGCAATAGGTAGCATTATGAATGCAAAGAAGCATCATGAATCTTTGCTCTGGTATAAAGGGGGTTATTTATCAAATTCAAAATTTATCAGACCAAACTAGAATCCACGATTTGACCTTATTTATTATTAAAAAAGTACAATTTAAGCGGATCTGACCTTTTTCCAGAATGCCCAGAATTTTTTGGATTTTTGGCCGAAAAGTCCGGAATAGTTGGGTTTTCGGGCTAATTCCAGCACAGATCACCGAAATTTCCTTATAAAATAGGGACCTCTCCCAATGACTTATATACAACCTCGGCAGGTCTGAGATGGCGGATTTTCAGATTCTGACTTTTTGCAGCCTTGGGGTACAATCAATCGTGAAAAAAGTCAATTTTTTTCACTAAAAATTAAAATTTTCTGTTTTTAACAAAAAAATCTTTATGGGGGTTATTTATCAAGGTCCAAATTTATCTCAGTGCCGTATTTACTCAAGTATAAGCTGAGTTTTTCAGTACCCAAAATGTGCTGAAAAAGTCTACCTCGGCTTATACTCGCCCTTAGCCCTCAGCCCCTCCCCTCTCAGCTCTCGTCACTCAGTCCTCCCTCCTCAGCCCTTCCCCTCTTAACCCTCCGTGCTCTGCATTCAAGTTTGTGAGCTAGCGTTGTCATTTCAGCTTTGAGCATGGAGGGGAAGGGCTGAGGAGGGAGGACTGAGTGACAAGAGCTGAGAGGGTAGGGGCTGAGAGCTAAGGAAGGAGGATCAAGCCATGAGGGGGGAGAAGTATGGGCAGCACGGAGGAGTCACTGCTGTCTTCGGATCAGTGAGAGAGCAGCAACTTTAACATACTGGCATGGGCGTCCGCATAATAGGGCAAGGGAGGGGTGCTTGAAGGGTGCTTCCCCCCCCTGGAATTTTGTCCCGTCATTAGCTGCCCTACTGTACAGTTTTCAAGCTATTTTATAATGCGTCCGGTACAAAGACTCATGAGTCTGCACAAGGAACAACCCTTACTGGCTTCTTGCTCCCCAAGCGCTGCAAGACAGCCATATTAACCATTTAGGAAACCAAAATATGGGTATTAATAATTTGAGTGATATGTTGTCTTCCTTGCCCCCCCCCCCCGGAAAATTTTCTGCAGATGCCCATGCATACCAGTATACTTTTTAGAAGACTATTAGACAGCTTGCTGATTTGCATTTGCATTGTAAAACAAAACCGTACAATACAGTGTGTACAATACAGTGTAAAACATTATGGGATTATTATTGTCAACAAAGATGCTGGGCAACACCAAAGACACTCATCTGATCTTCACTAAATTTCTTTTACTTAAGTGCCTGTTCTTCCCTAGCAGAGTGCACGCAGGAGCATGTGTTCTGCTGAACATGTCCCAAAATGCATTTCTCACCCTAGTTTTCTTAGGTAAATTAAGGTACCTCGGCTTATACTTGGGTCGGCTTATACTCGGATAGAAATCTGAGCAACTCCGATTGCCCGAAAGGACCTTATTTATGAAGAAAAAGGCCTGAAAAAATGGGGTTGTGTCATGATCGGCACCCTATATCCAGAACCCAAGCTAAGCTCCTTGGTCTCGGCTCTCACTTCTGCCTTTAACTGCCGCCTTTCACCTCGGGAGGAGCCCTCGGTTAATTGGATGCCACCAGGTCTTAACAGAGAGAGGAGCAATGCTAACAGTTCTGGACTAGCAAAGGGGCATGATCGTCTCACCAGGATACTGAAAGGAAGAACACTACCAGGAACAGGCAGGCGGGGCCAGCACAAGCAGTTAGAATAGTCAGACAGGCCAGAATCAGGATTAGAGATTTTAGAATAGTCGGAGGACAGGCAAAGGTTCAGGATTGGAGAGATCAACGTAGTCACAGACAGGCAAGGTCAGGATTGGAGAGTCAGAGTAGTCACAGATAGGCAGGATCAGGATTGGAGAGGTCAGAGTAGTCAAACAGGCAGGCAAATTGAACCTAACAACGGGCAGTTAACAGAACACTGAATTCCCCTTTTATACATTTTCAATTTCACGCCCCTGCGTGTGACGTCATCACGCCGGCGCATAAACCAGGAATTGCGCGCCATAGAGGAACCGGCAGAGCAAGGGACAGGAGCAGCGCAGCGGGCGTCCACTAGACCACCAGGGTAAGATTCCCTTACAGTCGGGCAAACTTCGGAGCTTTCCCCAAAAACTCGTTTTTGGAGTTTTTTTGCAGAGAAACCACTCATCGGATATCGGTACAGACATCAGCGCAGCTGCGGAGACACTGGGACCTTCCCCGTTGACTTATACAGGACCTCGAGAGCTTTTAGATGCCGGAGTTTCGGATTCAGTTTTTAAACCATCAGAGTTTAATAAATTTTGAAAAATTCGTAGTTTTTTTTTTTCCTCCGAAAACTACAAATTATTCGAGGTTCGGATATTCGGAGCTTGATAAATAACCCCCTAAATGTATATCAGCAGAAGTGAGAAAAACCTTTTCATCTGCTCACATCTGATCATTAGATCAACAAAAATATAATGACATTTCACATAAGTCAGGAACACTTTGGGCCCCCAACAGTCCTGATAACCCCGGCAGCTGCAGGGTCTGCTGTTCCTTTTAGTAAGCCCTGGCCCAGGGGTACAGTAAAGCAATATAAAAAAACAGCAAAACACTGGCTGGCTTGTTTGAGAATTGTGGGGTGGTGTTAGCAGAAACAGTTAAGGCATGGTCATATGTGTATGTGCTAATACTGGAGCCTTGTCTTCAAAAACATAAATACAGCTATTTACATTTCAATCACTGAAAGACAGATAAGCTTATCCTGCACATTCCAGTCTCCTGGGGGGGGGGGGCAGCAAGAACAAATTGATGAAACAAATCCAGTGAAACCAGTTTCTCTTCCTTTGGTTTTGGTGAATATTCTGTATACTCTACTTCAATGATCCCCAAGCAGCATCTCAGGAGCAACATGTTGCTCACCAACCCCTTGGATGTTGCTCTCAGTGACCTCAAAACAGTTGCTTTTTTTTTTAATTCCAGGTTTGGAGGCAAGTTTTGGTTGCATAAAAACCAGGTGTACCACCAAACAGAGCCTCCTGTAGACTGCCAGTCGACATAGGCACTACCAAATAGTCAATCACAGCTAGGGTTGCCACTTTTCCTAATTTTTAGGGGGGGGGGGCACAAAAAGGGGCAGAGTGTGACATCAAAAGGATCGGGTCATGATGTAAAGGGGCAGGACCGCGGTACGGAGATTTCAAGACGGAGGACAAAAGCTAAGTTTACAGGGGATTGGGGGCGAGCCGAGGGGTCTTTTTAAGGGTATTACAAATTTACCGGCAGCTACATTGCCGGTAAATTTGTAATACTGGCCCCGGCCTTGGCATGGGTTTTTTACCGGCTAGGCGGTATTAATCACAGCCCTTATTTTGCACAACCCGAGATTTTTTTCGTGCTTGTGTTGCTCCCTAATTCTTTTGAATGTGGCTCATAGGTAGAAAAAGGTTGGGGATCCCTGCTCTACTTGCTAGCTTTCTGAAGGTGGGGTACATACACATGCTTTACGGTTCTGAAGAATATGACGTGGGGCAGCTCCGGACTGGCAATCTGTGGGTTCTGGCAAATGCAAGAGGGGCTGCTGTAAGATGCCATAGACACTCACTATTTAGTGAGCTCTTGGGGGATTGTTTGGGCCTCTGTGTACTTGGAATGTCAGGACCTATTTTGACTCCCAGTCCAGACCTGGGGTGGGGGCTGAGAAGATGAACTGAGGGAAACAGGGCATTTTACTACTATTCTACAACTGTACTTTCATTTCAACTGGCTGCATGGGACTACACACTGAGTACCTGCATCTGACACCAACGCAAGTCAAGGAATGCCTTTGTGCAAAGACAAGTTCTCACACTATACATTAGATACAGTCAGTCCAGCCAACGTCCATAGTGTGATGCTTTAAGCCAGGGGTCCCTAACCTTTACCAAAAGTAAAGAAAAGTTGGAGAGCAACATAAGTATGTAAATAGTTCCTGGGGGTGCTGAATATGGGCTGCAATTTGCTATTGGTAGCCACTATGTGGACTGGCAGGATGTTTAAGCACAAAATAGGTTGTGAAAGGTATCGGAGCTCACCCGTTCGGTAGTGTAGCGTCTCTCCCTTCAGTAGCAGCTCTTGCAGGATCCTCTTCACCTCGTTCAGGAGGTAACTATAGCGCACAAATTTAACCCGCTGTACGGCGATGACCGAGGGAATCACAAGAGACGCGTGTGGCTCAATAAACTTGCGGCTTTATTGTGCACATCTAGTGAACATGTGGCAGTGGGTTGGTGAGAAAACCTACGCGTTTCGTGCCTTCACTCTCCTGGCACTATGCGTAGGTTTTCTCACCAACCCACTGCCACTAGATGTGCACAATAAAGCCGCAAGATTATTGAGCCACACGTGTCTCTTGTGATTCCCTCGGTCAGCGCCGTACAGCGGGTTAAATTTGTGACAGGATGTTTGGCAGTACATATTGTTTAAATCCAGGTTTGAAGTCAAGCTTTAATTGCATAAAAACAAGCACTTGCTTTCAGGCCATTGGGAGCAATATCCAAGGTTGGGGATCATTGCCTTAAAGCTTAACTAAAGAAGTAGATTGAAATGTTGTACATTATGTTTTGGGCTTTTGTACCCAAGGCAACCACAGCCCTTTAGCAATAAAGATCTGTGTCTCCAAAGATGCCCCAGTAGCTCCCCATCTTCTTTTCTGCTGATTCACTGCACATGCTCTGTGCTGCTGTCACTTACTGAGCTTAGGGACTCACTCACAATATACAGTAGACATAGAATAGAAATATCACAATATAAGGCTGATAGTAATTAATACAGATAATTACTACATGGCAGCACAGAAACCAGTGCAATTAGCATCAGAATGTAATAATCAGCCCTGTAGCATCAGCTTAAATTACAGGCCAATCTCATTTTCTGCTTGATAATTAGTGACGAGCCCTAAGCTTAGCTTCTCAACAGCTGCTCAGAGCCCACTGAGCATGTGAGTGTCACAGACACTTTCCAAGATGGTGACCCCCTGTGACAAGTTTGAAGTCCTGGATCATTGCTGCTATTGACAAGCTGAAACTTTAGGCTGGTGCAATAAGTTCACTATATAAAATATGGCATTTTTAGAGACTATTATTTTTAGGGTTTCGTTTTCCTTTAAACTAACGATGAAATCAAACAAAATAAAACAATACAAGAGAACTACCAATGTATTTGCTGAAGCCAAACCAGTTTGGCTACATTCTAGATGGTCATTAGTAAAGATTCTTTACATAGCAAAAGAATAATTGTATCAGGTAGCACAGCCTAGTTTGCAATTGTCTAGTGCACCCAATCAGCTGATTGATTCTTTTCAATTCTCTGCATTATATGGAAGGGCCCATACCCCCCAGCCATGTGGTGAGATGAGTACAGTAATTATACTTACTGTCAGTAACGGGTGGCAGATGCATTATGACACAGGTAACTGCTGCTGACTGTGGAAATATACCCCCACCATTTAACAGCTGGTTGAAATGCAGTAAACATTTCCAGAATGCACTACCTATTAGCTACAGGGAATGAACAACCTGTGTGTACATGCCCTAAAGAATCTGACCAGCAGTCACATTCATTGTACAACAACACAGAAAAACAGTTACTGAGTCCATTATTACTGACAGAATGTTCCTTTTAAATGCTGTTTTTATCATTACCCCTCATTTATATGGTGTGTAGGGGGGAGGAAGTTAGGATGCACCAAATCCAGGATTCGGTCTTTTTCAGCAGGATTCAGATTTGGCCAAATCCTCCTGCCCGGCGGAACCGAATCCATTGCACATGCAAATTAGGGGTGGGGAGGGGAATTGCATGACTTTTGTCACAAAACAGTAAAATATGTTTTCCCCTTCCCATCCCTAATTGGCATATGCAATTAGGATTCGGTTCAGTATTCGGCCACATCTTTCACGGAGGATTCGGGGGTTCGGCCGAATCCAAAATATGTGGATTTCGGTGCATCCCTAGAGGAAGGTATCATTTTTAACAAGATAAAAATATGTCTCCGTTTGCATCCCACTACAGTTGGGGTTGCCAGATTTTCTGGAAAAAAATACAGACCTTCCTATATTCTTGAAATGTTTTCCTTTTAATAACATTGGCACCCAGCATCATTTTTACCGGCCAGGTGGCAACCCTAACTATAATCTACAGCCTAACACACGTGATAATGTGGTAACATGGGCAATATTGTACAGAATCCAACGGCAAACAATTCATTTTTACTGCTTGAATGCAGTCAGAATAACAAAAGAAAAATGTAGCTTTATCAGGGCTGATTTTTTGGATTGCAGAATCCTCTATTGCTTGGCAGGGAACATTATGGTTTCAATTAGGGATGCACCGAATCCAGAATTCGGTTCGGCCAAGATTCGGCCTTTTTCAGCAGGATTTGGAATCAAATCTGACTCCTGGGGTCGGGGAGGTAAATCGTGTGACTTTTCGTCACAAAACAAGGAAGTAAAAAATGTTTTTGCCTTCCCACCCCTAATTTGCATATGCAAATTAGGATTCAGTTCGGTATTTGGCCGAATCTTCCACAAAGGATTCGGGGGTTCGGCCGAATCCAAAATAGTGGATTCGGCGCATCCCTAGTTTCAATGTATTTTGATTAGGTGCCTTCACTTTCCTGAAGGGTTTCAGGGTATTACTACAGGTCTGGGATCCTATTATCCAGAAAGCTCCGAATTATGGAGAGGTCATCTTCCATAGACTTAATTTAAATAAAAATTCAAGATTTTATTTAATTTTTCTCTGTAGTAACAAAATAGTATATTGTACTTGATTCCAACTAAGATATACAGTAATTAATCCCTGTTGAATACAAAACAATCCTATTAGGTTTATTTAATGTTTTTATCAGACGTATGGCATGGAGATCTAAATTACAGAAAGATCCCTTATCTGGAAAACCCCAGGTCCCAAGCATTTTGGATAACAGTTCCCATACCTGTATAAAATTTTAAGATGAGGAATTAGCATTAAATGGATACGCTTTCAAGATTTACAATTGCCTGAAAAGACTAAAAAATGCTAGGTAGAAAATGCTTTACTTCATTTCTCAAAAACTAAGTTGCTTTTTGTCTCTCTGTGGCTGCCTCTGCCAAATTGTTTTAATAAAAACAGCAGCCCTATCTTGCTTTGTGGCAGAAGTGATAGATCTACATTGTGAATTACATGAATTTCACATGACACATGGCAGGCTCACACTTCAAATCTCAAAGGCTTGTTTATATTTATTATATTGTGTCCTAGAGACAGATCTTTATCTGATTTACCTATAAGACTTGAATAAATAAGAGAAATAGGTAGCATTAGGAATGCAAACAAGCATTGTGGATCTTTGCTCTGGTGTATGATGATATCGCCATAAATCCTCCTATAGACAGGTTAGTATAAAACAAAAAGGCAAAGTATAACATAAGACCATCATCCCTCTGAAATAAAAAAATATAATGAAATTTCACATAAGTCAGGAGCACTCTGGGCCCCCAACAGTGCTGATAACCCCAACAGCTGCAGGGTCTGTTATTCCTTTTAGTAAGCCCTGGCCCAAGGCTAGAAAATTGTGAATTGTGGGGCATAGATAAGGCAGAAAAAAAACTAAATAATTAAATTCCGAGACCTATGACACAATGGGCATTTTGACCTCCACCGTGTTCATGTGGAGCAGAGCAATGGTAAAAAAACACAGGATATTGTCTCTTTGTTTCCCATTGTATGAGTATGGAAAATTCTGTCCATGGATCCTGCTAGCAGTGACCGGCACCCTTTTCACACTAATGCTAAAGTAAGCCCTTCTAAGTTGAGGCCACCTCTCACCACCGGTATATGCACTTTCCTATACCGGTACTTTGTTATTGGAAATGCTGATAGATTATTTTGACTCTCTTTGACTCTGTGTGTTCCATAGTCCATAAAATTCATAACATTATGGAATCTGTACCAATGATACAGTGTTTGTAATCTTTTTTTTGTTCAGGCTCCCTTTGACGTCCAAGAATGGGTGAACGACCCCACAACAATGTACGGATACATGAAATAGTGAATAAAGTACCACCCTATTGTAAAATGTAAGGATATTATAAGTCACCAAGGAGTTCCATGACCATATAAAATAATGAGTGCTTTTATACAGGTCATGGAACTCAGAGGTTACTTCTAATATCCTCATATTTTGCAACTGGGGGTACTTTATTTATTATAATACACAAATTTCAGTGAGTCATGTGACATCAGAACTCACCGTTTATAACTGATGACATCAGAACTCACCGTTTATAAGGAGATAATTTACAAGATATTCATGGCTTTTGTGTATTATAAGGATATAACTTACAAGATATTCATGGCTCTTGTGTATTATAATACTGATATCAAGTATAGTCGCCTCATATCTCCCTTTGGTTAAATTTTATGTTGGGTATGTTGGGTTTCCAGAAGTCTGCAGTGAATAAGTATTCTCTACACGAGGTCACCCATTCCGATTAGAAGAAAAGAGGTTCCGCCTAAATATTCGGAAGGGGTTTTTTACAGTGAGAGCTGTGAAGATGTGGAATTCTCTCCCTGAATCAGTGGTACAGGCTGATACATTAGATAGCTTTAAGAAGGGGTTGGATGGTGTTTAGCAAGTGAGGGAATACAGGGTTATGGGAAATAGCTCATAGTACAAGTTGATCCAGGGACTAGTCCGATTGCCATTTTGGAGTCAGGAAGGATTTTTTCCCCCTCTAAGGCAAATTGGAGAGGCTTCAAATGGGTTTTTTGCCTTCCTCTGGATCAACTGGCAGATAGGTAGTTAATAAAAAAAAAAAAAAAAAAAAGGTTGAACTTGATGGACATGTGTCTTTTTTCAACCTTACTTACTATGTTACTATGTTACTATGTAAATCTCTCCCAACTGCCCTATAGATTGGTTGTCTCAAACACTACTTTGCCCCACGCCCAAGGGGCCAAAGCCACAGTTTAGGAACTACTCCTCATAGAATGTTCACTCCCCTGAGAAGAGAGTGGTGCTGTCCCAACAGCCACTCCGTTTAACGGAAATTACCCAACAGGTTATTTCTGTTATTGGACTAGGGAATATTTTGCCCATATTATGAAAGAACCCTGAAAGCTGAGTTTGCTGAAGTGGTGATTTGACAAGCAAAGACTGGAAGGCCACAGAAGAGAGCAGGCCATTTGCACCTCTATGTGTATCACACTGGCATATAAGTAAGCCTTTGTGTGTACATATAGAAATTTACTACTGCTTTTAGGAACGATTTAAGGTAAACCTGTGACCTTGTGCTTTTTTGTGATCATGTACGCATAATTATTTCTAATATCCTTGTAGTTCACAGTAGTGGCATGGTATCCTTATGATTGCCAGTCTAAATACTGGTATTCCTATATCTGTTATCATTGGCACTACGAATCAGTCCAATGGCAACCCTGGTTCTTGTTGCTTTTATTACTTTATTTTATTACTCAATTTTCAGTTAAGGGCCCTCTCCTGTTCATCTTCCAGTCTGTCACTAACACATCTGGACTGAAATTAGGAATAATTAGGAATAGGCAGTGGTGTTTCAAGAATACAGAGGCCCAAACAGCACCCACAGGCCCAATAAATAGTGACTGCCTAACACTATGGTATCATTCAGCAGCCATCATTCAAGGCCTGGTCACTAAACAATTGCCTTATTGCTAGGGCAATGGCACCCTATCAACCAGATAGTTTAAAGGAAAACTATACCCCCCCAAACAATGTAGGTCTCTATAAAAAGACATTGCATAAAACAGCTCATATGTAAAATCCTGATTCATATAAATAAACCATGTTCATAATAATATACTTTTCTAGTAGTATGTGCCATTGGGTAATCATAAATAGAAAATTGCCATTTTAAAAAATAAGGGCCGTCCCTGGGATCCTAAGATTTACAGTGCACACAAACATACCAAACAAACCATATATGTTAGGTCACATGAGCCAATTAACAGACAGAGTTGTGTCTTTTGCTTTGGTGATCTCTGAGACAGCACACAGACCATCACGAAATGGTGGCTCAGGCAAGAGATGTAAAAGGGCAATATTTACTTAAATATATATTCCAGTTTGGTAAGATTCTTTAATATGCAACTTAATATGATATGAAATATCGGTTGCTTAAGTGTTCATTTTGGGAGTATAGTTTTCCTTTAACAGGAGTGGAGAGTGGCTAAAAAAACACAAACTAGCTCAAAACACACACACAAAAAATATAAATGAATAAAAATTAAGACCAATTGCAGATTGTCTCAGTATATTTATATGAGCTATGGCATGGATAAATCACTAAAACAATAATAAAATATAATCACAGAAACTCTCCAAGTATTTAGCGGAATTGTTGGCAGGTCAATCAGGCCCTCACATTTCAATTACACAGAGACCCAAACAGGCCCCCCAGGCCCAATAAATAGTGACCAGGGTTGCCAGGTTGGCGGTTTTCCAGCCAAATTGGGCTACTAATTTAAAGCCCAGGTGGGTTTTGAAAGTGCAAACTAGCCAAGGTACGAATTTGGGCTATTTTTTGGGCCTTAGGCTGGTTTGTGCTTTGGAAACCAGCCAAAGTGTTGTCTTGCCCTAATGTGCCGAGCTTGCGTCTCCCAATGCTTGTTGGGTAATGTAGTTTTTGTTTAAGTTTGACAACTGCCAAGTTTAACGTAAGACTATGATACCCAGCATGCAAAGGAACTTGTGTAGAAGTCAAGAGTTACCGAATTTTGGGCTCTGCACCCCAGTCTCCGCCCCATTCTCGAATTTTCCTTTGGGGTCAAAAATCAGCTGGACACCAAAATATCTAGAGGTTGACCTGTTTCACAAATATTTATTGAAATTGTATATGAATTAGGGCCTTATGGGCCCCTATACCTCCTTCGCCCCCCCCCCTGTAGTTGTTACACTCCAGGTTATGGGCAAATCTGTCCCATTTTGCTTCATGGAAAAAGACGTATTTTTAAATATATATAATTTATTTTTAGACTTTTTTTCACTGCACATATTGTGCTATTTTTTAAAATGCCTCTTGACTAGTTTTGGGCTGGTTTTGTAGCTGCCTTTGGCTGACTTTGAAAATTAGACCACGCAACTCTGATAGTGACTGTTTGTGGCATTTTACAGCAGCCCCAGATTACCAGTCAAAGCCTGATTGTTGGATTGCCACCTTCCATGGAAATATAGCAGCATTCTTTTGGGTCTTTAGGACTTGTTAATAGCATAGATGTCTGTTATTGTGGCACCCTTTGGCCCTACCACCAAAATATGGGCAACTACAATGTATGAAAAGGGATTAGGCAGGAAGGGAAATAATACTCCCAAATAAACTCTCTGCTCAGAATAACAGACTGAAGTGTAAATACTTGGCTTGATCAACCTGAGGCTGTTTTGTTATATCCACAAACACCCTGCCTCATAGCACTACAATGTTGGTAAGGGGGTTAGGGTTGCCACCTTTGCTGATGGCTAAACCCTAACACGGGGATGGGGCAGATAACATTGGGGGGTGGGGCAGTGATGTAGGAACAGGCATGATGACTAGGGTTGCTACCTGGCCAGTATTTTACTGGCCTGGCCAGAAAAAAATATGGTTGATCCCAATGTTATTAATAGAGAAAAAAGATAAATATATAGGAAGGCCATTATTTTTTTTGCAGAAAAGGTGGCAACCCTAATGATGACATTAGAGGTGGGCGCAATGATTTTGGTGGAGTTATGACATCAGATGCAACTACCTGGATTTCTGTCTAGTATTCTCAATGTTTTACTGTAAAGTGTTGATGCCCAGTTCAAAACCACACAGGTGGCAATCCTATATCTAGCTATATTCTGCTTGATGATAAAGCCCAATCCTTTAGTTATAGGTATGAGATCTATTATACATAGGGTTGCCACCTTTTCTGGAAAAAAATACCAGCCTTCCTATATATTTATATTTTTTCCCTATTAATAACATTGGGATCAGCCATAATTTTTACTGGCCGGGCCGGTAAAATACCAGCCAGGTGGCAACCCTAATTATACAGAAATCAGTTATCCAGAAAGCTCTGAAATACAGCAATGTTCATATAGAAACAAAACATTCCTATTTTTGATTTGCTTTTTTTTGGTATCTGTATTAATAAGAAATAAACTGTATTTGATAGTAACTAAGCCATGTTGAGGTGAGTATCTTAGTATTTAAATGCTTTTCATGTATTGGACAGATTATTGTTCAGGTTTCACAAGGCTGAAAACCGAACATAAAGTTCAGACCTGAACAGGCCTTACGAAAACTGAACGGTTCGCAGGGCTGGAACTAGGGGTAGGCAGAGTAGGTATGTGCCAAGGCGCAAAGCTGGGGGGGCGCCAGGCGCGCACCTTCTCTGCCTCTCCTACCCCTAGTCCGGTCCCATCTCTGGCCGACGTGTGTGTTTGCGCATACGTGTGCTGACCCTTTCGCTCCGCATCTTTTTTTCGTGCATGCACGCACGCCGATTCTTTTGCACACACGCGCCTTTTTTTGCATGTGCGTGTGCCACTGTGGGCCTCTCCAATCAGCCAGGCTGCCCCTGCGCTGACTGTTCGGGTCAAAACCAAACAGGTATCAACCCTATGAGGGATGTAGATCAACATCTCGAAGGCATGTCTTATATATTTGTTTCTACTGATACTTTGCTGCTGACTTAGGGTTGCCATCTGGCTGGTATTTTACCGGCCTGGTTAGTAAAAATTATGGTTGATCCCAATGTAATTAATAAGGAAAAAAGATAAATATATAGGAAGGCCGGTGTTTTTTTCCAGAAAAGATGGCAACCCTAGCTGCTGTATATTTGCATTAGTATAGGTGTCTTGGCCCACAAATTGCCAATAGCATTATCATCTCGTCACTGGTGTATAGGGTTGCCACCTGGCCGGTATTTTACAGGCATGGCTGGTAAATAGGGTTGCCACCTTTTCTGGAAAAAAATACCTGCCGTCATGTACTTTTATGGTTTTTCCCTATTTATAACATTGTCACCAAGCAGCATTTTTACCGGCCAGGCCGGTAAAACACTGGCCAGGTGGCAACCCTACTGGTAAAATTGATGGCTGATCCCAATGTTATTAATAGGCCAGTAAATTTTTACAGAAATGGTGGCAACTAGGGTTGCCAGCTGGCCGGTAAAAATGATGCTTGATGCCAATGTTATTAATAGGAAAAAACAGCAAGTACATAGGAAGGCCTGTATTTTTTTTCCAGAAAGTGGCAACTAGGGTTGCCACCTGGCCAGTAAAAATGATGGTTGATCCCAATGTTATTAATAAGGGAAAAAAAAGATAAATATACAGTAAGGCCAGTGTTTTTTCCAGAAAAGGTGGCAACCCTAAGTACCTAAGCTACCTGATCCCAACTCAATACCGAGGAAACAAGTGGGATAGTATATTTAGTATTGTTTTGCCTAGAGAAACTAACATTCATATGACTATACTGTAATATTCTTAGGGGCAGTTTTTAATTGGTGACATTTTCACGATATGGTTGCATATAAACTAATCCGCCATTACTGATTTTATTACGCTCACTCATCAGCCAGGAAATAAAATGGCCGCCCGAACTTCCTCTGACGCAGCGCCTAATAATCCTCTTTCGTCTGCCCTATCACAGCAGTAGACAGCAGCGCTTCAAACCCTTCAGCCACGCCCCTCTATGCTTTCGTCCCTATCAGGAGTTACGGGGAGGGGACGAAGAGTCGCCATGTGACTGTGCGTAATACGTGCTGACGCCCCTATAAATAAGGCGGAGAGCCGTCGAGGCCTTTTCCCCCTCTACCCCAGCTGTTAGTGCTGTGTGTGAGTGTGTGCTCCGGAGCCTGGCCTCGGCACACATTTCTTCTTCTTAAAAAAATATAAAAAACAAAAAAAATCACAAAATCCCTTGGAAAAAACCCCAGAAAAATCCCCCTTTTTTTTTTCTTCCAACGTTTTTATTTTCGTTGATTTTAAAGAGAGAAGGAAAAAAAAAACCCGCCCTCGTTTTTCCTCCCGCGCCCTCGAAGTGATTTTAAAGCTTGAAAAGAAAAAAAAAACCCAAAAAACAAGCAACGGAAGAAACACCGACAAAAATAGAAAAAACGAAAACCAACCGAGAAAAAAAAATCCGGTAAAGAGTGAAGAGAAGTCGCGCTGAGGAGGCAACGCGTGAGGTGAGACACTGGGGGAAGGGAGGGACTAGAGATTCCACTGCGGCACCTTCTTCTTCTCCTAAACGGCTCGGCCATTATGTGGCGTCATTACCCGTCCCACGAGCCCAGGTAGTTGCGAGAATGTCGCGAGTTGTAGTTCAGGGCACTAAGTGTATTGAGGAGACAATCCAGGCACGTGTTGAGTACGTGGGAGAGATTCATATGTTACCGGGGGAGGGGGGACGTTCATCCGCCATGTTGGCCACATTTCCAGCCCACGTTTCTTTCTGGCACAGGGTAGGGGGGATGTTTTACTCACATGTGCCTTACAGGCCACCATGGCGAGGGCGTGGCTATGTTCATGACTGTATTGCACGTGCTTCCCTACTACTTCCTGGTGGTGACTTCAACATCAGTCCCTAAATCAGTGATCAACAACCAGTGGCTCATGAACAACATGTTGCTCTCAGTAGCTTCAAATCAGGTGATTTTTTTATTTTTTAATTCTAGGCAAGTTTTGGCTGAATTTAAACAATATGTGCTGTCAGTAGCCAATCACATCCCTTATTTGGCACCGCCCAGGAGCTTGTTTCATGCTTGTGTTGCTCCCCAACTCTTTGTACATCTGAATGTTGCTCAAGGATGAGAAAGGTTGCCTTAAATGATGTCATTCGGCTCTGTAATATGTTGCATGGAAGAATTTCCACATGCCCGTCCACCTTTAATATACGAGGCTGATGTCCAACTTGTTGTGGCTTTTTTTCTTGAAGGAATGCTGGGAGTTGTAGTCGAACAGCCTGAGGCTTATTGGTGGTGGTCTAGACTTAAGGTGACCATACACGGGCAGATAAAGCTGCCGTTATCGGTTGTTTAGACCAATTGCTTATCTGCCCACTTCCGACGGGTCTTCCCGATCTATATCTGGCCACGATATCTATCGGGAAGGTTTGATTTTTACCTGCCGTAGGAGCCCCTTGGCGTATCGTAATCTGGTCGTATGTTCGGCTTACCCCCAATATAGCCATGCATATGGCATATCGTGGGACAGATCCGCATAGCCAAATGAGCAGATCTTTTAAGTCTATTTGCAGCTTTATTGGACAGGTCTCTGTGTGGCTGGGAAGTCTCCATGAGTCTGGATGTCCAACCTGCTTGTGACTTCAGTTGATTGAATGAAATACTGTGTAACAGTGCAGGAATGGCTGGGGTTCTGGCTAAGGGGGCTTCTGGGAGTTGTAGTCAAACGGCCTGAGGTTGATCTTGGTGCCCTAGACATAGTGAGCTGGTCCTTGTATGGCTGGGAAGTCTGAGTCTGGATGTCCAACCTGCTTGTGACTTTTCATGTAATGAAATACTGTGTAATGGTGATATCTGGAGGAATGGCAGGGGTTGTAGTTAAGGGGGCTTCTGGGAGGTGTAGTCAAACAGCTGGAGGTTTGTATTGGTTGCACAGACTTAGAGATACTGACTCCAAAAAGTAACCCTTTTTTATCTATCATAACATTGTCTTTGAATGCTATCTGTAATTTTGCCATAAAAGTATTTGTGTGATGCTTTTACATTACCTTTCTTGCCCACATGTTCCTGTATGAGGAGGCTGCCATATTTGTGCAGCAGAAGTCCGTGAAACTCTGATAGGCTGAGAAGGGATAGTCAGGTTGGCAAAACAGTCAGGTTAAGGAATTTCAAGTGACAATTACTTACAAAACCAGATCTATCAGTGAATTAAGATCAGCGTGACTTATATTTAACTTTTAATGTAAATTAGTATTTAAAAAGAACATTTTGATTGTCAGTATCACTTTAAATTGTGACCAGGACTCTTATACGTGCCTGGGACGTCTGCGCCTGTAAACCATATGGCAGGCTGGAGGTGCGCACGGCTCTGCTTATCTGAGCCAAGCACATTTTGTGTGTGATCTTTCTGAGTGTGCACAATGTGCCGCCCCCTAGCCAGTGAGAAGCAGAGTATCACTCACAATTGCATTTGTGGCCCTCGAGTTGGCACTTTACTATGTTTTAGTAACAAATTTGTTGTCTCTTTATGTCTCAATTGTCTCTTTGTCTCAATTGTTGTGACATATAAACTGAGCAGAGTTTTCTTCCCCTTTTTATGATTTGCATATGGAAAGTCTGAAATCATCAGTTTATCCTCATGTGGCTGCCAGCTGTCCCTTACTTCCAGGGGTCCAATTAACTGTTACATTCTGCTTAGCTGTCTGTCCTGTGACATTGTCTGTTGCTCGGCTGTCCTGCTGTGGCCCACGAGCTATTGTGATTTTTGAAGTTGCGCCCCCCCCCCCCCATTATCCCATTGCATGTCATATTAAAGAACTAAAGCTTAACTAAAGAAGTAGCTGGAAATGTTGTACATTATGTTTTGGGGCTTTTTTACCAGCCCTAGGCAACAACAGCCCTTTAACACTAAAGATCTGTGTCTCCAAAGATGCCCCAGTAGCTCCCCATCTTCTTTTCTGCTGATTCACTGCACATGCTCTGTGCTGCTGTCACTTACTGAGCTTAGGATCCCACTCACAATATACAGTACACATAGAATAGAAATGTCATAATATAAGGCTGATTAGTAATTAATACAGATAATTACTACATGGCAGCACAGAAACCAGTGCAATTAGCATCAGAATTTAATAATCAGCCCTGTAGCATCAGCTTATATTACAGGGGAAGCTCATTTTCTGCTGGATAATTAGTGACGACCCCTAAGCTTAGCTTCTCAACAGCTGCTCAGAGCCCACTGAGCATGTGAGTGTCACAGACACTTTCCAAGATGGTGACCCCCTGTGACAAGTTTGAAGTCCTGGATCATTGCTGCTATTGACAAGCTGAAACTTTAGGCTGGTGCAATTAGTTCAGTATATGTATTACATTTTTCGACACTTTCATTTTTAGGCTTTAGTTTAGTTTAGGGGAGCTATCGCAAAAATTAAAATTTAATATAAGCTTCATCAAACTGAAATAAGAAATTTTCTAAATACAATCCATTAAAATTCTGTAGTGTTTCTGAAATAATCACGTTTATCTTCACTATCCCTCTCTCAGCATCTTTTTCTCTTCATTCTCTCTCCATTCCGCAGTTGGGTGTCAGATAATCATTGACAGTTAGATCCAATATATCTCATAGGGGCCTAGAAGATGTACCGGTATCAGAGCTCACTCTATTAAACTCACCAGACATCATGTCTCTACATGCAGGGCTTATGCAAAAGGCAGTTTTGTTAGATTTTGCTTGTACTGGTCAGATACCGGGAAACCCATTATCCAGAAAGCTCTGAATTACGGAATGGTTGTCTCCCATAGACTCCATTATAATCAAAGATTTTTTAAAATTTCCTTTTTTCTGTAACAAAACAGTAGCTTCTACTTGATCCACACCAAGATATAATTAATCCTTATTGGAAGCAAAACCAGTCTATTGGGTTTGTTTAATGTTTACATGATTTTCTAGTAGACTTCAGGTATGAAGATCCAAATTACTGAAAGATCCCTTATCCAGAAAACCCCAGGTCCCGAGCATTCTGGATAACAGATCCCATACATGTACTAGTTTATATAAACTGCTGTGTAGAAATGGGGGCAGCCATTTAAAGGAACAGTTGCACGAAAAATAAAAGCATTTAAAAAAATAATGTCCGTTGCCCTACATTGATAAGTGTATATTTTAGAAAGCTATTCTTGTTTACATGATTAAGCTGGCCATAGACGCAAAGATCTGATCGTACGAATCGAGGATTCGTACGGTTTTCGAACAATGTGGAGAGTCCCGACATTTTTCGTCCGGCGGAGATTGGTTGTTTGGTCGATCAGACAGGTTAGAAAATTTCTGTTGGCTGCCGATAATATCTCTGCGTGTATTGCCGATCGTACGATTTTCAGTGGGAGACTGTCACTAGTTTTGGTTGGATATAGATATCGTACGATTGCTGTTAGGGGCAGAACATTGCTGATCTGTTCTTTAACTAATCTGACTGGTAAGACTTTGATCTGAATGGTTAGTGGCGGGTCGGGAGATGGGAAAGTCCGATCGTACGATGATTCGTATGATCGGATCTTTGCATCTATGGCCAGCTTTAGGCTGCTATAGTCAGGGGGGCAGCCATTTAAGTTGTAAAAGGAGAAAAGTCACAGGTTACTTAGCAGATAACAGATAATGGTATAGTGCTGAGTGCATTTGTTATGTAACCTGAACCTTTAATGGCTGCCCCTATAACTACACAGCAGCTTGTTTATACACTATAGATCTTTAAAGGGCATGCAAAGTCTAAAATAGAATAAGGCTAGAAATGCTGTATTTTGTATACTAAATATAAACATGAACTTACTGCACCACAAGCCTAATCAAACAATTTATGCTTTCAAAGTTGGCTACAGGGGGTCACCACCTTGTAACTTTGTTAAACATCTTTGCAAGACTAAGACTGTGCACATGCTCAGTGTGGTCTGGGCTGCTTAGGGATCGTCATAAACAAAGCTGCTTGAGTTCTGCATGGCTGGGAAGTAAGGCGGGGGCTCCCCCTGCTGTTCATAAGTATGATTGTTTCCCTGCTCAGCAGGGACCATCTGACAATTCCTATCCACAGCAATAAATGAAGAGAATTTCACTGCATACAGTCGGGTTTCTTATAAAAAACGGTACACATTTTTAAAGTATATTGGAGATAGGTTTCTTTTTCATTAAAGAAAGTAAAAATTTTTCCTTGCCTTTACATGCCCATTATATTAACCTAAAATACCCACACATTTTATGTTGATGTGGCCTTTCTGCCCCCTGGAGGAATGATTTGATTGGTAAAATGATGCAGGTTTACATTACTTGTTGCCAACATTATTTTCCTAACTCTTCACTTTTGTACTGTGAGTTGGAGTGATATCACCCTTTCCCCCCTCAGCAGCCTAACAGAATGGGAAGGTAACCAGATAGCAGCTCCCTAACACAAGATAACAGCTCCCTGGTAGAAATAAGAACAGCACTCAATAGTAAAATCCAGGTCCCACTGAGACACATTCAGTTACATTTAGTAGGAGAAACTACAGCCTGCCAGAAAGCAGTTCCGTCCTAAAGTGCTGGCTCTTTCTGAAAGCACATGACCAGGCAAAATGACCTGAGATGCACCTACACACCAATATTACAACTAAAAATACACTTGCTGGTTCAGGAATTAAATTTTATATTGTAGAGTGAATTATTTGCAGTGTAATTTAGAATTAAAAAATACACCATACAAATCATGACAGAATCCATTTAAGTGTGCCTTTCAGTTTGACACCTTACACGATTATTTTCTTTTCAGTGAATTTTGAATCTCCATAAAAATGAATCCCAGTGCTCCCAGCTACCCAATGGCTTCCCTGTACGTTGGAGACCTTCATCAAGATGTAACGGAGGCCATGCTTTATGAGAAGTTTAGCCCAGCTGGTCCCATTTTGTCAATCCGAGTTTGCAGAGATATGATTACACGACGCTCACTTGGATATGCATATGTCAACTTCCAGCAACCAGCTGATGGTGAGACTTGAGTTTTTTTTTAGTTACAGGTGTTTATCCAGGGATCTGACGCTTTGCCCCCTCAAGTAATACTGCCTATCTCTATCATCAGCTTCCTTATAGTACTGTTATAGATCAGGATTATGGAATGTACTGTTTTCATTAATATTCTGCCTGTTATGTGGAAATAGATCCTTCAGGTAACGTTGGGCAGCACTTTCAATTTTTCCGGGCAGCATACGATTCAGGAAAAGGAAAATTATACCTCAAATTGAACACTTAAGCAACAGTTTCAGTTTATCATATTAAGTGGCATATTAAAGAATCTTACCAAACTGGAATATATATTTAAGTTAATATTGCCATTTTACATCTTTTGCCTTGAGCCACCATTTTGTGATGGTCTGTGTGCTGTCTCAGAGATCACCTGACCAGAAATATTTCAACTCTAACTGTAACAGGAAGAAGTGTGGGAGCAAAAGACTCAACTGTGTCTGTTAATTGGCTCATGTGACCTAACATGTATGGTTTGTTTGTGTGCACATTGAATCGTACGATCCCAGGGGGCGGCCCTTATTAAAATGGCCATTTTCTATTTATAATAGAAAAGTATATTATGAAAATGGTTTATTTACATGAATCCGTGTTTTACATATGAGCTGCTTTATGCAATATCTTTTTATAGAGACCTACATTGTTTGGGGGGTATAGTTTTCCTTTGAGGAATGGTCTATAGGTCCTGACTTTAACACTTATCTTCCACTGAGCTGTTAAAGTCCGGGCATCCCACTGTTTAAAATGAGTGAATAGCTTTGCAAAATAATGTGGCACTCAATTCTGTAGCTAGTAAAGGGTATAAAAGGTGGGAAGTGTAGAAAGGGTATTTTAACCAGGTCTTAGTTGCTATTTATTATGTATACCCACTTGGAAACCATGTGCTGAAAATGGCCAGACAAGCTTTACCTGTCTATCTGGAGTTCCTACCAGCCATGATGCACCATTGTGTACAGACAGGTGATAAATGCAAGCCCCAACCGCTCCAGGTAAAACTTCTCAGATGTAGTATGGTCATCTTATTATCAGCTTCGGAACAGAGATGTAGCACATAAGAATAGTTAGTATAGGGGTTGTTCACCTTTGAGACGACTTGGTATGATGTAGAGCAGGAGTGCCCATACTTTACTAATGAGGGGTCTACCTTTAGTGATGTTGCCCCATTATGATCTACATCCATAAAAACATTGTTAGCTTTCTGTTCCAATGAAAACATAAATATTGTATTGATTTATGTGCAAATTTATATTGCTAGGATTTACCAACAACTATTTATTATGTAACTTTAATAAATAAACCCTAACATATCTTAATGAAAATAATTAAACAGGAGGGTAATTTAGTCAAGCTGTTTGTTGACAAGTGTCTTGAGATCTACTCATCACCAGCTAAAGGTCTACTGGTAGGTCCCGATCTACGTTTTTGGCGCCACTGATGTAGTGATATTCTGAGACAATTTGCAATTGTTTTTCATTTATTTTGTGGTTTTTAAGCTTTTTATTCGGCAGCTCTTCAATTTGCATCTTAAGCAGTCTGGTAACTAGGGTCCAAATTACCTTAGCAACTATGCATTGATTTGAATAAGAGACGGGAATATGAAGAGGCCTGAATAGAAGGATCAGTCATAAAAAGTAACAATAAATTTGTAGATTTAGAGAGCATTCGTTTTTTAGAAGGGAGTCGGCGATGCCCATTTCTCAAAGTCAGCTTGGGGGACACAGGGACAATGGGGTTTAGCTAGTACCATTAGGAGGCAGGACACAACTACAAAAAAGACAACTGGCTCCTCCCCCACTGGCTATACCCCCAGCAGGCTAGAGAAGAGCTCAGTTTTAGTTGTGTCCTCAGGAGGTTAGGACAGAAGAATTTTTTATTTTCTACTTATTGTCTAGTCAGCCTGGCTGACACCAGGGGGTGACCTGAACCTTTACACTGTGTAAAGTACCTCGCTGGCACCTTCCAACGTGGGATCTGTCTCTGGGGTCACTAGTGTTTTACACAGACCACTCAGCCAATTCCTCTCCTTCCTTCACAGGAGGAGACCAGGCTGACCGGCAGACAGAACGGGGAGAGCGGTCTCCAGGACAGGTAAGTCCTACTGGGCTCCCTCTCCTCCTTCCCTTCTCCCTCCCCTAACTATGGAGGGCAGATTTGGGTTTCCCTCACCCCCCCTAACAACCTCACTGGAGAGGTAAGGGGAGTGATTTTTTCCTATGCCGTGTTTTCCCCTTCATTTCTGGGCGCATCCACAGAGCAGGGAGGGATTCCCTACTCTCTGCGCAGGGGACTCCTATTTATGCGGCTCCGGTCGCGGCTCCTACACACAGGGGTTTAGCCAGCCGCAGTGAGAGTACTCTCTCTGCTGCTCAGACGCGGTTGGATGCGCTTCGGATACGCAGTACTCGGACGCCAGTTTGGCATTGCGGAAGTGAATTCCCGCGGTCCCTGGCCTCTCGCGCGATCTTCAGCGCGCCCTTCTGACTCGCGGCCGCCATCTTGGATCGCGCACAAGGGATTAGACACGCACAGGCGCTGCTCCCAGACTACAGTCCTCTGGTAGCAGAGACACAGGCACCACTGCAGAATAGACAACTCGATTCTCTCCTACTGCTCAGATAAGTGTCAGGCTATTTTCGACTGGGTTATTCTCCCAGGTATTCTCCATATTTTTTCCAATATGTCTGATGGACCTAGTGCCAACCTCTTCTCTAGGGGGTCTTCCTCAGCCCTGATCACTTTTCTGTCTTGGGCCAAATGCCGCAAACATTTGCCCACAGGGCACAAATCAGCCCTCTGCAACCAGTGCTCTCCACAGCAGGTTTCTGAACCCTCACCACCTTCTCCACCTCTGGTGAATCAGGCTGCCCAGGGGGATCCCTTAGCATCCAGCCCTGAAGCTTCTCCTAGCCAATTGCAGGCAGCACCTGAGTGGGCAACCCAACTAGCCACAGGCATCCCAAAACTAGCACAGTCTCTAGACAAATTGCTTTCTCGCCTTGATAGTCCAAAACCCAGACCCTCCAAACGCAGGGCCCCCTCCCCATCCGAAGAGGACAGCGATTCTCCTCCCAGGCTCTTTTCACCCCCTGATTCAGGGGATGAACAGGATCATTCAGATGGGGAGCTTTTCTCAGATTCAGACCACGATGATTCTAGGATTTCTTCTGACACTGTGGACTCACTTATCTCCTCGGTCCTAGACACCCTCCACCTTCAGGAGCCGGAGGTCCGCGCAGAGTCTTCCAAGTCCCTCTTCAAGCGACGCAATAAGACTTTACCTATGTTCCCTTCTCACAACCAGCTTGACCAAATTATCCAACAAGAATGGGACACTCCCGAGAGACGTTTTCAAACTAACCGTCGGTTCCTGAGACTGTATCCCTTTCCACCTGAGCTTACTGAAAAATGGGCTACTCCTCCATCTGTGGACGCCCCAGTATCTCGCCTCTCTAAGAATACGGCATTACCAGTCCCCGATGCCAAAGACTCTATGGACAAGAAGTTAGAGAGTTTACTACGCTCCTTATTTGCAGCTTCTGGATCCTCGCTGAGGCCGGTCCTAGCTACAGCATGGGTCAGCCGGGCTATACAATCCTGGTCTGATACTCTTATCTCTGCTATTGCGGACGGAGCGCCACGTCACGAACTCTCGCAACTGGCATCTCAAATCAAGGAGGCCAATGACTACATGTGTGAAGCCTCCCTTGACGCCGCTCAAGCTATCAGCAGAGCCTCCGCTCTCTCGGTGGCAGCCCGCAGATCGCTCTGGATGAAGCTATGGTCAGCGGATCTTTCCTCTAAGAAATCACTGACCTCCATCCCGTTCAAGGGGAAGCTCCTCTTCGGCCCAGATCTGGATAAGATCATCAGTCAGGCTACCGGGGGTAAAAGCACTCTTCTTCCCCAACCTAAGGCACGTCCCTCCTTTCGGAAGAACAGGTTTTTTCGTGGCTCCCACTCCAAGAGCGCAAGATCTTCTCCCCCAAGACACTCCTTTTCCTCCAAGGGTCGATTCGGAAACAAACCCCGACCTCCCTGGCAGAACCGTAAGCACTCATCAAAGCCCACCGACAAGACTACTTCGGCATGACGCCGTCCTTCCCGCCCCGGACTCCATAGGGGGGAGATTATCCCACTTTGCCAACACGTAGGTATCTCTTGTTCAAGACACCTGGCTTCACGAGGTGGTTACACGAGGCTACCATCTGGAGTTTTCGTCTATCCCACCTCACCGATTCTTCATGTCCAGACTTCCACTAGACTCAGGCAAGCGTGCAGCTTTTCAGAGGGCCATCTCCAATCTTCTCACTGCGGGAGTGATTACTCCTGTCCCCCCGGACGAACGCTTCAGGGGTTACTACTCAAACCTGTTTATTGTTCCCAAAAAGGACGGCTCCGTCCGGGCCGATCGTAGATCTCAAAGAACTGAACAAGCTCATTCGTCCGAGAAAATTCAAGATGGAATCCCTCCGATCTGTCATCGCGGCGATGTCCCCAGGGCAATTCTTAATGTCTCTCGACATCAAAGACGCTTACCTGCATGTTCCCATTTTCCCTCCTCATCAGAGATTCTTACGCTTTGCCTTCCAAAGCTCCCACTACCAGTTTACAAGTCTGCCCTTTGGTCTCACGTCCGCCCCCAGGGTCTTCACGAAGATTATGGCGGCTGCCACCGCACTGATTCGCAACGAGGGGGTCTCCATCACCCCGTACCTGGACGACCTTCTAATCAAAGCTGCCTCCCCTCAGGAGGCCCAGCGCTCACTCCAGATCTCCATGGACAAGCTCCGGGACTTGGGTTGGGTTCTCAACCTGCAAAAATCCTCCCTAACCCCCTGTCAATCCATGAACTTTCTGGGCATGAACTTCAACACGCTCACCCAGAGGATCTCTCTCCCTCAGGAGAAGATCTTCCATCTCCAAGCGTTGGTTCGATCACTCCTGCAGAAGCCCCGGCATCCCGTGCGGTTCTGCATGAAGGTACTGGGTGTCATGGTTTCCACCATAGAAGCAGTCCCCTTCGCACAGTTTCACCTCCGGGAACTCCAGTGGAACATCCTCAGCACCTGGAGGAGGAAGTCCTTACTTCAGGAGATCCTCCTCTCTCCTCAAACCCGGACGTCCCTTCTGTGGTGGCTCAACTCCACTCACCTCTCCAGGGGGAAACGCCTCGGGGACCCCAGTTGGCGCATCCTCACGACCGATGCAAGCCTCTTCGGCTGGGGAGCCGTGCTCGAAGGCAGGTCAGCCCAGGGACAGTGGAATCTCACCGAAAAGAAGTTGCAGATCAATCTGCTCGAGATCCGCGCCATTCGCCTAGGCCTCATCCATTGGCAGCAGGACCTCGCGGGGCACGCGGTCAAGATACAGTCGGACAACTCCACGGCGGTGGCCTACATCAACCACCAGGGCGGCACAAGGAGCAGGGCGGCTCTAAGCGAGATCAAGATCATATTCCACTGGGCCGAGGCTCACAGCGTACAACTGTCCGCCATCTTCATTCCGGGTCTCCTGAACTGGGAAGCCGACTTCCTAAGCAGGCAGTCTCTGGACCCGGGCGAGTGGTCCCTGAACGACGAAGTGTTTCAAGAAATAACTTCAAGATGGGGCATTCCAGAGGTGGATCTCATGGCGACAAGGCACAACAGAAAGGTTCCAGCCTTCCTAGCTCGTTACAGAGACCCATTGGCCCTAGAGGTGGATGCTCTGACGGCCCCATGGCCCTTTCATCTGGTGTATGCCTTTCCACCAACTCCTCTCATTCCCAGGACGATCAGAAAGCTCCAAAGGGAACGGTCCACCCTCATCCTCATAGCACCGAGGTGGCCTCGACGAGCATGGTTCACCGACCACCTCAACCTCTCCGTCGCAGACCCGTGGCCACTGCCTCCTCTCCCAGACCTTCTCACTCAGGGTCCAATCCTGCACCCGAACCCGACTTACCTCAACTTGACGGCGTGGCTCTTGAGACCAAGATTCTGATTAAGAAGGGATTCTCTCCAGCAGTGGCACGCACTATGTGTGCGGCTCGGAAGCCAGTTTCAGCCAGGGCCTATCACAGGGTCTGGTCTACCTACCGTCAATGGTGTCTCACTCACAGGATTACTTTCGAGCGGTTCTCTCTGCCAACCCTTCTGGAGTTCCTGCAGGATGGCCTCTCTCTGGGACTGTCCTTGGGTTCCCTCAAGTCTCAAATCTCGGCCTTATCAGTGCTTTTCCAGAAAAGACTTGCCCTGATTCCCGACGTCAAGACCTTCATGCAAGGGGTGGCTCACGTGGCTCCCCCTGTCAGGGCTCCGGCACCCACCTGGGATCTCACCTTAGTGCTCAAGGCCCTTCAACTTCCTCCCTTTGAACCTCTGGGGTCGGTGCCCATTCAGTTCCTGACCTGGAAAACAGCCTTCCTCCTGGCTATTGCTACTGCACGACGGGTTTCTGAGCTTAGCGCTCTTTCCTACAAGTCACCTTACCTCGTCTTCCATCACGACAAGGCGGTCCTTCGTACCATCCCGTCCTTCCTGCCTAAGGTGGTCTCGGATTTTCATATTAACCAAGAGATCGTGGTTCCTTCCTTCTGCCCGTCTCCAGCAAATCACAAGGAACGGGCGCTGCACACTCTGGACCCGGTGCGGGCCTTAAAGTTTTACCTCTTCAGAGTTCAAGACTTCCGCAAGTCGGATTCCCTGCTGGTACTTCCCTCAGGATCGCGGCGCGGAGCAGCCGCCACCAAGCAATCCATTTCTCGCTGGGTCAAACAAGCTATTCAAGGAGCATACAAAGCCCGAGGTCGAACACCTCCGTCCAGGGTCACTGCCCATTCCACCAGGGGTGTGAGTACGTCCTGGGCCTTCAGAAATCAGGCTTCGACTGCCCAGCTTTGCAAGGCGGCGACTTGGACCTCGGTCCATTCATTCGCAAAATTCTACCATTTTGACACCTTTGCGGCATCTGACACTCACTTTGGCAGAAAAGTGCTTCAGGCCGCTGTGGCTGATACCACATGAGCCTCTTGTTGCCCACCCGGTTTGTTCGGGGACAGCTTTGGAACGTCCCCATTGTCCCTGTGTCCCCCAAGCTGACTTTGAGAAAAGGAGATTTTGTGTACTCACCGTTAAATCCTTTTCTCTCCAGTCACTTGGGGGACACAGGGCTTCCCTCCCTGGGACGAGGCTTTCACTTCCGTCAGACATGTTAACCATTTTTTTCTCTCGTTAGCAGTTATTGGGTTTTTTCAAAAGTTACATTGCGTTATGTCATATCCTGTTGACTTTGGTACAAACTGAGCTCTTCTCTAGCCTGCTGGGGGTATAGCCAGTGGGGGAGGAGCCAGTTGTCTTTTTTGTAGTTGTGTCCTGCCTCCTAATGGTACTAGCTATACCCCATTGTCCCTGTGTCCCCCAAGTGACTGGAGAGAAAAGGATTTAACGGTGAGTACACAATCTCCTTTTGAAAGCTGCAAAGAGTCAGAAGAAAAAGGCAAATAACTATAACTAGAAAAATAATGAAAGCTAACTGAAACAATTGGCCATTCTATAACATGTTACCTTAAAGGTGAACCACCCCTTTAACAGACAAGGAATTAAATTGGTAAGCCCCCCTTGCCAAAAAAAACTAGATAGGAAGGTGGCCATGCCTATGCAGTGTCTAGCCTGATTTGACCTGTTACTGTTGTGTGGTAACTATCAATGATGTAAAGCCCATAAACTTTGCTCAGCATCTGTATGTTACAATCTGTTTTTTTTTTCTTTAGCTGAACGTGCTTTGGATACAATGAACTTTGATGTCATAAAGGGCAGGCCCGTGCGGATTATGTGGTCTCAGCGTGACCCTTCTCTGCGTAAGAGTGGAGTTGGTAACATTTTCATCAAAAACCTGGACAAGTCTATTGATAACAAAGCCTTGTACGATACATTTTCTGCATTTGGAAACATTCTTTCCTGTAAGGTAGGTGCACAACTTCTTTATTCTTTCCCATTATGCATTTTTCGGACTGTATCTGACACTTGTGTTCTTTGTACAGGTGGTTTGTGATGAAAATGGATCCAAGGGCTATGGTTTTGTTCACTTTGAGACACAAGAGGCTGCAGAGAGGGCTATTGATAAAATGAATGGCATGCTTCTCAATGACCGCAAAGTGTATGTATCCATATAGTGTAATGTCGCTAGTCATACTGATTTGTTTTCCTGTGCCAGGCACCACATATGTTCTCTGTCTGGTGGGGTATACTGGGATATGGTATATGTGGCACACAACCTTCATTTCATTGTGCAAGAAGAATGTGTCTTACACACTACTAATCTCCTCTACTATCCATATTCTGAGCACTTGTAGGGTGTAAAAACATGAATAACTGCAACATTTTAATAGCAAAAAGCCCTATACTTACATTTTTTTTTTTTCTCTTTAAAGATTTGTTGGGCGTTTTAAGTCCCGCAAAGAGCGTGAAGCTGAGCTTGGTGCCAGAGCCAAGGAATTTACAAATGTTTACATCAAAAATTTTGGAGACGACATGAATGACGAGAGGCTCAAAGAAATGTTTGGCAAATATGGTAATCTTATTTTTCTTTTTGGGGTGGTGTAAAGATGGCTTAAATCACAAACCAACTCCCTTTAGGAGACTGGGCATGAAAGTAAAATGACTGAAGGTCCTTTAAAGTAAATATATAACCCTGTGTGTAAAATAATTGGGGATAAATGTGGTCCTTTAGTGATCCATCAATTATTTTATGAACTAAGGTGTGTGTGTGTGTATATAGGGTTACAGACTCTTAAGTTCCTTTATCTTACTGCTTAATTATAGTTATAATGGGGTGGTTTTTAACAATGTATGTTCCAAAAAAGTGCAGTTATACATTTTTTTTCTCGTGTCTTAATGATGTGGTTTTTTTTTTTTATAATTAGGGCCAGCTCTTAGTGTTAAAGTTATGACCGATGACCATGGAAAGTCAAAAGGCTTTGGCTTTGTCAGCTTTGAAAGACATGAAGATGCACAAAAGGTAGGGTTATCAGCTCGAATTTTTTAAAGGTTTTACTCAACTTGTAGAGTAGTTAAAGGAACAGTAACACCAAAAAGGAAAGCTACTAAAGAAGTTAGATTAGCCACTATACTGCAAGCTATATCACTATATTCTGCAGAATGCTTTACCGGAGTAAACGGCTCTAGAAGCTCTGTTTAGGATAGCTGCCAAACTAGCTTGGTGTGATATCACTTCCTATCGGTGTCTCTTCCTGCTCTCTCATAGCTCTAGGTTTAGGTTACAGCGAGGAGGGAGAGAGGAGCAAACTGAGCATGCTCAAGCCCTAGCCCTGGAAGTTTAATCTCAAAACAGGAAGTCTTATACAGAAGTCTAATAGAAGGGTAGAAATGCTGTTTCTTTTGACAGAGGACTCACAAAACAAAACTTTTGAGGGTTTACTGGAGTATTTATATAGACCTTTCTGATTAAGCTTACTAAATTTTCCTTCTCTATTAAAGCAATTACAACTCTTGGAAATTACTGTGGGATTTCTTACAACTTAGATGGTGCAGTGCTTTGAAGTGGTGGTCCTTTTATGTTTATCTTAAGTGATTAATAATCGAATGATAATTCACATCTCCTTTCACTTCAAAGGCTGTTGATGAAATGAATGGCAAGGATATGAATGGGAAGTCCATGTTTGTGGGCCGTGCACAGAAAAAGGTGGAAAGGCAAACTGAGCTTAAGCGCAAGTTTGAACAAATGAAGCAGGACCGAATCACCAGATACCAGGTTTGAGTTCTGCTTTGAGCACCTGTAATCTTTTGTGTACTGTACATTTAATATCAGATTAATTGCCATAAACACAGGTTCCTTTATTGCTGAATGTCACTTAATTGTGTTTTTTTTTTTTTTTAGGGTGTTAACCTCTATGTTAAAAACCTTGATGATGGTATTGATGATGAACGACTGCGGAAAGAATTCTTACCTTTTGGTACAATCACCAGTGCTAAGGTGAGAGGCTCAGAATATCAGAACTGTGTGGCAGGTTGCCTATGGATGACTTGCTCCCTCCATTTATTTAAACAATTGCCAAGTTGCACACTATTGCACTCAAGCTGTTTAATTTAATCCTTGCATGTTAAATCTTTTCTAAATCTATAGTCGCCAATATATTTTTTATACTCCTGTTTTCTACGTTGCTCTACGTTGCATTTACACTGTCTGCTTGTGGCACACTAAAAAAATTACAGAAATCCTTGTCAGGGTGTTTGCAGTGTTCTCTGTAGAGTCTGAAATTGTCTGGCTATACCCATACATAGGGAGACTAATGATAAAAATTACTGTGAATAATGGCACTGTATTTATACAGTTATGGGACCTTTTATCCAGAATGCTGGAGACCTGAGGCTTTCCAGATAACTGATCTTTGCATAATTTTCATACCTTAAGTCTAGTAGAAAGAAAATCATATAAACCTTATACTCGGTAAACTGGGTTTGCTTCCAATAAGGATTAATTATATCTTAGTTGGGATAAAGTACAAGCTAATGTTTTATATATTTATCGTTTATCAAGTTAACGTTTTATTACAGAGAAAAGGAAAACATTTTTTTTTTTTTCTTAAATTTGGATAAAATGGAGTCTATGGGAGACAGCTTTTCTGTAATTTGGAGCTTTCAGGATAGCGAATACCATACCTGTAATTTGTTTGTATGCCGCGGGTTCAGTGTTTCATACGGTCTGATATGAAGTCTTTTGGACGAGCCTTAAATGTAATGTTTAATTTAAGTTTCAATACATATTTGAGCACAAACTAAAAGCGGATATGTCTGTGGTTGGGGTTTAAATGCAGAATGCTTAGTTTTCTAAATGCTGAAAACTGTAAATAGATATTCACCTCTGGATACTTGTACAGTCTCTGTACTATTAAAGGAAAACTATACCCCAAAATGAATACTTAAGCAACAGTTTATATCATATTAAGTGGCATATTAAAGAATCTTACCAAACTGGTATATATATTTAAGTAAATCTTGTCCTTTTACATCTCTTGCCTCAAACCACCATTTTGTGATGGTCTCTGTGCTGCCACAGAGATCACCTGACCAGAAATACAACAACTCTAACTGTAACAAAGTGTGGCAGCATCAGAAACAACTTAATTGACTCACGTTGCCTAACATGTATGGTTTTTTGGTTCTTGTGTGCACCGTGAATTCTACGATCCCAGGGGGTGGCCCTTATATTTTAAAATCGCATTTTCCTGGTTATGTTTAACCAATGGCACATACTACTAAAAAAGTATATTAAGAAAATGGTTTATTTACATGAAGCAGGGTTTACATATGAGCTGTTTTATGCAATATCTTTTTATAGAGACCTACATTGTTTGTGTGTATAGTTTTCCTTTAAACATTTTAGGGCCATGGCACTTTTTCAGCCTGGTAAACTGCCCCTCCAGTTGACATGAAATGGGAGGCACCTGAAAACAGTCAGCTGCTTCTAAGCCAAATCTGTAACCAATTGGAAATCCCTTACTGTGTTCTACTTACCCTGACTTGTTTACTTTGTTTTACTTTGCAGGTAATGATGGAAGGTGGTCGCAGTAAAGGCTTTGGTTTTGTATGCTTTTCTTCACCTGAAGAGGCCACTAAAGCAGTCACAGAAATGAATGGTAGAATTGTTGCCACAAAACCCCTGTATGTTGCATTGGCCCAAAGAAAAGAAGAGCGTCAGGCTCACTTGACCAACCAGTACATGCAGAGGATGGCAAGTGTTCGTGTACCAAATCCTGTGATCAACCCATACCAGCCACCACCATCCAGCTATTTCATGGCAGCTATCCCACCGGTATGTCTATCTTTATACTTAAAGGGCATGTAAAGTCTAAAATAGAATAAGGCTAGAAATGCTGTATTTTGTATACTAAATATAAACATGAACTTACTGCACCACAAGCCTAATCAAACAAATAATTTATGATTTCAAAGTTGGCTACAGGGGGTCACCATCTTGTAACTTTGTTAAACATCTTTGCAAGACTAAGACTGTGCACATGCTCAGTGTGGTCTGGGCTGCTTAGGGATCGTCATAAACAAAGCTGCTTGAGTTCTGCATGGCTGGGAAGTAAGGCGGGGGGCTCCCCCTGCTGTTCATAAGTATGATTGTTTCCCTGCTCTGCAGTTAGGGACCATCTGACAATTCCTATCCGCAGCTGTAAATGAAGGGAGAATTTCACTGCATACAGTCAGGTTTCTTATAAAAACTACACATTTTTTAATTAAAGTATATTGGATATTGGTTTCTTCATTATATATTTTTTTCCTATTATAGGCTCAAAACCGTGCTGCGTACTACCCACCTGGGCAGATTGCACAGCTCAGGCCCAGCCCCCGTTGGACTGCACAGGGTGCCAGACCTCATCGTAAGTGGTTTTTTGTTTTTTTTTTTCCAGGGTTATTTCCATTTGCTATTGGCCAATTTGTTCTATTTGAGTTTTTTTTTGCCTAATAGAGAATAATTCATGTTTTTACAAATGTCCTGTTGCAATTAAGTGTATCAATATGTAACCTGTAATACATCAGCATTAAGTGGCAGATGTCTCTAGTCTCGACTAACTCTTTAGAAAAGGAGGCTGTTGACTTTAGAAAAGTTCTTAACTGGTAAAATGCTCAAATATGCTTATGCAATTCAGAACTATATATTTTTTTCTTTTTAAAAGCAAGTTACTCTTAAACTAGGTTAGGTCTAGATCAAATTGGAAAATTGCTGAGCTGTGGATTGAGGGTAAACTGACTAATAGTGGGTTCAGTGCATCCTTAACCCTAATACAATCTTTTCAATGAAACACAGCATTCCAGAACATGCCCGGAGCAATCCGCCCTACTGCTCCAAGACCACCAACATTCAGTACAATGAGACCGGCTTCTAATCAAGTCCCGCGTGTCATGTCAGCTCAACGTGTTGGTAAGGATTCTTGTATTATTGAGAGCATTTCAGTCCTTGACTATCTTGCAATTTGTTTGCTGTTGTAAAGCTTTCTTCTGTGCTTTGTTTTGGGATCCATGTTGGTCACTAACTTGATATTACATGCAATACATTTGCTGGGTGTAAACACTCTTGCTGATATAACTTGCAGAACAAGGCTTCCTTGGTGGTGCACAAACAGATTATTCAGCACTGAAAGTAGAATTCCAACATTTTACTGCCTTACTTGGTGCATGATGATTCCTTGGGTTACTTGCATTCTACATGACTATCAACTGGACCTGTTTATACGTCTTCACTAATGCTATCTATAGCCCAAAAAGTCTACAGAATGACCAGCCGTGGGCTTCATTAGTATTTAATGGCATATCTGGGTGTTGGATAAGTTATCTGTAATGCTTGGGACCTAGGGTTGTCATGCATAATATAAGCCATTGGGATTTTATTGGGAATTCATGTGAGTCCTGTGCAGAACTAATTTCTAAGACCCGGACACGCAGCCTGCGAACCAAACCGCAACCCACATTTTTATCCAATACCTGACCCGCAACTGCCTTATCCACAACCAGCCAACCTCCATCAAACAGGAAGTGACGCTGCAAAGCAGAAGTGATATCAAAGTGGGCATGGACAAACACATTTCATAAAACTATATAGACAATGTTACGTAATTTTGATGAGACCCGCGAGTATACCCACACCTGAAAATCCTCCCCTTGTTCTGCAGGGTGCCCACTTCTTTTGCAGGACTCTGTCAGGTTTAGTTTTGCAGGGCAGTTGCACCATTCTCAAGTGTCAGTTTATTTACATTGGGTGTATTTATAGCACTGTATGGTGCACCAGTCTCACTTCATACCATTCACCTGTATTACCTTAATGTACTATACCATCAAGATTGTAAAATGTTCTTTCTTTTAGCTAATACATCAACCCAGACTATGGGTCCTCGTCCAACGACTGCTGCTGCAGCTGCAGCATCTGCTGTCAGGGCTGTTCCTCAGTATAAATATGCGGCGGGTGTACGTAATCAGCAGCATCTTAATACACAGCCCCAAGTGGCTATGCAGCAGGTATGTGCTTGAATATTCTCCAGAATTCCTACTTGTAAAGATTGCCTCTCTGTTCACTCTCATGATGGCCACTGGCTTTTAAACCATTTTCCCAGGCTATAGGAATGTGTTTTCTAATGGTAGTTAAGTTGTTTAGTAATTCCAATCAAAGCATTACAATGAGGCTGTGTTACCTTTTGCAGGGACTGACCTGATCATTTCTTTTTCAGCCTGCTGTCCATGTACAAGGCCAGGAACCTCTGACGGCTTCCATGCTGGCAGCTGCTCCACCTCAAGAGCAGAAACAAATGCTAGGTATGTAAAATTATATTTCTAATGGTTTACCTTTGCTTTCCCCACCTGTATTTCTAATGTATTGTACACTCCTTCTAGGTGAGCGGCTCTTCCCACTTATCCAAGCAATGCACCCAACTCTGGCTGGCAAAATTACTGGAATGCTTCTGGAGATTGACAACTCGGAGCTTCTCCATATGCTTGAATCACCAGAGTCACTGCGCTCAAAGGTACAGTGATCAATTTGGTCCGTTATAACTGGTTTACTATAGCCGTGCGACTTTTCTCTGAATGAGATTTCATGTTCTTTTCAGGTTGATGAAGCTGTTGCTGTGCTTCAAGCCCACCAGGCTAAGGAAGCTGCTCAGAAGGTTGTTAATGCAACTGGAGTGCCAACTGCTTAAGATGCATGTAAGTTTTATTTGTCCATAGCCCTCTTCCAGCTTCTTGGGGTTCCCTTCAAATTCAACCTTTAGTATCTTGTGGATTGTAATAATTTATAAAGCCTTGCTGTACAGGCTAAATTTCTTGCTGTTTGTAGCAACCATGTTGCACACGTGATGATGTTGGGTATAGCAAAGGTATAGTTTAAAAACATTAACATGTAGGGATGCACCGAATCCACTATTTGAGATTCAGCCGAATACCAATCTGACTCCAAATTTGCATATGCAAATTAGGCAGGGACGAGAAAAGTGGAAACAATTCTTCTTTTGTGATGTAAATTCACGTGGTTTCCCTACCTGCCCCGAATTTAGATATCAAAATTCTGATTCGGTTCGGCCAAATCTGAATCCTGCTAAAAAGGCCGAATCCTGTATTGGGTGCATCCCTAATAACATGTTGCACAACTGAACAATCATAGGATTAGAATTCTTAAAAGCAAGACCATAACTTTTAGTTATATAAGTTTTAGATAGATAGATGATAGATAGATAGATAGATAATAGATAGATGATAGATATAGATAGATAGATAGATGATAGATGATAGATAGATGATAGATAGATAGATAGATGATAGATAGATGATAGATAGATGATAGATAGATGATAGATAGATGATAGATAGATGATAGATGATAGATAGATGATAGATAGATAGATAGATAGATAGATGATAGATAGATAGATGATAGATAGATGATAGATAGATAGATGATAGATAGATAGATAGATGATAGATAGATGATAGATAGATGATAGATAGATGATAGATAGATGATAGATAGATGATAGATAGATGATAGATAGATGATAGATAGATGATAGATAGATGATAGATAGATGATAGATAGATGATAGATAGATGATAGATAGATGATAGATAGATGATAGATAGATGATAGATAGATGATAGATAGATGATAGATAGATAGATAGATAGATAGATAGATATAGATAAGACACTATAATTTGAAAAGCTGAATTCAGAATTCAAAAACTAGTATAAAAAAATTGATAAGTTTTAATTCTATACCATATACTAAATTACCCAAAAGTGAAAATACTCCTCAGAGACTTGATAATATAGTAATAGACCAGACAGAACTTGCTAGACTGTATTTACAATTAAAATGTCAGTTTGCACCAAGCATTTAAAATTGTGCTTAAGTAATCAAATAATGTGAATTTTTTTTCTATTAGGCAAATTGGAACTTCAGCGCGAACTTCACTTCACCAGAGAAAACTATCAAAACATCGAAAAATTGAAATGTTGCAAAAACACTGCAAAACATAAAATCAAATAAAAAAGGAAAGGAAACGTTAATGCCTACGTACAGAGCAAATGCCAGGGCTGGCACAACATTGCTGGTCCTAGATATTTAAAAAAAAAAGTACAAAAAAATAGTAAAATATAAAACTGAAACTAATTTTTTGTTTTTAGACCCGGGGAAAGGCATTTTGAACACAGTACGAGAAGTTAAGCATTCCTTTCTTTGATTTTGTAATTCTTTACTGTGGAAAAGCTCAGAATTTCACCACTGTTATAGCAGTTTGTGGGAAATGAACGCTGAGCACAAACATAATTTGGATTATAAAAGTCTTGCTTTAATAAAAATTACTTTAAAACATTTTGCATCTTGCCTTGTGTGTGTTCTAGAGACCCCCCCAAACACTGAATTCACAGTGGAGCAAGTATCATGATATGGGGATATAGAGAAGAATTGTGGAATGTAACAGGTTGTTGGAATTTGGTGGACTCCATGTAACACAGATGTGCAGCAGTTATCAGATACACTGATTATACAACTAAATATTAGTTGTCATTCAAAGGAAAGCAAAATCTTGAAACATTTTTCAATTTACACAGTAAATGTTTGAGTTTGTAAAGAAGAATGCAGCCACTGCTATTTTTTGGAACAGCCTAATCACTTTTCTGGAAGGAATGACAAATTTGAATAACAATTGTTCGTTTTGATTTGGAATAGAATGCAGGCTGAAGGCTGACTAAGCCGTTGGCTGTATATGGGATGACGGCTGCTGTGTAAATTTAAGGAGTTGAAGAGTAATTGGCTGTTGGGTAGCTGGGTAACCAAGTGTATTCATTTAACAGGTAGCACTGAGGCAGCCTAATGGTCAATTTGGGTCAAGTGACTGGGCACACCGGGTATAAATAAGCCGGAACCTAAGGGGTAACAGTCACTTTTGAGCTGGTCTTAAGATGCTCAAACATTCTCAAAATTTGCAAGAACCACCTCTTCCCAGGAGCCGTCATCTTAGGGAGGAACTCCACGGTGTGGCGCGAGCCGACAGGTCACCATGCGAAATAATGGCAATATTAGCGGCTATCGTGTCGTCTTAGACCCAATAGGCAGATTTCAGGAGCTTTCAGAGGGGTTAAAGTGAGAGTATTCACTATATAGGCAGTTATCTTCTCCCAATACCTAGATTTTATAGGGCCTATCCATATCATATGCCAAAGTAATCCATCCCTTTCCCCATATGCCAGAGAAAAGCCTCAAACGTATGGAAGTAACCAAATCAACGTCCGGCCAAACAAATTCTCATGTGCCACCTCATGGCAGTGTGTGTAGTGACAGTCCCCTTTGTCCGATGTCATAGCAGAAAGCTTGAGCCGTGGAACATAAGCCACCAAGATCTTAATCCTAATGGTGCAACAAGTCAAGGATAGGCTGGAGTGGTGGATGTCCCATCACAACCAATTTGATAGGCATAGACCATGGGGCTGTCTCCCTCGGGAAGTAATATTGACATTCCAGTGGCTGCTCAAAGCATATAGACATTTGGTTGCAACACTGCATCCAGCTGAATGGAAAGTACAGTAGTTTATTTCTTATGAGCTCACACAATACTGGAACTTTGCAATAAAGGGGATTCTGTCATGATTTTTATTTTTTTTTTTCTAAATTAAACTTTCCACTGCAAATTCACTCTACAATATAAAATTTCATTCCTGAACCAGCAAATGTATTTATTTTTTTTAGTTGTAATATTGATGTGTAGGTGCATCTCAGGTCATTTTGCCTGGTCATGTGCTTCCAGAAAGAGCCAGCACTTCTGCTTTCTGGCAGGCTGTTTCTCCTACTCAATGTAACTGAATAATATACAGAAATTGGAGTATATAGCACCTTCCACCAAACAGGAAAGCACAAAAAAAAAAAAGCTCGCTGAGCGAGTGAAACGCGCGTCAGGCGCCTCTGTTATTTTAGTTCAATTAGGCAGGTAGTACATCAGCTTTAACAAAAGTATTTTTGCGCCGTAATTCACCTTACCTCGGACCCGCCAGGGGGGGGAGGGGGGTCAATATCACTCCAACTTGCAGTAAAGCGTGACTGAAGAAACAGGAAAGCTGTTAGCCTACCTATCTAAGATTACTACGCTGTGGGCAATCACACACGGTGAATGTCACTGGAGACCACAGGGAAATAGCATGTGTATTTGCTGACTATTATACGAACCTATACTGCTCACAGGCGAATTAAACTAGCTCCCAGCTAACAAACTACTTACAAACCATCCTGTTGCCTAGGTTACATCCCTCCCATGCAGCAATGCTTGACAGCCGAATTACATCAGACGAAATACGAGAGGCAAATATATCTATGGCCCCAGGTCCAGATGGTTTACCCATTGAGTGGTACTGAACACTAGGGGAAAAGACAGCAGGTACAATATGTGAAATCCTAGAGCAGGCAAATAAGGAAGATAGACTCCCACCCTCCTTCACCAATGCACTCATTGTCTTGATTCATAAAGAGGGGAAAGACCCAGCACAATGTGGATCATATAGTCCCACTGATCGATGTGGACGCCAAAATATTGGCAACGGTACTGGTAGTTAGACTTCAACAGGTTATCACACAGTTAGTCCAACCTGATCAGACCGGATTTATGCCCAAGAGGTCCACAAATATCAACCTGAGAAGGCTATACTACAACATAAAAGTCCCAATCCGGGATCCAGGGTGGTTGTCTCCCTGGATTCTGAAAAGGCATTCGACTCAGCTCTCCCTTCCTGGAGTCCAGTATCAGTCCTAAGTACTCTTATCGTTTGTGTTGGATGTAGGTGCAACTTGTTGAAGTTGATCGTCCACCCTAGCCCGGGCCAGGGTGTGTAAGACCTGGGATGTATAGAGAAGGACTACGTTTGCGGGTGGGCCTTAGACGAGAAGATCGTCCAAATAGGGCATAACGGTAATTCCCTTGAGTCTTAGCTCCTCTAATGCTGCCGCCATGACCTTGGTGAAGGTGCCTGGGGCTGACAATAGGCCGAAGGGTAGAGCTACGAACTGCCAGTGTTTTCCGTTCACACAGAATCGGAGAAAACTGTGGTGGGCCAGGTGGATCGATATATATGAAGATATGCGTCCTTGATGTCGATGACAGTCATGAACTAGTCGTCTTCCATAGAAGCTAGGACTTACTGTATTGTTTCCATCTTGTAGTGGCACCTTCTGACGAAAGAAGAGATCCTTGAGGTCTACGACCGGTCTGAGGGAGCCATCTTTTTTGGGGACTATGAAGAGGTTGGAGTAGTAGCCTCTTCCTTTGGCCGCTGGCGGTACTGGTTTAATGGTTCCCGCCAAGGCAAGGTCTCGGATGATGGATAGGAATTTGGCTCGGTCTGGATTTTTGTTTGGTAGTCTGGATACGAAAAATCTGTGTGGAGGTGGTTGAGTGAAGTCTATCAAAAGTCCTTGTAACACCACCCGGAGGACCCACCGGTCTTGTGCTTTGCTTTCCCACACCTCCTGAAAGGATTTGAGACGGCCTCCTAGGGGGATCCGTTAGGGGGTCGGCACGCCTATATGCGGTGTTGGATTGTCCTATGAGGACTTGGGAAATGTCTTGGAGGATGGCCAAGAGTGTCTTCATTTGCCCTGGTAGCGGGAGCGAAAGTTAAAATTGGATTTTTCTGTTTGTGTCTTTGACCTTTGGCCCTGTCTAAAAGGACGAAAAAAGGTTCTCCTCTTAGAGGGTGTTCTCTTGGCTCTAGTTTGTGGGAGGATGGTGCTCTTGCCACCGGTCGCCAGTTCGGCTCAGAATAATAGTTTTCCCTGGAAGGGTATGCTGACTAGGGATCGCTTGGATGTTAGGTTGGCAGACCAAGTCTTCAGCCACAGGAACCTACGGGCAGCCACAGATTGTGCTGAGGCCTGGACGACCATCTTTGCTGCGTCTCCAATGTATGTTGTGGCGTCTGCTATTTGGGAAAGGAGATTGTCGGTAGTTGGGTCATCTGACCCGATCAGCTGTGCCACTTGCTCTACCTAGACCTCCATGACCTATGCCACCCAGGCGATGGCAAAAATCGGCCGGAATGCGGAGCCTGAAGCTGTGAATGTGGACTTGCAGAAACCTTTGAGGCGTTTATCTATGGGATCCTTGAATGCGGCTGCATCAGCGACCAGGATGGTGGTATTTCTGGATAGTCTGGAGACCGGAGGGTCTACCGCTGGGGGTGAAGACCAGAGGTCAGTGCACTCTTTAGGAAAGGGATATGTCTTTGTGAAGCGCTTGGATAGCTGTACCCTGTGATCGGCGTTTTTCCATTGGGACTTGATTATTTCGTCAAGCTGTTCGTATGTTGGGAATAGGCATGAGCTCTTCTTTTGTCTCTTAAAGATGTTCTTTTCTGGCTCAATCGTGGAGGTGGAGTCCTCTATGTTCAACGTGTTTAGCGCGGCTTGTATAAGGCCGCCTACCTCCCTTTGGGTTCTAGGGGTGTCTGGATCAGGGTGTTCCTGATCAGAGTCATCATCCAACAGGACCTGGCCTTCCTCATCAGAGGGAGAGAATTGTTCCCTTTGGGAGTCTGGGCGAGAAAGCGTGTGACGTTTTGAGGTCCCGGGGCGGTTATCTGAGTGGATAGGTTGAGATAAGCGCTCAAGGACCTTGTCTAAGGGCTCGGGAATGAAGGCCAAGTGCTGAATGCCTGCAAGGAGAGGGATAGAGCCCTAATAAATTCTGGGTCTGAATTGCCGGGGGGGGGGGTGGTAGGGGTTCGGGGTGTCTGCAGGCCCCACACATAGTCAGCCGAGGCCGATTGAAATTTTGTTTTGCAATTTGAGCAGGCAAGAAAAGAGACCTGCGGGCGTGTTTGAGCTGAGGACTTGTTGGTCCTGGGCTCCTCTGCCTTGTCTGCCATTGTGCTCCTTCTCCCTTTGTCTAGAGCAGGGGTAGGCAACCTGTGGCTCCGGAGCCTCATGTGGCTCCGGAGCCTCATGTGGCTCTTCATCCTGCTTGCTGCGGCTCGGTCTTGCGGCTTTGCCTGTCACGTCATCTATACAGCCCTCACACCTGCTGGCGGCTTCTTGAGTGTGCGACTGCGGTGAGCTAGCGGTTAGCTTATCACGGTCACACACTCAGGTAGCTGCCAGCAGGTGCGAGGTCTGTATAGATATCCCAGGAGTGACAGGCAAGTCCGAGCCGCAGCAAGATGATTCATCATGGTCCTTACCGTGGTCATACAATCAAGACAAGACAGGGAAGATCAGCATGGAGCTTCAGAAACAGAAGTCACATTAAACAGATGAGAACACTAGCATTTTATAGGGTTATTCAGTGTTTAGTTTATTTCAAAGTAGGCCTACACATACACACTGCACTTCTGTTTTTTGTATTATGTTGTTGTAACAGTTAATCCTCTGATGAGGATTTACCTTACCCCCAACAGACTCGATAAAATGGGGAAAATACCGTTGTCAATTAAAGCCTACGCTTTAATGCTAAGGAGAATGGATTCCTATCTGCTCTGCCTTATTTGGGATGCTGGGTATTTATGATCTTGGCAGGTGTCCTAGCTGACTATATGAGAGAGAAGCTAAACTTTTCAACCAAAGTTGTTCGAAAAATCTTCAACACACTAGGAATGCTCAGGCCAGCTATATTTCTGTTAGCGGCTGGGTATACAGGTTGTAATTATACACTGGCTGTTGTATTTCTTACTTTGTCAACTACACTGGGAGGATTTAGTGTAACAGGATATGGCATGTAAGAGATGTGGGGAAAGGGATGGATCACTTTGGCATATGATATGGATATGCCCTATAATATCTAGGTATTGGGAGAATTCACTATATATTCATATATAGTGAATACTCTTGCTTTACCCCCTCTGAAGGCTCCTGAAATCTGCCTATTGGGTCTAATGGACAACATGATACCCGCTAATAATGCCAGAGTCCTAGTGAGCTCCCTGCTTTTCTATACTAAGAAAACAATAATAATGCTATGGATGGCCCCCTAAAACAGCAACCTGGTTTGCCGATGTTAACAAGATGCTCCGGCTAATCAAGTTGACCTGCGAAGCCAGGGGTCAGCCAGATGAATTTGAAAGGATATGGGGTGTCTGGCTGGAGACTCATATGTTAACCTTGCCATGACCAAGATGTATAAATGTACTATGCAACATGATATATACAAGAATGTGATGTTATGACTGCTGCTGTAACTCCCTGAGTTTTCTTAATTTTTTCTTTCTGCTTTAATTTCCTTCCCTCCCCCTTCTCTTCTGTATCCCCTTCCCCAGTTAAAACAAAATCAATAAAAAAAAAACAGTGGCTGAAGTTTTATCAGAGCACAAGTCACATGACTGGGGGCAGCTGGGAAACTGACAATATGTCTAGCCCCATGTCATATTTCAAAATGAAATATAAAAAGATCTATTTGCTCTTTTGAGAAACGGATTTCAGCGCAGAATTCTGCTGGAGCAGCACTATTAACTGAAAAAAATTCCCATGACGGTATCCCTTTAAGGAGTTTTAAGGAAAGCCTATGTCATATGTTGCTTCCACCTTGGTGTCCTAGGACATGGGTAGATTTTTGTACCTGGTTATAATCATATCTATTGAGATGTGCAACTCAGGCTCTGAACCTCCTGTCCCAAGGGTCAGGCTTTGAGGCCATTCGTGTTATAGATACTCAAGGTTGTATGAAGGGAATCTACTGTATTTCCTGGATATTATGTGACTTTCTATTGTGCTAAACTATAGAGGCCTGCTCTTACTAGAGATGGCGCGAACTGTTCGCCGGCGAACTTGTTCGCGCGAACATCGGGTGTTCGCGCTCGCCGGAAGTTCGCGAACGTCGCGCGACGTTCGCCATTTTGGGTTCGCCATTGTTGGCGCTTTTTTTTGCCCTCTCACCCCAGACCAGCAGGTACATGGCAGCCAATCAGGAAGCTCTCCCCTGGACCACTCCCCTTCCCTATAAAAACCGAAGCCCTGCAGCGTTTTTTTCACTCTGCCTGTGTGTGCTGAAGAGATAGTGTAGGGAGAGAGCTGCTGCCTGTTAGTGATTTCAGGGACAGTTGAAAGTTTGCTGGCTAGTAATCGTTTTGATACTGCTCTGTTATTGGAGGGACAGAAGTCTGCAGGGGTTTGAGGGACATTTAAGCTTAGGTAGCTTTGCTGGCTAGTAATCTACCTTCTACTGCAGTGCTCTGTATGTAGCTGCAGTGGGCAGCTGTCCTGCTTCTGATCTCATCTGCTGACTGCTGCAATAACAGTAGTCGTTGTAAGGACTGCTTTTATTTATTTTTTTGTTGTTTTACTACTACTACTACTACTACTACTACTACTACTACTACTACTATAAGAGCCCAGTGCTATTAGTCTAGCAGTGTTGGGGAGTGGGACTGGTGTGCTAATCTGCTGCTCCTAGTAGTTCAGCAGCACCAACTGTAATTTTTTTTTTTTAATATTCATTTTTTTTTTATTTTACTTTTTTTTATTTTACTACCGCTGTAGTAGTGTATAAGTTGACCTTTTAGGCATTATTTGCCCTGTAGGCATTTTTTGCCCAGTGTGTTATTCAACCAACAGCCATCTAGCTGTGTGACCTTGTTCACATTCTGTCTAAATATCCATAATATTACCGTCTCCAGAAAAAACACCGGAGTGACTTTTTTCAAGCAGCCATAATAAATTTTACGTAATCCGTATCCATCGCTGTAGTAGTGTATAAGTTGACCTTTTAGGCATTATTTGCCCTGTAGGCATTTTTTGCCCAGTGTGTTATTCAACCAACAGCCATCTAGCTGTGTGACCTTGTTCACATTCTGTCTAAATATCCATAATATTACCGTCTCCAGAAAAAACACCGGAGTGACTTTTTTCAAGCAGCCATAATAAATTTTACGTAATCCGTATCCATCGCTGTAGTAGTGTATAAGTTGACCTTTTAGGCATTATTTGCCCTGTAGGCATTTTTTGCCCAGTGTGTTATTCAACCAACAGCCATCTAGCTGTGTGACCTTGTTCACATTCTGTCTAAATATCCATAATATTACCGTCTCCAGAAAAAACACCGGAGTGACTTTTTTCAAGCAGCCATAATAAATTTTACGTAATCCGTATCCATCGCTGTAGTAGTGTATAAGTTGACCTTTTAGGCATTATTTGCCCTGTAGGCATTTTTTGCCCAGTGTGTTATTCAACCAACAGCCATCTAGCTGTGTGACCTTGTTCACATTCTGTCTAAATATCCATAATATTACCGTCTCCAGAAAAAACACCGGAGTGACTTTTTTCAAGCAGCCATAATAAATTTTACGTAATCCGTATCCATCGCTGTAGTAGTGTATAAGTTGACCTTTTAGGCATTATTTGCCCTGTAGGCATTTTTTGCCCAGTGTGTTATTCAACCAACAGCCATCTAGCTGTGTGACCTTGTTCACATTCTGTCTAAATATCCATAATATTACCGTCTCCAGAAAAAACACCGGAGTGACTTTTTTCAAGCAGCCATAATAAATTTTACGTAATCCGTATCCATCGCTGTAGTAGTGTATAAGTTGACCTTTTAGGCATTATTTGCCCTGTAGGCATTTTTTGCCCAGTGTGTTATTCAACCAACAGCCATCTAGCTGTGTGACCTTGTTCACATTCTGTCTAAATATCCATAATATTACCGTCTCCAGAAAAAACACCGGAGTTACTTTTTTCAAGCAGCCATAATATATTTTACGTAATCCGTATCCACCGCTGTAGTAGTGTATACGTTGATCTTGTGGGCATTATTTGCACAGTGTTTTCTTCAAACCGCCATCTAGCTGTGTGAGCTTGTTCACATTTTGTCTAAATATTGATAATATTATCGTCTCTAGAAAAACCACTTGAGTTACTTTTTTTCAAGCAGCATTCTTATATTTTACGTAATCCGTATCCACCGCTGTGTATACGTTGACCTTGTAGGCATTATTTGCACAGTGTTTTCTTCAAACCGCCATCTAGCTGTGTGAGCTTGTTCACATTTTGTCTAAATATTGATAATATTATCGTCTCTAGAAAAACCACTTGAGTTACTTTTTTTCAAGCAGCATTCTTATATTTTACGTAATCCGTATCCACCGCTGTGTATACGTTGACCTTGTAGGCATTATTTGCACAGTGTTTTCTTCAAACCGCCATCTAGCTGTGTGAGCTTGTTCACATTTTGTCTAAATATTGATAATATTATCGTCTCTAGAAAAACCACTTGAGTTACTTTTTTTCAAGCAGCATTCTTATATTTTACGTAATCCGTATCCACCGCTGTGTATACGTTGACCTTGTAGGCATTATTTGCACAGTGTTTTCTTCAAACCGCCATCTAGCTGTGTGTATTATCGTTTCCAGAATAACCAACTGAGTTTTTGTTGTTGTTGTTTTTTTAAAAATAATGCCAGGCAAAGGCAGGCCGCCACTCAGAGGCCGTGCTAGGGGCCGTGCTGCTATGCAATCCTGTGGCCCTAGCAAATTGCCCAGTTTTAAAAAGCCAATGACCCTGAACTCCCAAAATGCTGAAGAGGTAGTTGACTGGCTTACACAGCACACCCCATCCTCTACCGTTTCTAACTTTACCACAACATCCTCCTCATCCTCCACTGCTATGGCCACCCCACGTAACACTTCCTCCACCACCGGTGCCCCTTCTTCACTGGAGTCAGAGGAGTTATTTTCCCATGAGTTTCTTGAACTGAGTAATGCGCAACCATTATTGGCAGAAGAAGATGAAGGAGATGAGGACGTTACACCAGATTTAATTCTGGCAGAGAACACGACAGAGATGGACATAATGATGAGTGATGAGGAGGAGGTCCCCGCTGCTGCTTCCTTCTGTGATGTGTCAGAAGAAATTGATGCATCTGAGGAGAATGATGATGAGGAGATTGATGTTTTGTGGGTGCCTAGTAGAAGAGAGCAAGAGGAGGGTAGTTCAGATGGAGAGACGGAGAGTCAGAGAGGCAGTAGGAGAATAAGACTTAGAAGAAGCAGGGAGGACAGCCCGCAGGGATCAGTAGGGCAACAACATGTATCGGCACCTGTGTTCAGCCAGCCAACGCACCCGCCATTGCCGCCAATGCCGCCAACTTCTACTGTTACCGCCAGATCGCACACTTCCAAAAAGTCAGCAGTGTGGGATTTTTTTAATGTGTGTGCCTCTGACAAAAGCATTGTAATTTGCAATGAGTGCAGTCAGAAACTGAGCCTTGGTAAGCCCAACAGCCACATAGGTACAACTTCTATGCGAAGGCACATGAGCGGCAAGCACAAAGCACTTTGGGAGCAACACCTCAAAGGCAACAGGCAAACTAAAAGCCACACTCCTTCTGGTCCAGCATCTTAATGCTCTACCTCTGCTCTCCTTGACCCATCTGAACCACCCTCCACTCCGCCTTCCACCTTGACCACCTGTTCCCATTCCCAGTCATCTGCCACCAGCCAAGTTTCTGTGAAGGCCATGTTTGAGCGTAAGAAGCCAATGTCTGACTGTCACCCCCTTGCCCGGCGTCTGACAGCTGGCTTGTCTGCACTCTTAGCCCGCCAGCTTTTACCATACCAGCTGGTGGACTCTGAGGCCTTCCGCAAATTTGTAGCAATTGGGACACCGCAGTGGAAGGTACCCAGCCGCAATTTTTTTTCTAAAAAGGGAATACCACACCTGTACCAACATGTGCAGAGCCAAGTTACCGCATCTCTGTCACTTAGTGTTGGGCCAAAGGTCCATATGACTACTGACGCATGGTCCTCCAAGCATGGTCAGGGCAGGTATGTCACCTACACTGCCCACTGGGTGAACTTGGTAATGGCTGGGAATGGGAAGCAGGGAATGGGTAGCTCAACAACAACAACAACAGTGGAGTTGGTGTCACCGCCACGGATTGCACGCGGTTCTGCCACCACCTCTACTCCTCCATCGCTCTCTACCTCGTCTTCTTCCTCTTCTTCTTCTTACTCTGCTGCTGGGTCCTCCTTCTCCTCCTCCACACCTGTGCACCCCCAGCTCCCCCTAGGCTATTCGACGTGCCAGGTACGCCGTTGTCACGCTGTCTTGGGGATGACGTGCCTGGAAAGCAAAAACCATACCGGATCTGTACTCCTGTCATCTCTGCAGTCACAGGCCGATCGGTGGCTGACCCCACACCAACTGCAGATCGGAAAAGTGGTGTGTGACAATGGAAGCAATCTGTTGGCAGCGTTGAGACTGGGAAATTTAACACATGTGCCCTGCATGGCACATGTGTTAAATTTAATAGTCCAACGTTTTGTCTCCAAGTACCCAGGATTCCAGGACGTTCTCACCCAGTCCAGAAAGGTGTCGGCCCATTTCAGACGTTCCTACACAGCCATGGCACGCCTTGCTGACATTCAGCAGCGCTACAACATGCCAGTCAGGCGTTTGATTTCTGACAGCCAGACTCGCTGGAATTCAACGCTCCTTATGTTGGAACGTCTGCTGCAACAACAAAGGGCCGTCAACGAGTACCTTTTTGAACTGGGTGGTAGGACTGGATCTGCAGAGCTGGGGATTTTTTTCCCCCGTTACTGGGTGCTTATGCGCGATGCCTGCAGGCTCATGCGACCTTTTGAAGAGGTGACAAATATGGTCAGTCGCACCGAAGGCACCATCAGCGACCTAATACCCTTCGCTTTCTTCCTGGAGCGTGCCGTGCGACGAGTGACAGATGAGGCTGTAGACCAGCGTGACGAGGAGCTGGAAGCGCACGATTTCTGGTCGGAATCACCAGAACGAACCCAGGCACCTGCTGCAACGCAGGGAGAGGTGCCAGAAGTGGAGTCAGAGGAGGAAGGTGGCTTTGTGGAGGAGGAGGAGGAGGACCAACAGGAGCAGGCTTCCCACGGGGCTAGTGGTGACCTTTTGGGGACCCCTGGTCTTGTACGTGGCTGGGGGGAGGAGACCGTGGATGATGCAGTCCTTGATAATGAGGAAGCGGAGATGGATAGCTCTGCATCCAACCTTGTGAGAATGGGGTCTTTCATGCTGTCATGCCTGTTGAAGGACCCCCGTATCAAGAGGCTTAAGGAGAAGGACCTGTACTGGGTTGCAACGCTACTAGACCCTCGGTACAAGCATAAAGTGGCAGAAATGTTACCAACATACCACAAGTCCGAAAAGATGCGGCATTTACAAACCAGCCTGCAAAACATGTTGTACAATGCTTTTAAGGGTGATGTCACTTCAGGAACTCATCAACATTCCAGGGGCAGAGGTGCCAGTAATCCTGCCACGAGCACACCTGCAAGGACAAAGCCCTTTGGCCGGTCTGTAACATCAGACATGCAAATGTTTTTCTGTCCAAGGCAGCGCCACAACCCTTCTGGATCCACCCTCAAAGAACGCCTCGACCGGCAGGTAGCGGACTACCTGGCATTAACTGCAGATATCGACACTCTGAGGAGCGATGAACCCCTGGACTACTGGGTGCGCAGGCTTGATCTGTGGCCAGAGCTGTCACAATTTGCCATGAACCTCTTGTCTTGCCCAGCCTCAAGTGTGCTCTCAGAAAGGACCTTCAGTGCAGCAGGAGGGATTGTAACTGAGAAGAGAACTCGCCTAGGTCACAAAAGTGTCGATTACCTGACCTTTATTAAAATGAATGAGGGGTGGATCTCGGAGGGTTACTGCACGCCGGAAGACTTGTTCTGACTTCTATGCAGCTGTCCTTCTCTTCAAGCCTCATGACTCCACACACAGCTGTCCTTTAGCGTCCTCCTCCCTCCGCCACCGTTACAAACTAGGGTGCAAACCCTACTGGTTTAATTTTTTCTGGCCTCTGTGCTTCAGTGGCTGCAACCAAAAAAACTGGGCAAACAATGTCTACAAGGTCAACGTATGGCGAAAAATGACTATTTTCAGCATTTATATGGCATATTTTTTCTGGCAACTGTGCTTCAGTGGCTGCGTCCAAAAAAACTGGGCAAACAATGCCTACAAGGTCAATGTATGGCAGTTGTTTAAAGAGAACAGTAGATTACTAGCCAGCAAAGCTACCTAAGCTAAAATGTCCCTCAAATCCCTGCAGACTTCTGTCCCTCCAATACAGAGCAGTATCAAGCAGATTACTAGCCAGCAAACTTACTATCATCTGTCCCTGAAATCACTAACAGCTCTCCCCCTACACTATCTCTTCCAAGCACACACAGGCAGATTTTTCAGATAAATTTTTGCCCTTGATCCCCCTCTGACATGCCACTGTCCAGGTCGTTGCACCCTTTAAACAACTTTAAAATCATTTTTCTGGCCAGAAATGTCTTTTTTAGATGTTAAAGTTCGCCTTCCCATTGAAGTCTATGGGGTTCGCGAACCATTCGCGAACCGCTCGCATTTTTGCGCAAGTTCGCGAATATGTTCGCGAACTTTTTTTCCGACGTTCGCTACATCCCTAGCTCTTACTTTATGGCAGGGATTCTAGGAATACACTCAGGATCAAAGCCAGCATCACACACGCCAAATAGGATCAAATAGCCTTTATCTGAATGGCTCTAACTGAATGTCTCTAACATTAACAGCATTACTACTTGGGATGTCTGTGGCTGATTTAATAATGTCATTGATAAGGAGCTTAAGCTGACGCAGAGTAAACAGATACACACAAAGAATAAACTACTTAAAGGGATACTGTCATGGGAAAAAATATTTTTTTCAAAATGAATCAGTTAATAGTGTTGCTCCAGCAGAATTCTGCACTGAAATCCATTTCTCAAAAGAAAAAAAAAAACAGATTTTTTTATATTCAATTTTGAAATCTGACATGGGGCTAGACATATTGTCAATTTCCCAGCTGCCCCTGGTCATGTGACTTGTGCTCTGATAAACTTCAATCACTCTTTACTGCTGTACTGCAAGTTAGAGTGATATCACCCCCCTCCCTTTTCCCCCCCAGTAGCCAAACAAAAGAACAATGGGATAGCAGCTCCCTAACACAAGATAACAGCTGCCTGGTAGATTTAAGAACAGCACTCAATAGTAAAAACCCATGTCCCACTGAGACACATTCAGTTACACTGAGAAGGAAAAACAGCAGCCTGCCAGAAAGCATTTCTCTCCTGAAGTGCAGGCACACGTCACATGACTTGGGGCAGCTGGGAAATTGACAAAATGTCTAGCCCCATGTCAGATTTTAAAATTAAATATAAAAAAATCGGTTTGCTCTTTTGAGAAATGGATTTCAGTGCAGAATTCTGCTTGAACAACAAATGAACTCGTAGCACAAGCAAGTCAGAGCGGCAGCTGAAATATGGCGCCAACTGCATTGCACCGAGGGTGATGAGACACGGGCCCATTCTGGCTTTTTTGTCACTTACAAGAGTTCAATGGTCAGGTGACAAAATACTTGCCCCCAATTCATTATTTGGTAACTGAAATCAAAAGTCTTCTCTTCTAAACCCTGACTATAACACATCATTCACAGGGAATAGTGAGAGACATTGCACGTGTCTCGGGGGATACAAGTGCAGTAGTGGATGGGTGTTAAGCTGGCCATAGATGTTGAGATTTTTAAAAGATCAGATCCTGATCGTGAGACCACAATCTTCTCAGAACGATCGTATGATCCAGGGGTGTAACTACAGAGGAAGCAGACCCTGCGGCTGCAGGGGGGGGGGGCAGGAGGTATAGGGGCCCCATGAGGCTCTAACTCATATACAGTTCCAATAAATATTGGTAAAACAAGTCAACTGCTAAACATTTTGGGGGCCTGAAAAATAATTTGCTGTGGGGCCCGGTAATATCTAGTTACGCCACTGGTACGATCGTACGAATTGACCATCAACTAAAAAGACCAATTTGCCAGGAAAACAAAGGGAAGCTGCCTGCTTGGCCCTGCAAACATAGATACATTGCACGGGGACCAACAAAGATTTTTTGACCTGGCCGATGAATTTCCTGACAGATGTTGGCCGAAAAATCGTAAGATCTACGATTGTTCGAATCCCACTAACCACACGATAATTTCGAGGTATTGGTCGGGCTTTCCTAAAATCGGTCGTTCGGCAAGAAGAATGGTCGAGTCTATGGGGAGCTTTAGGCTTAGGCAGGGTATATACAGTTGTGATCAGAATAATAGCAATGTGTTTAAAAAAAGTGAATAAAGCTCAAAATCTTTATAATAGCTTTATTCCTTTAAGTCCTTGTACGGCAGCAACCATGAGATTTATTATTTGCAACCTGCTATGTAGGACAATGAAGAGAAAGGGTTAACCCCACCCATAAATAGGCACTCCCCCTAGGGATCACCAGTGTTTTTTGTCCTACCTGCGTAGGAGAGTGAGGATTTGTTGTCTGGTACTAATTCTTTTCTTTCCTTTTTTTCTAGGGCTGTCAAGTTCCGGGTCTCCAGGAGACTTGATGACCATAGGATTTAACTACTCTAGGGGTAGAAAATCCGGAGTCTGTAGAGGGGCCTTTTGGTTAAGTTGCCTGCCTGAGAAATCTTGTGCAGCCAAGGGTTTGCCCTTCTCTAACATGGAGGCGACTATTCCCACAGCGTCAAGATGCGTGCGCGGGCACAATGACGTCACAGAGTGCGCCAATTACCGAACAGAAGCTGAGGCTACTTTTACAGGTATGCAGTGGTGTTTTTAGCGCAGTTCAGACAAGGTCTGCATTCATGCTGGTTGTACTTGTGAGCTGCCTCCCCTGCCTAGGCTGCAGCCTCTTGGGCAGGTTGTGAGGTAGTTGCTGAGACTGGAAGGAGTGTACTGGGTGTGTTTCTAGGGAACATTAAGTTATTCACTGTCTGCTATTTTTCAGATTTCCTCCCCTTCTCAGCAAGAGATCCCTGTTGCTAAAGGTGGCCATACACGGGCCGATAAAAGCTGCTGACAGACCGAGTCAGCAGCTTATTGGCCCATGTATGGGGGCCCCCGACGGGCTTCCCCGATCGAGATCTGGCTGAAAGTCCTAAAAAGCCCGTCGGATCGCGGCCGCATCTGTTAGTTGATGCGGCCCCGCAATCCGACCAACCGTTCCCGTTCGTTAGGATTCGATTGTTGGGCCCTAGGGCCCACGATTGGATCAGCCCTATATTGCCCACCTCAAAGTGGGCATATCGGAGAGAGATCCACTAATTTGGCGACATCACCAAACAAGCGGATCTCTCCGTGTATGGCCACCTTAAGAAGCAGAGGAAATCAAAACAAATTCATTGTAGAGCTTGTGATACTCTGCTTCCTGATGGATGTGACAGGAGATTTTGCCAGGAATGTTTGGAGAGCTTAGCTCAGAAGGAGGTTACAGCTGCCACTACTCCTTCTACAGATTGGATTAAGGACGTTATTAAGACCTCTTTGCAAGAGATTTTAGTCCAGATGCGGGTTGATCCGAATACACAGTGTAGTGCTATTGCTATAGCTTCTTCTCCTCTAACCAGTCAGTGGCTTTTGGGAATGCATTCAGACCAGGGGAGTGGTTTCTGAATCAAGAAATATTCTTGAAAATGACGAGACGTTGGGACTTCCAGCTGTAGATTTAATGGCGACCAGGAAGAATCAAAGCTGAAAACATTCTGTTCCCTCAACAGGCAGGATCACCTGGATTTCTTAGATGCGATGTCAATCAGGTGGAATTTTCACCAAGTCTATATATTCCAACCATTTTCCATGATCCCCAGAGTCATTCAGAAGATCAAGAAGGAACAGGTCAAGACCATCTTGATAACCCCTTTCTGGCCAAGGAAAGTCTGGTTCTCGCTGTTGATGAGGATGGCCAGGAAGGAATATTGGGTCCTTCTTCAAGTTCCGGATCTTCTGACTCAAGGACCAATTGTCTGCCACAACCTTCCCAGGCTTCGGTTAACCGCCTGGAATCAGATATCAAAGGATATTTTCCCTGAGGTGATCGATATCCTTGTACAGTCTAGAAGCAATTCTACGAATAAGATTTATGGCAGAATCTGGAAAGTGTGTTTAGAGCCTGGTGTAGTGGGAAAAAGATTGCAAGTAACCAGCCTTCAATTCCTAACTTGCTAAAATTTCTTCAGGAAGGTTTCGACAAGGGATTAGCGGTCAATACCATCAAAGTACAGATTTCTTCTCTCTCTGCTTTTTTGAGTAAATCCCTTACTTCTATTCCACTTATCAAGAGGTTTTTGAAGGCCATATCTAAGATTCGACCTAAGATTTTTCAACCCCTTCCTTCCTGGAATTTGGAGCTTGTCCTTAGGAAACGATGTGATTCTCCTTACGAGCCATTAGAGAATTGCTCAATAAAATGTTTATCCTTCAAAGCTCTCTTCCTAGTGGCCATCACTTCAGCCAAACGTATTGGAGAAATACAAGCTTTGTCATCCAAAGAACCATACTTGTTTTTTGTTCAAGATTGTGTCGTTTTGAAACCTCTTCCTTTCTTCAGACCTAAAGTGGCCTCTTTATCCAATATTAACCAAGAGGTTATATTGCCTTATGTTAACCAAGAAGTTCAAGAAAAAGATTATCAGCTTCAGTTTCTTAGCCTAAAAATCTATGTGAATCACACCAAAGATTTTCGCAAAGATGAAAATTTATTCATCAGCTTTGCAGGGAAGACTAAAGGTCTAAAAGCTTCTAAACCATCTTTGGCAAGGTGGATTAAAGAAACCATTCAGATGGCATATATCAAAGAAGATCTTCCTCCGTTTCAGATTGCAGCTCATTCCACGAGAAAGATGTCTACGCCTTGGGCAGAAATTGCAGGAGTATCTTATGGATAATATCTGCAAAGCAGCGACATGGAGTAACCCAAAAACTTTTGTGCAGCACTACAGTGTGGACATCTTAGCCGCTCAGGAAGCTTCCTTTGGCAGTATGATTCTCCAGAGGGCGATGTAACCTTGAAACCCGCCCTTATTGCTCATTAGGTCTCATGGTTGCTGCCGTACAAGGCTGTAAGGGAATGAGTAAATTTATATTTACCGTAATTTACTTTTACCTTAGTCCTTACGGCAGCAAGAATTTCCCTCCCAAATAATAAAATATATTAAAGGGTATGTAAAGACAAAAAAATAAAATCCCATTTTTACTTTCTTTGATGGAAAAAAACCCTATCTCCAATATACTTTAATTAAAAAATGTGTACCGTTTTTATAAGAAACCTGACTGTATGCAGTGAAATTCTCCCTTCATTTACTGCTGTGGATAGGAATTGTCAGATGGTCCCTAACTGCTGAGCAGGGAAACAATCATACTTATGAACAGCAGGGGGAGCCCCCGCCTTACTTCCCAGCCATGCAGAACTCAAGCACCTTTGTTTATGACGATCCCTAAGCAGCCCAGACCACACTGAGCATGTGCACGGTCTTGCAAAGATGTTTAACAAAGTTACAAGATGGTGACCCCCCCCCTGTAGCCAACTTTGAAAGCATCAATTATTTGTTTGATTAGGCTTGTGGTGCAGTAAGTTCATGTTTATATTTATTATACAAAATACAGCATTTCTAGCCTTATTCTATTTTAGACTTTACCTGCCCTTTAAGGTTTATTTCCTCTTTAAATGAACATTCTGTGTTTTTCTAGATAAGCCTTTTCTTTTTTATATGCAACCTAGATTAAATCTGGCAAGCACTTTCGTGACCCAGTAGTTGCAATATCATTCATCCCGATACTGCATCTTGTGAACAAAAGGTCGAATCACCTGGAGGAGCCACATTTCTAGGCACCATCTACAGCTTCTTGCTGCTTATTTCCTACTCCAGGGTGGCGCTCATCTTCTTCATAAAATTCACCAGTCCAGGGAAGGTTTCTTGCGAGTAACAACACGGCCATATCATTCCATGATTCCTGGGACAAAACAGCAGAGCTCACACTGAGGGGTGTCTAACATATCCCCTAGTGATTCTGCTTTAATTACTGTATTATATGATCATTGGGATCAATTTTATGGATCTTACCCTCTAAGTAAAGAATCCCTGTGCTACTGTTTGTATCTGTAGTTAACCCATCCCCTGCCAGCACACTGGAGTCCTCGTATATTTCCCCGTTTATCTGAATGAAATGCAGAAATGTAGACTGTGTTGAGAAAAGCAGCCCAGTTGCAGGTCACATGTTCCTCAGAGCAATGCCCCCCCCCCCCCCAGCTTCAATGTACAGTGTATTGGTGTCGGCAGGCTATGAATCATTTTGGGTTTTTAGGTCTCTTTGAACAAAATGTTCCAGAGCCTTAGACTGCATTTACCCCAAGAGATCTGACCCAAATATATAAAGAAGAATTAATGATGTCTGGCCAAATATTTTCTTATTGGCCATGAGCTTTTTATTGTTTAATGCCAAGCAGTGGCCAGCAGGTGGCAATGTGGACACAGATCGTTGTGTTTAAAGGAGAACTATCACGAAAATGAAAATTTTATATAAGCGTCAGCATACGGAAATAAGAATCTTTGTAAATACAATCAAATAAAAATTCAGTGTTGTTTCTTCGCTATCCCGCTATCAGCATCTGCCTCTCTTAATTCTATCTCCATGCAGCAGTTGGGTGTCACATATTCATCAACAGTTAGATATATTGGATCTAATAGTCAATGAATATCTGACTGCATGAAGACAGAATGAAGAGAAACAGATGCTGAGAGAGGGATAGTGAAGATAAACTTGATTATTTCTGAAATGATACAGAATATTTAATTGATTTTATTTACAAAGTTTCGTAGGATGAAGCTTATATTAAATTTTAATTTCCCCTTTAATTATAGCGGAAGGCTGTCATCCCCTGAAAAACATTACATAAGATACATCAGATATACCTAAAACAATGGGGGTGTTTAAATGGGAACTCCACCCAAAAACTGCTTTCCGCATAATGAAATAAAATGCTACTTCTAATACATGTATTCATTAAATATATTGAAAGCAGATTCCCTGACGGCACATCCCATTGGAACAGTATAATCTCTGTCTCCTCTGTCCCGGCACAGTAGATTATGGCAGTGCAGGGGCAACAAGCTGTGCTTAGCATGTGTATATGCCACAAAGGGGCAGATTTATCAAAGGTTCAGGTGAATTTTCGAATGAAAAAATTTTGAATTTCGAGCTATTTTTTGTGTGTAGTTCGACTAGGGAATAGTCCAAATTCGATTCGAAAAAATGTGAAAATTCGAATATCTCTTTAAAAATTCGACCATTCACCATCTAAAACCTGCCGAATTGCTGTTTTAGCCTATGGGGGACCTCCTAGAACCCATCTGGAATCAATTGGTGGACTTTGTACAATCAAAGTTTTTTCTTGGGAAACTTAGAATTGATTGCGCTATTCCTTCGATTTGAATACATTTGATCGAAAACGGACCAAAAAAAAAAGCAACTTTCGACTTAATTTCAGTTGGTCTGTTTCTTAAATATCATCAGTGCAAACTAATGGAACACAAGTTGGTCTTTTTGAATTAGAATTTCGTCGTTTTTTTTAATTTGAAATTCGACCCTTGATAAATATGCCCCCATCGGTTGCCGAGGGGTCACAGACCCCCAGCATATCATTTCCCAGTTAACTAAAGATGTTGTTTTTGATGCAGATATGGAAGTGTCTGTGTATATATGTGTAAGTATAATGAGGTAAAGTCAAGTAATGAGACCAAACACAGCAGAGCACATGGCTGTGCTACAGAGAAGGAAATAATTCTACCCTGTCCCGTCCTCACACAGTGATTAACCTAAGCTTATCCCAAGCTCTAATATCTATGGCGTGTGCTTAGAAGATCTATCTAGACGGAAGCTGTTTGAGCACCCAGCAAGGTCATGTTGCTGTATCATGCTTTGCACTTACTAATGAGGATAAACACACATTCTATCTATCTATCTATCTATCTATCTATCTATCTATCTATCTATCTATCTATCTATCTATCTATCTATCGTGTGAGAGAGGTGATGTATGAGCGCATGTCCCTAGTGCACTGCTGCTATGACTTAGCACAAATGCCCGGGAAGCAGTTGCTAATTAGTGCAGGGAACCATAATAGCCAGTTACTGCTATACTGTGCCCTTAATTGCTCTTGAGATTTCTGGAGCCAGGTGTCAGTTTAAAGGGGAACTATCGCAAAAATGAAAATTAAGAAGCTAACTACAATCAATTAACAATTCTGCATTGATTCTGAAATAATCAAGTTTATCTTCACTATCCCTCTCTCAGCATCTGTTTCTCTTCATTCTGTCTTCATGCAGCAGTTGGGTGTCAGATATTCATTGACAGTTAGATCCAATATATCTTATTGTATAAAAACCAGGTTGCACGGCCACTGTGAGCAACATCCAAGGGGTTGGAGAACAGCATGTTGGGGATCACTGCTAAACAACATAATGGTGTTATCTGTTATCCACTATTTAACCTGTGTCATACAGTCTTTTTCCATTTTCCACCATGGCTACACAGCAGCTTGTTTATATGAACTATAGTAGTGTTTCTGAAGCAAACACACCAGTTTTACCAGTGCAGGGCAACACTACATTATATTAGCATTACTTTAAAACACTGTAACACAATTTTTTGATGTAACTGTTACTAAACTGCAAGTCGTTGGATGACCATATTGCATAGATTACAAACCTCCGGGTCTTGCAAATTTTATCATACGACTCACGTGACTTCTAATGTCCCACTATTTATGCCACAATGTGAAAAATGTTGCTGCACCTCGAGGTTGGCTGGAGCCATCTGCCCATTCTGTCCTTACTGGATGGCTGGAGATGTTGGCAGCATTCATTCCCTGATGTTCCCATTCTTAATAACAGATTCCTTCCTTATTATGCCAGACACCCAGCACAGAGAACTGAGACTAGGAATTAAACTCTTCCAAAAACATTAAACTTTGTTTATACTTTCTTCCCATAAGAGCAGACACTGTTCCCCCCCCCCACAAGTGATTTAATGGAACCCTATGGGGCCGATTCACCAAGGGTCGAATATCGAGGGTTAATTAACCATCGATATTCGTCTGGGAATTAAAATCCTTCGTCTTCGAATATCGAAGTCGAAGAATTTTAGAGCAAATAGTTCGGTCGAAACGATCGAAGGAATAATCCTTCGATCGAACGATTAAATCCTTTGAATCGAACGATCGAAGGATTATCCGTCGACCAAAAAAATTTAGAAAAGCCTATGGGGACCTTCCCCATAGGCTAACATTGACTTTGGTAGCTTTTAGATGGCGAACTAGGGGGTCGAAGTTTTTTCTTAAAGAGACAGTACTTCGACTATTGAATGGTCGAATAGTCGAATGATTTTTACTTCGGATCCTTCGATTCGAAGTCGTAGGTCGAAGTAGCCCATTCGATGGTCGAAGTAGCCCAAAATACACTTCAAAATTCAAAGTTTTTTTTACTTCGAATCCTTCACTCAAAGTTAGTGAATTGGCCCCTATATCTCATGGCCCATATAAGCTTATACAGTTGTGTTCAGAATAAAAGCAGCCATGCAGCGCCAGTTCTGACTCTTCAAATATTTTCAACAGCAATTTAGTTTAGGTCTTAATTGAGGTCTCTGAGGAAGTGCAGTTACACGAAACACATCAGACCTCAGACACTGTTTTATCAGTGTATCAGGATGTATTACATACAATTTGAAAGCAAGCGATTCTTCCAAAAGGGTCCCGAAGTGCGCCGGCACAATGCTTGGTGTGTCTGGTTCTGACTCTTTAACTATTTTCAACAGCAATTAAATTTAAAATTTGATTTCATAATTAGAATTATCCCAACAATTTTCATACCAGTTTATTTGATCGCCTGGTTGGAAAATTTGCCGGATAATGATAATATCTCTGCAACCGTATCCAGGGGTGACCGATATAATTTTGGGCACAATACTTTGTGCGATTGCCGTCTGTCAATGAATGGCCAGAACATTTGTTATTGTAATTTGTTATTGTTCCTACTTTAATCCTACAGTTTAAATCTGAATGGCTAAGTTTTAGATTGTTGCATTAAAAACAAATTATCACGACCAGACCGTTCGTCGTACAAGGACCAATATCTGAACGTCAACGTAAAGGGTAAGGCATTTTTTGGTAGCTAAAGGCATAAAATGTCTTAAATATATTGATAATGGGTTGAGTGCAGAGGACTCTTGTATTTGTCGAAATGCTAATGTACCCTAGAAACCAGACAGTGATTTGAATCAGAGACTGGAAAATGATAGGAGAGAGCCTGAATAGAAAGATAAAGTAAATAAAGTACTAATGTAATCCTAGCATCAGATCAATAGATGATTGTGACCAACTGAACAGCTGCTAAGAATGAGATTGTAAAGTATACTCTTTACATCAGTTATTAGTGCTGCTCCAGTAGACTTCTGCACTGAAATGCATTTTTCATGCTCATGTTGAAATCTGAAATAGGGCTAGACATATTGTCCGTTTTCCAGGTGCCCCCAGTCATGTGACTTGTGCTCTGATAAACTTCAATTACTCTTTACTGCAAGTTGGAGTGATATAACCCCTCCCTTTCCCCCCCACCAGCCTAACAACAGAACAATGGGAAGGTAACCAGATAACCGCTCCTTAAAGGACCAGTAACACAATTTTTAAAAATAAAAAAAAAACAAATGCATACATATTACTTACCTCCAATATGCTGATCTTTCCTGCCGTTTGGATAAGACATAGGAAAAAACTCAAACCGGCATTGTCCCACGGTGTCAAAGGGGTCTCTGCCATCTTCTTGCTGGTTCTCCTTCTCTTCTCCCCTACGTGCGCGCTGCTGTGTCTCTCTTCCTGGACTGACGTCACTTCTGGATGCTTTTCTCTGCTCACGCTCACAGCTGACAGCCGTTCAGTTACATTATCTCCCCGCTCTTTTGCCCAGCAGTTATGTTCACTCCTCCAGCATGTCTCTCTCTCCCCCTCCAGAATATTTTTGTCAAGATAATTTCTCTCTTTTCCCCGCACCCTTTACCTCCCCTCTCCCGGGACCCCTGTTCCTCCTCCTCAGGATTTTGTAACTCTGCAGCGTTTGTGTCCCCGCAGTGTTTCCCTCCCCTCTGCCGGCAGCCTTACTGTCCCCTTAACTTTTCTCTCTGCTGAGCATTTCTCCCCTCAGCCTCTCTGCCAGCAGCTTTTCTGTCCCCCAAACTTTTCTCCCCGCAGTCTTTCCTACCTGAGCATTTCTCCCCTCAGCCTCTCTCTCCACGCAGCGTTTAAGTCCCTGCAGCATTCTGTCCTCTCAGCCTCTCTCTGTGTGGGTAGCCTTTCAATCCTCAGTCTCTTTGCGCAGCAGTTCGCTCACCACTGCCTGCTTGGATGTTACCGGCTGCTCTGTGTTTTGACTTCCGGTTTCCCTACTTCCGGTTTTGTTTACAGAAACAGCGTCGGGAGTGCGCACTGGTCGCTTTTCGCCGTTTTCCATGTAATGGAGGAAAGGTATTTTGATTTTTTTTTAAAAAAAAAGCGCTAGGTGTGTTATATTAATTTATTAGGGAATGCCCATTATTTTTAACATGTAGAATGGATTTCTCAAATAAAAATTGACGTTACTGGTCCTTTAACACAAGATAACAGCTTCCTGGTAGGTCTTAAGATGGCCATAGACACAAATATCCGATCGTTCGGATCCTTGAACAATCTGACTTCCCCATCTCCCGACCTGCCACTAACCATTCAGTTCAAATAAAGTAGTAAAAGAACAGATCAGCCGATGTTCTGCCCCTACAGCAATCGTATGAAAGTTATGTCTGACAAAAGCTGGTGACTGAAAATCGTCCGATCAGCAATACACGCAGAGATATTATCGGCAGCCGACAGAAATCTTTTAACCTGTCCCGATCGACCAAACAACCATTCTCCGTGGGACGAAATATATCGGGACTCTCAACACACAGTATTCGGACAATCAGATCTTTGCGTCTATGGCCAGCTTAAGAACAGCACTGAATAGTTAAATCCAGGTTCCACTGAGACACATTCAGTAGGGGAAACAACAGCCTGCCAGAAAGCAGTTCCATCCTCAAGTGCTGGCGCTTTCTGAAGCACATGACCAGGCAAAATGACCCGAGATGCACCTACACACCAATATTAAGACTAAAAAAAATACACTTGTTGGGTTAGGACTAAAGGTGGCCATACACGGGCCGATAAAAGCTGGCAACAGACCGAGTTGGCAGCTTATTGGCCTGTGTATGGGGCTCCCAGACGGGCTTCCCCGATCGAGATCTGGCCGAAAGTCTGCCAGATCTTGATCGGATGGGACTAAAAATCCCGTCAGATTGCGCCAACACATCTGTTCGTTGATGCGGTCCCGCGTTCCTACCGCCCGTTCCCATTCGTTAGGATCCGATCTTTGGGCCCTAGGGCCCACGATCAGATCAGCCCGATATTGCCCACCTCAAGGTGGGCATATTGAAGGGAGATCCACTCGTATGGGGACATCACCAAACGAGCGGATCTCTCTGTATATGGCCTTTAAACTTTACATGGTAGAGTGAATTATTTGCAGTGTAAACAGCGATGATAAAAACGACACCATAAAAATCACAACAGAATCCCTTTAAGGCTACTGAATCACACAGGAGACATGTATCTTCCAGCTGAGACATCTACAAATGACGTGACATACAACAGAGTATTATTATTAGCTTTAATCATATCTTTAAAAGTAACCCCCGACCCAGTTCATTGTTATCTGCCCTTTTTCTCCCCCGTTTCTAAAATGTTCAATATTCCGAGGTGAAAGAAAGCGATGCCGATATTTAAAATGACAGTGTAAATAGTTGAAAAAAAAAAAAAACCCATTCATAAAATTTTTATTCCACTTACATCAACTTATTACACATGTTCTTTAACAATTATGCTTGGATTGTTCATGAAAATTTCCGTAAGACATTAAACAAAAGCTAGCCATCATCTCGAGTTATTCCCCTGGTAACTAGGTTGTTTTTTTTTTTGTTTTTTTTTTTACAGCCACATGCATGTTAGGCAAGTATCAAAAACGAAAATAAAACTGAAAGTTAAATAGGAGGGTTTGTTTTCCTTTTTTTCTGCAGCGCCAGATATACAGTGAAAATATAGATACCGAGCACAGAGTTTAACGCGTCAAGTACTTTTTCCTTTTGATCTTAAGTTGTTGAAACAATTAAATTACAGATAAGATGGAGAATAGCAACTTTAACAAAAGCAGAAGATTTAGGGAATTGGGGTTGTGACAGTTATGGGGTCCTTCCTCCATGGCTACTGATTGGACAGGGACTTGCCTTTTTTTTTTTTTTTTTGAGAGAACATTCAGTAAAAAGGACAGACAGAGACTAGGAGGGTATAAAAGCTTTAGCGGAAGATGAGGCAGGTTCCCTGCACCCATGCGCTTTAGGAATGTCAAAGTCTGTGCCCATAGCTCTATAACAGGGATATCCTCCTTCAGCTGTTCCAGGCCTACCACTCTATAGTATAGGCAGCTCCATAACAGCTGAAGGGAGAGGCCGAGGTCAAACACCCCTGCAGATCATCCCTTATTTTCCATGATGCTTCGCTCCATTAGAATTGCTCAAACACGGGGCTTGTGGTGGATCCACAGAGTACCAGAAGTACTACGCCAAAACACTTAAAACATGTATAAAAATTCAACATCCCTAGATTGGCCACCTTAAGAGGAAAAAAAAAGACAATGATCATTTCCCCCAAATATTAACTGGCTCTATTCCCTATTATTAAACACAAAAAACACATGGGAAAGATAGAAGTCCAAAAGAAAAAAAAAGTAACAAACCATAATTGTAAACAAAATAATAAAAAAAAAAAAATTAAAAAAACAAAACCTATTTGTGGGACAGTAAGGATGACGAATGGTCTATTGTGTAAATTTTATGAGGCAGACAAAAAGGAAGGCGGATTAATTCTCCCCTCCTTCTCCTTGTTCAGCTTCATCCCCTTGGGTGTCTGATGTCCACAACTAAAATAGAAGATTAAAAATTGGTTAATACAAAATATTCCAACTGTATTCAGTTTTTTGGGTTATTCATTACAATTACCATTTCTTAACCAACCAACAGGCATTGCTGCATCCACACATGCTACATATATAGTGGTGCTCATTCCCACCAGACCAGTAAGCATTGACAAAAAAGGGAATTATTGAGGGATGATTGTAATCGCTATCCTGCTAATTTGTGCTGGCATTTCCCTTAAAGGAGAAGTAAAGCTTAACTAAAGTAGCTAGAAATGTTGTACATTATGTTTTGGGCTTCTGTACCAGCCCAAGGCAACCACAGCCCTTTAGCAGTAAAGATCTGTGTCTCCAAAGATGCCCCAGTAGCTCCCCATCTTCTTTTCTGCTGATTCACTGCACATGCTCTGTGCTGCTGTCACTTACTGAGCTTAGGGACCCACTCACAATATACAGTACACATAGAATAGAAATGTCACAATATAAGGCTGATAAGTAATTAATACACATAATTACTACATGGCAGCACAGAAACCAGTGCAATTAGCATCAGAATTTAAAGGGATACTGTCATCGGAAAACATGTTTTTTTTCAAAATGCATCAGTTAATAGAGCTGCTCCAGCAGAATTCTGCACTGAAATCCATTTCTCAAAAAAGCAAACAGATTTTTTTTATATTCAATTTTGAAATCTGACATGGGGCTAGACATTTTGTCAATTTCCCAGCTGCCCCTGGTCATGTGACTTGTGCCTGCACTTTAGGAGAGAAATGCTTTCTGGCAGGCTGCTGTTTTTCCTTCTCAATGTAACTGAATGTGTCTCAGCAAGACATGGGTTTTTACTATTGAGTGTTGCTCTTAGATCTACCAGGCAGCTGTTATCTTGTGTTAGGGAGCTAACTGGTTACCTTCCCATTGTTCTGTTGTTTGGCTGCTGGGGGGGGGGGGAAGGGAGGGGGTGATATCACTCCAACTTGCAGTACAGCAGTAAAGAGTGATTGAAGTTTATCAGAGAGCACAAGTCACATGACTTGGGGCAGCTGGGAAATTGACAATATATCTAGCCCCATGTCAGATTTCAAAATTGAATATAAAAAAAATCTGTTTGCTTTTTTGAGAAATGGATTTCAGTGCAGAATTCTGCTGGAGCAGCACTATTAACGGATTCATTTTGAAATTTTTTTTTCGCCATGACAGTATCCCTTTAATAATCAGCCCTGTAGCATCCTTATATTACAGACAAACCTCATTTTCTGCTTGATAATTTGAGACGACCCCTAAGCTTAGCTTCTCAACAGATGCTCAGAGCCCTCAAAAGTGACATCACTTAGAACCAATCATAAACGAGGACATCACTAAGCACCATTTAGAATTTACAGGATATTCTTGACTCTTGTGTAAGATATAGTAAATATTGAAATGCTTATTGTAAAATGTATGTCAGGTGGAGTTCTAAGTGGTTTTATACAAGTCATGAAACTCCAAGGTGATATCCTTATATTTATGTAACAGGGGGTACATTCATTATAATACAGATGTTTTAGCAAGTTTTGTAACAGAAATGATATCAATGAGGAGATGACACCACTTTATACGGATATAATTTACAGGATGCTCTATTCACATAGAGATGAAAGCAAATGTCCATGGACTTACTGTTAAGTTGTCTCTCAGTAACTGCATTATTAATGTGCTGTCTTTGTAGGACTCTTCACTCAAAGTGTCAAGCTCAGCAATGGCTTCATCAAAAGCCTGAAATTGCAGAAAAAGCAGAGGTTATTGTGGATGAAGAATTTCCTCATGTGTCTGGTAAAGCACCGGCAGCGCAAGAAACAAAACACTTACAGTCTTGGCCAGAGAACACGCTTTATCTGGACAGTTGAGGATCTCATAGTAGAACACAGAGAAGTTCAGGGCCAGACCCAATCGAATTGGATGTGTTGGTTGCATTTCAGTTTTGCTGATGTCAAAAGCATCTTGATACGCCTTCTGTGACTGGCCCACGATATCTAGTAATACAGATTGACACGTTAGATTGTATGAACATTCCTGTAAGTGTACATGCAGAACCAACCATATAATAAAGGAATAAGCTATATGCTCGGATATCCCTAAAAGCACACTGTCAGATTCGGGGAGATTTAGTCGCCTGGCGACTAATCACCTCATCTGTGGGGCAACAATCTCCCCGAACTGCCTTCCCCGTGCCTGCTAGAATGACAAAACGCTAGCACCAATGCACTCGCGGCACTTCGATTTCCGAAATCGCCCAAAGTTGCCACACGAGGAAACTTCGGGCGACTTCGGAAATTGAAGCACAGCGAGTGCATTGGAGCTAGCGTTTTGTCATTATAGCAGGCGCAAGACAATTTGGGGAGATTGTCGCCCCGCAGAAGAGGCGATTAGTTGGCAGGCGACTAAATCTCCCCCCGAATGTGTCCGTGTGCTTGAGGCTTAAATCCTTATATTCCCCCACAGAAAAGGTACGTGCAATAAACATACTTAAAGAGAGACTGTATACACTCCGACATGAGCTGAATGAATAGGGCTTGCTCTGAACATACTTTTTTGGCTATTGTTTGGTTGAGAATTGGAAGTTAATCCAGTTTTACTTTGGCACTTCATGTCCCTTCCCGGTTCTGAGGAGCAACGGAGAAGCTGATAAACATTAGTGCACTGAGAAGCCCTCGGATAATAAACTGCTCAAAGGCTGGAGCTTAGGAAAAGGGAGGGGGTTCATTCAAAAGCAGATAAGAAGCGCTGAACAAATTGCCCTGATAATGGGAGAGGGAATGGGAAAAAAAGGGCAAGTGTCCAAATAGTGCTTTAGAATTTCAAAAACATAGAAAAATACTATTAAATTTCAAAATAGGCACAATGTGTATATGTATATATGAATAAAAGAGGGTCTTGCAAAAAAAATGTAATTATTTATTGTTTAACAAATCGACGTTTTGACCCTCACTGGGGCCGTTGTCACCCCCCAGTGAAGGTCGAAACGTCGATTTGTTAAACAATAAATTACTTTTTTTGCAAGACCCTGTTGTACAACAGCTTTTATTCAATTTTTATACATACCGGTATATTCTGTTAGCACCAGGGCAGTAACCCAGATAAGTGAGTGCATGAGGCATCCTACGATTTTATATATATACACGAGAGGTATGATGGATCCATCAGTTAAACACATACATAAAAAACCATGCAGTGTAAAAATAAATCTCTATACCTCTATACCTCTGTTCTTTTACTACTTTATTTAATGTGCATGGTTCAGATGGATTGTTCGTCTGATATTGAAGGTATACCTGCATGTCTATGGCCAGCTTTACAAACATTTGCTGTAAATTAAAAAAACTCCCCAATGGGCTTTAAAGGCAGAGGCCCCTTTCTTGCTCCAAGCTCTCCCAGGGGTAAAAAGCACCTGTTTAGGAATCACCGGCTTAAATGGAATTGTTGTTCAAAAAAGAAAATGTTTCTAATACAGTTAGTTAAAAAATGTAATGTATAAAGACTGGAGTGACTCTTGGTTTCCACTGTTCTGGCTATTATGTTACACATCCAGTCACTCCAGCCTTTATACATTACATTTTTGCCTATAATTATATTAGACACATTTTTTATTTTGCACAGCCTATTTACCCAGTTTTTATTTTTACACTGAACTGTTCCTTTAAAGGGATACTGATGCTGTCAAGGTCTACTTATGGATCAGCTATTCTGGGGAGGCACATTTTTTGGCTGTACAACCGCTCAAGCATCTATAGGCAGTCCCCGGGTTACGTACGAGATGGGGGTTGTAGGTTTGTTCTTAAGCTGAATTTGTATATAAGTTGAAACATTTACTTATTAAATGCAACAAGACATATGAAAGTCTTAAAGGAGAAGGAAAGGCTAAAATTAATTAAGTTTTATCAGAAAGGTCTATATATACACTAGGGATGTACCGAATCCAGGATTCGGTTTGGAATTCGGCCATTTTCAGCAGGATTCGGATGAATCCTTCTGCCCGGCCAATCCGAATCCTAGTTTGCATATGCAAATTAGGGGTGGGGGAGGGAAATCGCATGACTGTCACAAAACAAGGAAGTAAAAAATGTTTTCCCCCTTCCCACCCATAATTTGCATATGCAAATTATGATTCAGTATTTGGCCAAATCTTTCGCAAAGGATTCAGGGGTTAGGAGTCAGTGCATCCCTAATAAATACACCAGTAAACCATCAAAGTAATGCTGCTCCGAGTCCTCTGTCTAAAGAAACACACCTTCTATTGTGTACACAATGGTTTCTGTATCAGACTTCCTGTTTTCAGCATAAACCTCCAGGGCTAGGGCTTGCACATGCTCAGTTTGCCCCTCTCCCCTCCCATTTCCCCGCTGTAAACTGCTGTTAACTGAGCCGAGAGCTATGAGTCAGCAGGGAGAGTCTCAAACGGAAGTGATGTCACACATATAGCTTTCACTATTGTGGCTTATCTATTGGCAATAAACGGCTTTGTTTGCAAGTGTGAGTTGTTGGGTGTATTTAATGCGAGGACTACCTGTACTGAATCCTTTAACATATCGATATCAATCCCCAATTTTGCCTTGCCTCCTATGGCGACTGCAAAACGTGGGGTATTTGGCCTAGAACAGGTGATGAAATTGTACAGAACATAAACAAGAGAAATAAGTAAAAGATGGGCACTAACGGACAGTTGGTCTACAGAGGTACATGACAAGCTATTGTGGTAGAAAGTATTCGACAAAAAAGTTCACTTGATAAAGGGTATTGACCCCGAAACATGTTTTACCACACCTGGAATAAAATTTCTGCAGTCAATCTGCTTGAGTTCCTTTTCTTTTTTGCCTTTGGATTGTTCACTGATTCAGTTGCAGCACGGAGCAACTATAAGGAATTGGACATAATTCTATATTTCTACGTACAGACCACCAACCCGCTGTTTTTGGAACGTAGTCGGCACAACAGTTTGAATCTTTATGTAGCGCAGGTTCCCCCAATGGCCACTTTGGCAAATACACAAAATCCAGCAACGCTTACCTTGTATAGAATAAAAGTGCCTTTATTGCATAATTTTAGGGCATTACAGTTTTACAGGCATTTTTGTTCTATACTAGACAAGCGGTGCTGTTCCATTCTGGATAACTGGCAAGCGATTACAAATGTGGGAAGCAAAACACAATATTTTAGCAACGCCAAAACCTACCTGACTTTGCATCGCCGGCAGCTACTTCAGCCAAGTAACGATAATAATCGCCCTTCATTTTCAAATAGAAAACTTTGCTTTCTGGTTGCGTGGCATTGGCAATCAAGAATTTGTCCAGAAGATTCTGCAAAAGGCAAATGTAGGTTAAAACACATTATGGAACAAACACAAAGTCTGTGCTTCTGGCAGGTGTCAGGGATTCCTCTCTCATAGCCAACATGGAGGGAATGGACCTTACATCTCTTTCATTAAAATAATTGGCACAAAGGGCTTTCAATACAAGCGTTCACAAAAAAGGAGAACTTTACCCAAAAACTTGTGTATAATAAAGAAAATATAATTCTAAGCGACTTTCCAGTATACACGAAACATGCAATAGTTGAAGTTATATGTAAATGTAATGGCTATTAGCAGCTCTCTGGCTGTTCATTTTCTCTGCACGGCTTGTTTTGATTCCAGAAATAACATTTATAACAATAGCATTTCCTATCAACTTTCTACTGGCCATGGCGGTTCCTTTGTTTAATGAGAAGTCAATGACAAAGGCTACTGGCTAGTATTACTTAAATGGAGTTCATTTCTCACTATAATTTGGTATATTCCCAAGCTTTCTACTATCTCCAAAATGATCATACCAATCATGATGTACTGTTATAGTCTCTTCAAACAAATAGCCCCTGCCTTTTACATCATTTGAATTTGAGCAGTGCAATCTTTTAACTTGCCAATGTCTCTTCCTTATCTCTTTCCCCTGCTGTAAGAACATGAACTGAGAGTGGCTAATTTACTATACACTCTCATACGAGCAAACAATTCGGGATGATTAAATAGGACACTCATTTGAATTTGCTTCCACTAGTTAATCCCAGTTTGCTCAATCACTTCCAAACCAGAGGCCCAATACATTCTCACAAAGGCATGGTCATTACAATCAGGAATAGGCCATAGGACAGGTGACATTTGCGATGCACAGGGAGAACTGCAGGACAGATGCACAGCCCTGACAAGGAACAAATATGGAACCTTTTTACAGGCTGAAGTTGGCCCATAGCACGACCCCTTCAGCTGCAAAGACCTGCCCTAGACATTGAACAAAGACAAATTGGGATCCTTGAATAATTATAGCCCCACCACACTACCATATGCAAAATCAGCACCCCATTCCCTGTTTAAAGGACCAGTTACATAATTTTTTTGTATACAATGAAAAAAAAAAAAAAATCACTAAGACAAATTAAACGTTGAAAGTCTTTATTAAGCAATAACTTACAGACACTCCACTCCAGAAAAAGCGATCCATTGTGCGCCGCTCGATTTCCCCTCCCTACCTTCCTTATAGGAGATAGCCATGGAGGAGAAATTGAGCGCCGCGCGATGGATCGTCGACCTGTCGCCTTTTCTGAAGAGGTGCGGAAGTGGAGTTTTGGCAAGTTATTTCTTAATAAAGACTTGCCGATTTCCAAGTTTAATTTGTCTTTGTGTTTTTTTTCCATTGTATACTAATGAAGTAAAAAAAAAAAAAAAAAAAAAAAAATTGATGCTACTGGTCCTTTAAATGACATACAAAAACAAGCTCCCCCCCCCAGGTCTGACGTTACCAAGTTTTCTAATGCACACAAGCCCTCCTTGCTCCGTCAGTGGGCATGGCTATGCCTCCACCCCCAGCTATGCCGACAGGGCAGCCATCATGGGGGACAGGGGGCCCGGAAGGTTTAGGGGGGCCCAGCCACGCCACAATTTATTGATTAGACAGGCCCCCTGCTTTCTGAATGTTTCTGACTTAGGGAAGGCAGGGTGGGAACACATGGGGAGGTACCTTCTGTCCATTCCTTTCCCTTATTGGTCACTGAGTTTAAGTCCCGGTTGAGCTGCTCAGGGATTGGATAGCTGAGGTTTGAACTTCTCCAGCTCATCCAATCACCATGCAGCTTTACCAGGACTTGAAATTCTGTGACCAATAAGGGAAGAAAATGCTGTCACTGAAAGAGGATGCAGCCACCTGTGCTCCCCTCCTCCCTTCTGTAGTGGGCAACTCACGTTTAGGGGGGCCCTGCCATCCAAATGTAGGATGCATGGAATCCAGGATGTGGTTCGGGCAGTCATTTTTAGCAGGATTGGGCAAATCCTTCTGCCTGGCCGAACCCTAATTTGTGTATGTTAATTAGGGGCGCGGAGGAGTATTGCGTGACTTTTTGGAACAAACCTAGGAAGTAAAAAATCTTTTCCCCTTCCAACCCCTTATTTGCATATGCAAATTAGGATGCAGATTCAGGTTGGTATTCGACTGAATATTCGGCTTAATCCAAGCTAGTGGATTCGGTGCATTCCTAGCCAACAGTAACCCTCACTAGAACTACATTATTTCATATTCACCATGTGAATAGAATGTACATGAAATGAAACAAACACCAATAAATAAGTGTTTTAAAGTAGTGACAATATAATTTAATGTTGTCCTGCACTGGAGAAAAATGGTATGTTTGCTTCAGAAACTACTATAGTTTATATAAGCTGGTAACCACAGGGGCAGCCATTCAAGCACAGGATAAACCATAGATAACCAATAAAGCACAATTTATTGTAATATTTCTGACAGACACACCAGTTACCAGTGCAGGGCAACAGTAAATTATGTTTTCATTGCTTTCATTGTTACCGTTCCTTTAAATCGTCGTACCTGCACCTAAAATTTAAATATGCCATGTTTAGCAGATGTTATGCTCTAATAAAGAGTTGTTTCCTATAGCTCATAGCAACTTCCCAGTTTAATGAGTATGGCGGGTGCTGAAAATACTTTTGCATATGGTTTTAATTAGAAAAAACTATATATGTTTTGTTATTTCTTGAAACAAACAGGGAATACAAACTGCTCCATGTTTGGCCTTTGCTAGTTGGAGAATTTGATTACCAGTATAAAACCCCACCCGACGCCCTTTGTTGTGACTGTTTTGTAAGGAGGAGTCTAAATCTAACACATGGAGTAGCTTCTGTTTCCTTGTTCAGCACAATCTCTTAATTGAACTCTTGTTGACCACATGCCATTTTAGAGAAATGACACTGCTCAGAAATAAAACTGCCCAAAATACAATAAACTAATGAAAAAGGCCAAAAGGCTTGACTTTGGACAGGAATGATGCATGGTTCAGATTCCTAGATAAAACCGGCAGTTTACCCCCAAACATTTTGTTGGGTGGCAGCTCATCTGGAATTGCACAGGCCTAATAGGGCACCCAGCATTTACAGCCCCAAACCCTCTTTGCCTCAAACTAAACCACGATTTGCCATTCACCACGTCACCTGAAAGGCATTTCACACCAGGATACGGGCAAGCCTGGAGAGAACATTTTTTAGGTACAACCCCCTGATCCTAAGTTCATTTTGGCCGTGAACTAGACAGCGGGCAAGTAGGGATGAGCAAATGTTTTCAGAAATGACACCCATAGACTTTAATGGGAGGGAAAAAAAATGTGAATCAAATAAATAAATAAAATTGTCGGCCATAGACTAATGCATTTCGGAAAATTTTCGCCAATCCCTACTGGCAAGCACTGGTTCATGCAAACTGCAGCTGCATCAGCCCAGGCACAGAAGTGATGATACACCCCAGCTAAACCCAAAACAATAACACGTGAATTACAATATCCAAAATGGGTCTGTGATGCTCTAGTCGAGATCAAAGCATAAAACATGGGAGATTTGAAGATTTGAGGCCTTCCAGTTTATCAAGCTGTCGGAATGTCACACACTTTTTCCGATGAGAGTGGCGTAAAGATGTACGTCAAACAACCCTAATGTCATAATCTGATTAATGAGTATTTTCGGATCACTTTTCACTAGGTCACTGGATTGGTCGTGTTTAGACCAGAGGACACATTTCTTGTTTCTTCTAACAAAGGCCTTAGCGTGATGCATCGTTGCGAATAATGAAGGGGTTACGTGGTTTAAAACTTGAAGCATCGAAAGAATGTGACCAATAGAATTCTTGTCGAGAAGAGGTGGTGCCCAAAATGCTGCTGAATTACTTCCCATTCAGATGAGTGGGCAGTCATGCATGGAGCGTACCACAACCAAACACACAGACTGGTGGGTACACGAGTTAAGAGTTATGTCTGATGCAGGGCAGGTAGCAGTGTTTTTATCATAAACACAAGTAGCAATGATTACAACTATGTTCACAACATTGCGCACCAAAAAATAAAAGCAAGGGCAACCTTAAAGGGGAACTACTGTGAAAATGAAATATAAGCTTCCTCATACTGGAATAAGACACTTTCTAAATACAATCAATTAAATATTCTGCATCGTTTCTGAAAGAATATCGTTTATGTTCACTATTCCTCTCTCGGTAACTGTTTCTCTTCATTCTGTCTTCATGCAGCAGTTGGGTGCCAGATATTCATTGACAGTTAGATCCAATATATCTTATAGGGGGGCTCCTTTTGCCTATAAGATGTATTAGAGCTCACTCTATTAAACTCACCAGACATCACGTCTCTCTACATGCAGGATTTGTGCAAAAGGCAGTTATTTTGTTAGAATTTGTTTGTACTGGAATCAGTTATTTGAGTGAGCTCTAATACATCTGCTAGGAAAGGGGGCCCAACCGTATAAGATATATTGGATGTAACGGTCAATGAATATCCGACACCCAACTGCTGCATGAAGAGAAACAGATGCTGAGAGGATAGTGAAGATAAACTTGATTATTTCAGAACTGATGCAGAATATTTAATTGAATGTATCTAGAAAGTTTTATATTTCAATATTTGGAAGCTTATATTAAAGGGATTCTGTCATCAGAAAACATGTTTTTTTCAAAACACATCAGTTAATAGTGCTACTCCAGCAGAATTCTGCACTGGAATCCATTTCTCAAAAGAGCAAACAGATTTTTTTATATTCAATTTTGACATCTGACATGGGGCTAGACATTTTGTCAATTTCCCAGCTGCCCCATGTCATGTGACTTGTGCCTGCACTTTAGGAGAGAAATGCTTTCTGGCAGGCTGCTGTTTTTCCTTCTCAATGTAACTGAATGTGTCTCAGTGGGACATGGGTTTTTACTATTGAGTGTTGTTCTTAGATCTACCAGGCAGCTGTTATCTTGTGTGAGGGAGCTGTTATCTGGTTACCTTCCCATTGTTCTGTTGTTTGGCTGCTGGGGGGAAAAAGGGAGGGGGTTGATATCACTATAACGTGCAGTACAGCAGTAAGAGTGATTGAAGTTTATCAGAGCATAAGTCACATGACTTGGGGCAGCTGGGAAATTGACAATATGTCCAGCCCCATGTCAGATTTCAAAATTGAATATAAAAAAAAAATCTGTTTGCTCTTTTGAGAAATGGATTTCAGTGCAGAATTCTGCTGGAGCAGCACTATTAACTGATTCATTTTGAAAATAATTTTTTTTTCCCATGACAGTATCCCTTTAAAATTAAATGTTTGCGACAGTTCGTCATTAAATTGTATCCTGTAAAATACACAAATATTGGGTATTCTCTCATGGTAATTGACTGCTATGAGAATGGAACCGTGTTGTTAGCACCAAGGATCTGTTATCCGGAATGGCTTGTTCCTTTTATTAAAGAGTTAAACTAGATCATACAGGTGCAGTAGTTGGTGTAGCTAGTTTGCAGCACTGGGACGTTCCTGACCAGGGAATCTGAATATTGTTGTTCTGTTCTCCCATCTACAGTGTTCTCGCCTGGGATTCTTCGACTTCGCTCAGTTTCACTGCGACCCCCCCATTTTTCCACCATAATATCCTTTTTTAGAAGAAAGCAGACAGCTCGTGATATTTGTGCAAAGTCCTACCAGCTTCCACCTCGCTACATGGGTGGAAGGTTCACATCACAGAGTGCTGCATTCAATTTGGGCTCAGTTAACTGGCTTTCCTGATAACCCAATAAGTTGGATCCCAGGAAAATCTGTCACTACATCTCAGGCATTACTCTCCCCTCCCATCGGATCCCTATGTAGGGTGTGGAAAATAGCAAACACTCCTCTTAATTCTCCTGCCACTGACCCACTTACACCATTATGGAGCAACCGAGATTACCCCTTACTGTTAAAACTCGGTCCGATGAGTCTCTGGTCGGATCGTGGCGTGAATACATTGGGTGATGTGTGGCATGATGGCAAACTCATTTCTTTCACGCAATTTAAGGACCAATTCCAAGTCCCACATACCCAATGGCTGACCTTTCACAAGCTCAGCCGTGCTCTCAATGCCACACACAAGAGCCACGACTTATCACTGTCCACGCATCCCCTCTTGCTATATATTAAGAGAGGTCATACGAAAGGTCTGGTTACTATACTATATGCTAAGCTGCTTCAAGAAGTGCACAAAAACAACCTAGATGGGCTACGGTCAAAATGGGAGGTAGATGTGGGCACACTCCTGGATGAGGAATGGCAGGAAGCGCAGGAATCCCCTCAGTTAGTATCCCCCAATCATAGATTACGGCTAATTCAACTGTATATTCTCTATAGGGCTTATTACACCCCTGTCAGCCTTCATTATATTAATGCCAGCACCCCTGATGTTTGCACTAGATGTGCTTTGGACTCTGTTACACATGCTGTGGAGCTGTACTAAGCTCTCCGCATACTGGAGGAAAGTCCTAGACACTTTAGATGCGGTGCTCCAGGTGACTATTATCAGGTTGCCAAAGGTGTGCATCCTGGCCATAATCCAAGACTTGAAGCTGAACCATCACCAGTCATTTTTCCTTCACGAGGCCTTACTACGAGCCAAGAGATTAATCACTCAGAATTGGAGAGCGGTGGCTCCTCCTACCTTCTCTTCCTGGAAAGCAATAATGCAGGATACCTGTAACACTGAATACTTACTGTACCTGAAAAGGGGAGTCCCCACCAAATTTCATAAAATTTGGGGGCCCTGGGCCGACCTTTACCCCCAACATCCAAGACAACTTCTAGCAGTTTAGACTGTCAGGGTTCAGGGAAGGTGAAAGGTGTGACAATGAAGATGTGAACTGTTGTGCCTACGACGTAGCAATGGCTGCGTGTTATTCTTTCTGCATTATGTTTTGTCTATGACGTGTAACACGTGGTGCAATGTTCTTCCTTATTTTGTTTACTGCTTATTTTATCTACTCAAACTACCCGAATTTAAAAAAAAAAAAAAAAAAAAAAAAAAAAAAAAAAAAGTCCTACCAGCTTGTGCAAAAACTGGAGAGGCAGGTTATTTTTTCCCCCCAGCAGCTTTTTTTTTCCTGGGGAGAACACAGCTCTATTTTAGGGAATATCCTTCAGGCGTCCATAATCCTAAAAACTTGCTTGTGGGTTAAATGGCTCTCGCTGAAACTGACCCTAGAGTCGTGGTTCCAAAGCACAAGATATTCCTGAAGCCCAGAATGAAGCTCAGTTACGGTTAGAGATGCACCGAATGCAGGATTCGGTTTGGGATGCTGCATTTTTCAGCAGGATTCGGCCGAATCCTTCTGCAAGGCTGAACTGAATACTAATCTGCATATGCAAATTAGAGTCGGTAGGGAAACCACTTGACTTATTGTCACAAAACAAGGAAGTAAAGGCTTTTGCCTTCCCACCCCTAATTTGCATATGCAAATTAGTATTCGGCCGAATCTTTCTCTAAGGATTGGGAGGTTCGGCCGAATCCAAAATGGTGGATTCGGTGCATCCCTAGTTAGGATGAGCAACAACACTTAGGGGCAGATTTGCTAAGGTTCAAACGTAAATTCAAAACAGACAAGTTCAAATTTAAAACCACCAACTTGAATTTGAATGCGAGATTGATCACAACTCAACCCTGGAAATAGTTCGAATTCGACTATTCGCCACCTGCAGAGTTCATGTAGCAGTCAATGGCAGGGGTGGAACCATTTGAAGAGGTTAATTGCCTTCCTGACATTCAGGGTTTTTTTTCCCCAGAGGAAAACTATTCGAATTCAATTCAAATTTTCAAGTCGTTCCTATTAGATCGAATTTTAGATTTGTTTTTTTCCCCATAAATAACCGCCCATTCGAGCAGAGTACAAAAAAAACCAAAAAAATAAATAAATAATAAGTTTAGAAATTCGACCCCTTTATATTGTTCTAGATACTTCTTCAAATACAGCCGTGTTGTCATACATGTGTAACTTTATCATCTAAAGGGTCCCTGAACAAACGTTGGAAATTTAAGGGGGACTTTGACTTTAAAAATCCCAAAACCACTGACCGAATGCAAATATTCCCAAGCAATGGGCAACAGCACTTGATTCAGAACAGAAGGCAGGAAGGTTATTACAGTAAAGGGGAAACAGTACCACAAAATTGGGATCCAGTAATAACACTAATTTAAGAGACCACTACAGGCATATACCTGCTCCCATAATAATCTGAACCAAGCTCATATTGAAGTATAGGCTGTTAACACCGCACAATACTGGAATCATCCAAACATACAGCTGCAGGGTTCAGTTACCAACCCCCACACAAGCTGCATGATGCAACGCCTGCTCCCATTGGACGATAAAAATGTATGACCTTGAGGGCCACCTTGTAATTATGGGACTGCAGAATAAAACTGTTGAGCAAGCTGATTTACTAGCCCGCTGGTCATTATATGGGCATGCACTGACCAATGGTCATCTATTTTAAAGACTAATTTCTTACTAAACACCGAAGAGGTTATGCTATTTTAATGGCAGTGCTTTTCAGATCAGATCCAACAAGCATAAAAGTATACATCTAAAAACAATTATGGTTGAGGACTGTATTTTAGAATTCAGACTCTATAACCAAACTTTTTGAAGGGCAAGAAACTATTCTGATCCATGTGTGTATCGTAAATAGTAATAGGTGTATAGTAATTAATACATAATTTTCTTTGAGCAAAGACTAGCAGCTGACCAGGTCATACTTAAAGGGAATCTGTCATCATTTTAAACTTTTTTTTTTTTTTTTTTTGCATTTTTATAAAAATCACAAATCCATAAACACTGTCTGGCAAATAAAATGTTAATCCACAAATCCATGCATAAGTTATTTTAGTTTGTATTTTGTCATGGGGGCTTCCATTTCTGCTCATTACACATTCATCCTGTGCTGCTCTAACAGCAGGCACAGCATTACCTGTGTGCTTGGAGGCAGCCACTCTGTAATGAAAAGCCAGGTCGCACTACCACATGAGAATCTAGCTGTACCCTCCCCTTCCCCTCTCTGCCCATGCCTGTGATGTTTGGAGGAGAGGTCACATGGTTTGCAGGGAAGCAATTACTTTCACTTTCCTATGTCCTGCTCTACAGCTGCACTAGCAGCCCCTCCTCCCACAGACACTATCAAAGCTCCTGCTGTTCTGTAAGTTTGTTCTCTGCTTTCCTTTGGAGGGGGGAGCTTTCTCTCCTTGCTGCCTTCCTAGTTTGTTTTACTGGTTACTAGATGGGGTAAAGGAGCTGTGAGTTCCCTCTGCTATCCACCTCACACACACACTGCACTCCTTTCCTGCCTGCAATACTTATTTTTTCATTAACTACTTACTGCCTCCTTTCTCCTGAGCTATTTTAACCCTTCCTAGACTTCCTCCTAAGTTTTCCTGGTTTTCAAGTATGTCCTCCTTATTTTATCCTTTTTTTCTATTCCCTGTCATCAGTCCTGGGAGTGTACTCCTGTGTTTCTGCCATTCATGTTTGTGTAAACAAATAATAAATAAACAAATTTCTATAGAAAATATTTTTTCCAGTGCCCAAAGTGTGTAAGTGTGTGTGTAAGTGTGTGTGTAAGTGTGTGTGTAAGTGTGTGTGTAAGTGTGTGTGTAAGTGTGTGTGTAAGTGTGTGTGTAAGTGTGTGTGTAAGTGTGTGTGTAAGTGTGTGTGTAAGTGTGTGTGTAAGTGTGTGTGTAAGTGTGTGTGTAAGTGTGTGTGTGTAAGTGTGTGTGTGTAAGTGTGTGTGTGTAAGTGTGTGTGTGTAAGTGTGTGTGTGTAAGTGTGTGTGTGTAAGTGTGTGTGTGTAAGTGTGTGTGTGTAAGTGTGTGTGTGTAAGTGTGTGTGTGTAAGTGTGTGTGTGTAAGTGTGTGTGTAAGTGTGTGTGTGTAAGTGTGTGTGTAAGTGTGTGTGTAAGTGTGTGTGTAAGTGTGTGTGTAAGTGTGTGTGTAAGTGTGTGTGTAAGTGTGTGTGTAAGTGTGTGTGTAAGTGTGTGTGTAAGTGTGTGTGTAAGTGTGTGTGTAAGTGTGTGTGTAAGTGTGTGTGTAAGTGTGTGTGTAAGTGTGTGTGTGTATATATATTTTTTTTTTTTTTAAACGTAAGTGGGGGCAGTGATCACAGGACTATCTTATTTCAGTCCTTCTGAAGTGGTGTCAGTGAGAGCTTATCTTGATTCCTGCCTATTGTTCAATTGACAGGCTCAGCAGACAAGGCTCTATTTACATTACAGCAGCTTGTAGGAGGGAGGGGTAATGACATCACTCCAACTTGCAGTGCAGCAGTAAAGTGTGACTGAAGTCTATCAGAGCACAAGTCACATGACCTGAGGGCAGCTGGGAAATGTCAAAATGTCTAGCCCCATAGCAAATTTTAAAATTAGATATAAAAAAATCCATTTCTTGTTTTGAAAAACGGATTTCAACTGATACATTTTGTAAAAAACATTTTTTTTTCCACGACAGTATCCCTTTAATCAGCAGCCCCAAACACTTACCCAGCCACCATGTTATACTTCTATCAGAACAGAGTATATTCATAAATTGAAACCGGTTTACTATCCTTAAAGAGGAACTATCGTGAAAATCAACATTTAATGAGCTTCAACATACTGAAATAAGAAACTTTCAAAATACAAACAATTAAAAATTCTGCATCGTTTCCGAAATAACGGGTATGTTCATTATCCTTTTTTGCATCCGTTTCTCTTCAGTCTCTCTTCATGCAGCAGTTGGGTGTCAGATATTCATTGACAGTTAGATCCAATATATCTAGTAGGGGGGGGCTCCTTTCCTAGCAGATGAATTAGCAGATGAATTAGACCTCACTCAAATAACTGATTCCAGTACAAACAAAATAACTGCCTTTTGCACAAATTCTGCATGTAGAGAGACATGATGTCTTGTGATTTTAATAGAGTGAGCTCTAATACATCTTCTGGGCAAAAGGACCCCCTATAACAGTGATCCCCAACCAGTAGCTCGTGAGCAACACGTTGCTCTCCAACCCCTTATATGTTGCTCTCAGGGTCCTCAAAGAAGGGGCTTATTTTTGAACTTCAAGCTTGAAATGAAGTTTCAATTGCATAAAAACTAACTATAGTCCCAAGCAGAGCCTCTTGTAGGCTGCCAGTCCACATAGGGCTACCAAATAGCCAATCATAGCCCTTATTTGGCACCCCAAGGGACTTTTTCATGCTTTTGATGCTCCCCAACTCTTTTTACATTTGAATGTGGCTCACGGGTTAAAAAGGTTGGGGACCCCTGCCTTTTAAGTTATATTGGATCTGTGAATGAATATCTGACACCCAACTGCTGAATGAAGAGAAACAGATGCTGAGAGAGGGATATAAACTTGATTATTTCAGAAACAATACAGAATATTTAATGGATTGTATTTTGAAAGTTTATCATCTCAGTATGCTGAAGCTTATATTAAATTTTCGTTTTCCCAATAGTTACCCTTTAAGCTTTCAAGTATGATTCTTACCAGAACATCGTTACAGATTTCTCTCAATTCAGCCTCAATCTTCTCCCTGTATTCTCGGGACATCTCCTGTTTCTTTTCGGCTCCTTCCGTCTTCTGCTCGATACTAGACACCACCCGCCAGGACGACCGACGTGCACCTACTACATTTTTGTAGGCCACTGAGAGAAGGTTCCTTTCTTCATTGGACAGTTCACCTCCCTCCTCGGTAACTCTCTTCATGCAAGCAGCCATGTCATCGTACCGCTCTGCCTGTTCAGCCAACTTGGCCTTCTGAACCAGTTCATTTTTATCCATGGCTAGAACTCTAGAAAGAAAAAAAAGAGAAAGGCAATTAAAGATGTTATCTAAAAAAAAAAAAAAAAAAAACAACAAAAATTTATTCCATCATAGGAAAGTATATACTCCACGTACAATATCCAGGTGTTTCCATTGTGCTCCACTGAGCTTGTACCAGTAAAGTATACTTAGAAGTATAAAATATGCAAGATGTATAAGGAAGCAGAAGATAATCAGAAATACCAAAAAAGTAATGAATCAATACTCTATGGCAGTATAAGAGAGTTAAGAAGGTCATCGTAGTGCCTCTCGACAGTAACTGCTTTATTTAAAGGGATACTATAATGCAGTGATCCCCAACCAGTAGCCCATGAGTAACATGTTGCTCCCCAAACCCTTGGAGTGGCTCCAAACAGGTGCTTATTTTTGAATTCTAGGCTTAAAGGCAAGCTTTAGTTGCATAAAAACCACATGTACTGCCAAACAGAGTCTCCTGTTGGATGCAAGTCACCATAGCGGCTACCAATGCACAATCACAGCCCTTATTTGGAAGCCCCAGGATCTTTTTGCATGCTTATGTTGCTCTCCAACATTATTATACACTTGAATGTGGCTCACAGTTTAAAAAAAAAAAAAAGTTGGGGACCCCTGGTCTATGGTATGGCTACTAAAAAGCGCCAGCTAGTAAACCTGGAGAATAACAGATTCTGCACCAACAGTCAGGACAGAAAAAGGATAAAAACTGCTTTCATTTGCAGTTACACCTCATTCTATAAATTACCAAAATGAACATATATTGAAACATTGCCCATCAGCGTGTATCTGAGATATACACAAGATCAGTAAATAACATGGGTTAAAGGGGACCCATCACCTAAAAAAATTATTCATAATCCTATTTAATCACATCAGTCAACTAAAATGAACTTTAATTACACTATATAAATAATTTGAATCTTGTTTCCTCCAGCCTGGGAATTCATAGTTATAACAAGCAGGCAGGAGCCATTTGTGGACACTGTTATTAAGACAAGTCTTGTATCATCTCAGAATCTTGTTTGTGCACCAGAATGGGGGACCTGATGTCCATCCCCATGTCCTGGTTACACAATTAAACGTTGAAGAGAACTGGGGGATGTGGGGAGAGCAGCAATTTCTAGGAAGTGCTGAATGGAAAGTGAAAGTAATTGTCTGCCCGCCTCTATACCCATGGCATAGAGGAGGGGCTGACAATATTTGATTGACAGCTGAGATGTTTAAACGAGCTTACAACAGCTATGAATGCTTTAATAAAAGAAGTTGGATTTCGTGTTTAATTTGAAAAGGACTTTTATTATATAGCTTTGTGTGTCTGGGTGACAGGTCCACTTTAAAACATCAGAACGGATGTTTAAACCAACCAGGCTGCTGACCACACTGAGCTTACATATTCTTTGCAGAGCTACATAGATTTCCTGAATTTATCCCACAATCTATACACTGTAAAACGATTTGGTTCTGGACAATCCCAGAGTCTGTGTGTGTTTATGGTATCAAAGTTAGTTCTAAGACTAGCAGGGGGAAATATGTCCCATTGCTCGCATCCTTTCACAAAACTAATCATAGACAGGTATTGACCAGTTATCCGGAAACCAGTTATCCAGAAATCTCCGAATTACGAAATAGCCGTCTCCCAAAGACTCTTTGATTCATACGACTATCTTTGCGTCTATGGCCAGCTTAAAGGGGTTGTTCATCTCGAGTTAGCTTTTAGTATGATGTAGAGCAGTGATCCCCAACCAGTAGCTCGTGAGCAACATGTTGCTCTTTGACCCCTTGGATGTTGCTCCCAGTGGCCTCCAAGCAGGTGCTTCTTTTTTAATTCCTGACTTAAAGGTAAGCTTTAGTTGCATAAAAACCATGCAACTGCCTCCTGTTGGCTGCAAGGTCAAATAGGGGCTACAAATACCCAATCACAGCCCTTATTTGGAAGCCCCGGGATCTTTTTGCATGCATGTGTTGCTCTCCAAAATTATTTTATACTTGTGTGTGGCTCATGGGTAAAAAAGGTTGGGGACCCCTGATGTAGAGAGTGATATTCTGAGAGAATTTGCAATTGGTTTTCATTTTTTATCATCTTTGGATTTTGAGTTATTCAACTTTTTATTCAGCAGCTCTCCAGTTTGTAATTTCAGAAATCTGGTTGCTAGGGTCAGATTACCATTGAAACCATGCACTGATTTGAATAAAAGAGAGATGAGTAACAATAAATTTGTAGCCTTGCAGAGCATTTGTTTTTAGATGGGGTCAGTGACCCCCATTTGAAAGTTGGAAAGAGTCAGAAGAAGAAGGCAAATAATTCAAAAACTAAAAAAATAATGAAGCCTGATTGAAAATTGCTTAGATCTGGTCATTCTATACCATACTAGAAATTAATTTAAAGGTGACCCCCCTCTTTAAGGCAGTAGTTGTAACTGCAGCAATTCTTGCTTGAACTCTCTCCCCTAGCACCCATTCTCTAGAATGGGTCAACATGAAATTGTTGTTTCTAGTAGTTTCAATTCCTCATTACACTGGCATTTGTGAATTAGTAGCCTCTCCATGAAAATCCCATCACAGGCAGAATTGTTTCCCTAAATAATTCTGAGGAGCAGATTTATTAAGGGTTTTTTTTTTTTTTTTTTTTTTTTAAATCATCAAAATTCTAAATGGTGTATTATCCAAACTCAATTTGAGTTTTAATTTGAATTTGAATTTTGAAATCTATCATACTCTGGCCCTTTAAGAACTTAAATTCGACTATTCGCTACCTAAAACCTGCCGAGTTCATGTATAAGTCAATGGGAGAGGTCCAGGGACCAATCTGGACATCTTAGCAGCCTTCCTCATAGAGATATGCGGGTCGGGCTTTCCCCGACCCAACCGCATCCCGACATTCCACCACCCGTGCCCAATTTCCGGGTCTTTTATAAAAGAGACCCATGCAGCCCACCAATGATGTCACAAAAGGGGCGGGGCGAGAGGCGCATGTCTATAAAAACAACCCAGAAGTCGGCATTTGGAAGGTCGCGGATGGGGAGAGCAGCAAGAAGAGCTCAACCCGTGACCCGGGAAAGGAACGTGTGAGGTCAGCACTAACCCGTTTGACACAATACCCTGGTATTGCATCAGCCCACACAGAGGGGAAAAAAAAAAAAAAAAATCAATTTCGATTTGAGTCGGTAAAATTTGTATTAAATATTCAAATTTTTTTTTTTTTATAAATAACTCCCCAGTCGAATTTCGAGTGTATTCAAATGTAATAGTTTAAAAAATTCACATAAATTCGACCTTTAATAAATGTGCATCCCCATGTTATGTATAAAAGCATTCTGATCATCTTAAAAAAAAAAAAAGCAACATATTGTAGTGGTGAGGAGTAGGAAAGCAGATGGTTAAACATCTGGAGCTCCTGCCCTCGAGCAAGAGAGACCACCACACTCACCCTTCTTACTATGCAAATAAAAGTAAATCAGCAGCAGTTCCTTTTTCACAGGTTACAATACAGGCCCATGGGGGGTTCCAGCCTCCTGCTTGTTAATGAGGTGGGAAGATTTCATTACAGTTCTACTCTTCTTGTGGAGGAAGAGGACCATGAGTTCAATGCCATCATCAATCTGCAAAGAACGTATGGCCTATCTGTATAGAAATCCCACGCTTATGCGGAGGATTGTACAAGAATGTTTTCACAATTACGAGTACCCAAGAATTCTGGATAACAGATCCCATTCTTGTAATTACAGAGAGCACATATATAGTGAATAAAGTACCCCCTATTTGAAAAAATATAAGGATATAAGTCACTAAGGAGTTCCATGACCGTATAAAAGTACAAGGCCGAATTCCAAGTGCTTTTATACAGGTCATGGAACTCCAAGGTAACTTCTAATATCCTCGTATTTTCCAACAAGGGGCACTTTATTTATTATACACAGAGCTTTCTGGATAACAGGTTTCCAGATAATGATCCAATACCTGTAGCAGCAGCAGCAGCAGAACAGCTTGACTAAAAACTAGGCGACAACAAACCCATGGGCATCTGAGATCTGCCCAGTCTTCTTGTTTCAGTATATGACTAAAGGTGGCCTTACACAAGCAAACAGAGAGAGATGCAGTTCAATGGGCCGCAGAACGGTCACCTTTCTATTGCTCGATTTGGTCAGACAGCCTGAACAATTGAAGCAACAAGAAGTGAAGAGGAGCGGGGGGGGTCGGGACATCAGACAATATGCTATACACTAGCATGGGGCATAGGCAAATTAAACTAGTCATAAGCCAATGATTAAGGGGTGATCACCTGAAATACCTCAGGCAATGCAGGTCTGTTGCCTGGTTACAATAAAGACTTTTTCCCCCCCATCTGATCTATTTTGGAGTGGCTACAAATTAAACTATTCAACCTGCCTAGACAACTAATACATGGATATTGTTTGGAGTCATCTGATGAACATGCATATTAAAGGGATCCTGAAATCGGAAAACATGTTTTTTTTTTCAAATGCACCAGTTAATAGTGCTACTCCAGTAGAATTCTGCACTGAAATCCATTTCTCACAAGAGCAAACAGATTTTTTTATATTCAATTTGGAAATCTGACATTGGGCTAGACATTGTCACTTTCCCAGCTGCCCCTGGTCATGTGACTTGTGCCTGCACTTTAGGAGAGAAATGCTTTCTGGCAGGCTGCTGTTTTTCCTTCTCAATGTAACTGAAGGAGTCTCAGGGGCATGTTTACTAACATTGGAGATAAATATCTGGAGAGATTTCTGGAGATGTTGCCCACAGCAACCAATCAGATCTTTGCTTTTGTTTTCTAACTTGGCTGTGGCTGTTTAAATCTAATTGCTGATTGGTTGCCATGGGCAACATCTCCAGAAATCTCTCCAGATATTTATCTCCAATGTTAGTAAACATGCCCCTCAGTGGCACATGGGTTTTTACTATTAAGTGTTGTTAGATCTACCAGGCAGCTGTTATCTTGTGTTAGGGAGCTGTTATCTGGTTACCTTCCCATTGTTCTTTTGTTTGGCTGCTGGGGGGGTGATATCACTCCAACTTGCAGTACAGCAGTAAAGAGTGATTGAAGTTTATCAGAGCACAAGTCACATGACTTGGGGCAGCTGGGAAATTGACAATATGTCTAGCCCCATGTCAGATTTCAAAATTGAATATAAAAAAAATCTGTTTGCTCTTTGGAGAAATGGATTTCAGGGCAGAATTCTGCTGGAGCAGCACTTTTAACTAATTCATTTTGAAAAAAAATGACAGTATCCCTTTAACCATATAAGCCTTTGTTTTATACACAGGTATGGGATGCTTTATATGGAACCCCAATATCCAGAAAGCTGATATACTGAAAGATGGTCTCCCATAGACTCCCATTTTATCCCAATTCCCTTTTCTCTAATAATAAAACAGTATCTTGTACTTGATCCAAACTAAGATATAATTAATCCTTATTGGAAGCAAAACCACCCTATTGAGTTTAAAGGGGACCAGTCACCCAATAAAATGATTCCAAATCCCATTTTATCATGTTAGCCAAGCAAAATATACTTTAGTTATACTATAAAAAAGTATTTGAATCTGGTTTCCTTCAGTCTGGCAATTCATTATTATAACAAGCAGGCATGAGCCATTTTGTGGACACTTAAGACAAGCCTTGTATCATCTCAGAATCTTGTTTGTGCACAAGAATGGGGGACCTGATGTCCATCCCCATGCCCTGGTTACACAATTAAACGGTGAAGAGAACGGGGGAATGTGTGGAGAGCAGTGACAGCTGAATGAAAAGTGAAAGTAAATGTCTGCCCCGCCTCTATGCCTAAGAATAGAGGGGCAGACAATATTTGATTGACAGCTGAGATTATTAAACGAGTTTACAACTGCTATGAATGCTTTAATAAAAAAGAACTGGATTTCATGTTTTAATTTGAAAAGGACTTTTATTATACAGATTTTTATGTCTGGGTGACAGGTCCACTTTAATTAATGTTTACATGATTTGCTAGTAGACTTAAGGTATGAAGATCTAAATTACTGAAAGATCTGTTAAAAGGAAAAACCCAGGTCCTGAGCACTTTGGATAAAGGGTCCCATACCTATATTTTTACATTACAAAGGGAAGTCTATGGGCAGCTTAAACAGAGATTAGAACAATCTGGTGGACTGAATCTCTTACAGGGCCAACTGCCAGTCAAAAAGTTCTATAAAGATTGACGGTTACCATGGAAAGATTCCCAGAGATACTGTCAGGACCGAGACTAGTAGTTGAGGCAGAAAGGAGCCAGGTTCCAGATCAGCAGCTGAAGTTTTAGAGGCAAGACAGAGATAGTTAAATGCAACGGACGCAGTTGAACATGTACAAACAAGAACAGAGCAAATAGTCACCACGCCCAGAGGGAAAAGCTCGCTGCAGTCATGTCAGGCTACTACTTGAAATGCTCAAAGCTAAAGCATCTGGATTTCCACTTAGTAATGTTCAATTCACGAGCTTGGAAAGAGCTGGGCAGTGTGACTCCCATGAATTTCCCTCTACCGCTTTCTCAGTTTTATAAAGTGGGTGCAAACTTCTCTACTTAGAACACTTCATCGCATACATCAGAATTAGGTGTCTTAGTCTTGTCAATTCCAGGGTGAAACCCAAAGGTAATTTTGGGTATTTTATCACCTGTGGGGATAACGACTTCTATCAAGCAAAGAAATACCCTGTGTGCCATTGCCCTTAAATGCAGAGTATTGATGTTCGGGACGAGTTATACGTGACCAACCTCCCCATCTCATTTATAGACATGTGCCGACCCGCCAATGATGTCACAAAAGGGGCGGGAGAGGGTCTATAAAACTGGAAGCCGGCAGTCCATGGTTGCCAGGTTGGTGGTTTTCCAGGAAAATTGGGCTCCAAATTTAAAGCCCATAAAGTACATACTAGCCATTTGGGCTATTTTTTGGGCCTTTGGCTGTTTTGTGCTTTGGAAACCAGCCAATGATTTTCTTGCCCTAATGTGCCAAGCCTGTCTCCCAATGCATGTTGGGAAATGTAGTTTTTAACAGTTTGCCAACTGCCAAGTTTTAATTTAAGACAACACCCAGCATGCAATGGGGCCAACTTGTGTAGAAGTTACCAGATTTTGGGCCCTGTACCCAAAGTCTCCCATCCCATTATCGCATTTTCCAGTGGCCACCAAAATGTCTAGAGGTTGACCTGTTTCACCAATATTTATTGAAATTGTATATGTATTAGGCCTTATGGGGCCCCTATACCTCCTGGGCCCCCTCTGTAGTTACACCCCTGGTTACGGGCAAATCTGTGCCATTTTGCTTCATGGAAAAATTTGTGAAACAGTGACAATTTGAAAAAGGTGTATTTTTACTAGGGGTGCACCGAATCCAGGATTCGGTTCGGGATTCTGCCTTTTTCAGCAGGATTCAGCCGAATCCTTCTCCCCAGCCAAACTGAATCCAAAATAGTGGATTAGGTGCATTACCTAATTACCTAATTATTTTTAGACTTTTTTTTTTTTTTTTTTGACACTGCACATATTGTGCTATTTTTGGGCTACTTTTGAAGTGCCTCGGCTAGTTTTGAAAATTAGACCTGGCAACTCTGCAGCAGTCTAAGATCAACCTGAACTGGTCTACGACCCACAAAATGAGCAGCGAGATCAGCCTGAACCTGCACTGTATCGGGCCAGCCCAACCATCACTAATGCAGAGCAAATATTTCCTGGGGGGGGGGGGGGGCCGCTGGGATAAACAGTTATTATAACCATAAGCAATCATTAATTATTTATGATTTATTTATATAAACAATATTAGTGTTTATGAAGAAAACACATCAGTTTTACCAATGCAGGGCAACACTGCATTATATTTTTATTACTTTAAAATGCTTTCCAGTTCATCGGGTTGCTAGGGTCCAAATAGCCCTAGCAACCATGCACTGATTTGAATCAGAGACTGGAATATGAATAGGAGAGGCCTGAATAGAAAGAGGAGTAATAAAAGTAGAAATAACAATAAATATGTAGCATTACAGGGCATCTGTTGTTTTAGATGGGGTCAGAAGGTGGTAAATAATTTAAAAACAAAGGATGCACCGAATCCAGGATGTGGATTGGCCTTTTTCAGCAGGATTCTGTCGAATCCTTCTGCTCGGTCGAACTGATTCGGCATCCTAATTTGCATATGCAAATTAGGAGTGGGGAGGGGAATTGCGTAAATTTTTACCCTAAAACAAGGAAGTAAAAAAATCCCCTTCCCACCCCTAATTCGCATATGCAAATTAGGATTTGGCCGAGTTTTCGTCCGAAACCAAAATAGTGAACAACCAATTGCTTAGAATTAGAGGCCAATCTATAACATACATAAAGATTGAGCAGATCTTTGATCAACCCAACTTTGTCAACCTTCATGATGGCTTATTGGCCCCCTGGCCAACGATTGGATCATATGGGAGTCCTATGGACATCCACCAGGAAAGGACTGCATAAATGTGCCAATACATTTTTTGCCTGACTGGATATCCGGCTGATCAGCAGGCACCATACATGGGTCAATATGCTGCCAACTCAAGTCTTTGGCAAAGTCATCAAGATTTTATCAACTTCAGATTTTTCTAGGTGCAGGGACTGATGTCAATGAATCTTTATTTTTTCGGTAGCAGTGGTCAGTAGGGTTGCTGAGAGCTTTGTCAAAGTAAAAAGTCACAATACCACTGGCATGAATATTTGCTGTGAGGATGTTTGCACGCAATATTCGCAATACGGAATGCAGTGATGTCGCGAATATTTAGATCACATGGAGGGGTTAAATCTGTAGGTTATACCAGTGCCCTAAGCATCAGGCCAGGCTACTGCAGAGGGACTTTATTTTCCCAATCCCAAACTTTTTCAGTTCAGTTAGTTCGATAGATCACCAGAAAAACACTTTTTCCAATTATTTCCTTCCCCGCCCCAGAGCTGGTTTAGGTGAAAAATAAAACTTTAAAAACTTCAACATTAGACAAATGTTCACAAACAGAAAATAATTGGAAATAGTATTTTTCTGGTGATCTATCGAACTAACTGAACTGAAAAAGTGTTTGAAGGTAAACAACCCCTTCAAGTATGCAGACCTAAATTACAGAAAGATCCATTATCCGGAATACCCCAGGTCCCGAGCATTCTGGATAACAGGTCCCATACCTGTACCACAAACAAGGCGGTAGATAAAGGTCATGCCCTACCAGTTCTATTCTTTCCGCCTTCTCATATTCCATGTACCTGTATGTTCTTGGTTCATTTTACCAAAACTACAACCAATAGCTCAGTGGTTAGAATTCCTTGCAGCAATGGGACCCCGAGTTTTATTCAATTTGGCCACTATTTGCAAGCAGTTTTTATTTTAATTAATTTATTTTTTTTTATCACCCCAATTAGCTGGCTTTCAATCAAACTGGAGCTAGCGTGTTCTGGTGTTTTAAAAGGGAAGGTATTTTAGTGGATTTTGATGCAGGCAACAAAGCAGATTATATTCCACTGCCCAAAAGGGAATGGCAGACAGGGTCATTTTGAGCACTTTGAGTAAAGCTGGCCATAGATGTTGAGATTTTTAAAAGATCCGATCCACATCGTGAGACCGCGATTTTCTCGGAACGATCGTACGAATTGACCATCAACTAAAAAGACCAATTTGCCAGGAAAACAAAGGGGAGCTGCCTGCTTGGCCCTGCAAACATAGATAGATTGCACTGGGACCGACAAAGATTTTTTTGACCTGGCCGATCAATTTCCTGACAGATATCGGCCGAAAAATCGTAAGATGTATGATCGTTCGAATCCCACTAACCACACGATAATTTCAAAGGATTGGTTGGACTTCCCTAAAATCAGTCGTTCGGCAAGAAGAATTGTCGCGTCTATGGGGAGCTTAACAGGTTTTTAAACAACCCAAAAAAAAAATAAAAATCTAATGTTAATGCCACGAACAGTGGGCCTTAGCTGGAGGATAAATACAAGTCGAAAAGCCAACGAGAACCCCATCCTTGCCTGCAGACACACATGGCTGATATTGCCAGTGAATCCCATAAGTATGTAGGCCACGGTCCACTAAGTGTGGCATTAGCCTAATACTGTACCTATGATCCATTGGCCAATATTTGCCTGGAAACATGAGAGTCCACTTTCCTAAGCAAAGATCAGTAGTAGGTCACATGGTGACAATTTCAGTACATTTCAATATATGAAACAATTTCTTCATCTTCATTTTTTGTCTCTGAGCTCAGCTGCCTCAGAGTTTTTCCCAGCAGACAGCATTCTTAAACGGGTTGTTCACCTTTTAGTATGATGTATAGAGTAATATTTTGAGACACTTTGCAGCTGGTTTTCTTTTTTTTTTTTTTAAATTAATTGTGGCTTTTGAGGTTAGTGCTTATTAGTTATTCAGCAGCGCTCCAGTATGCAATTTCATCTGGTTGCTATGGTCCAAATTACCCTAGCCACCATGCATTGATTTGCATAAGAGTCTGGAAAATGAATAGGAGAGAGCCTAAATAGAAAGAGTAATACAAAAGTACCTATAGCAATAAATGTGTAGCCTTATTAAGCATTTGTTTTTAGATGGGGTCGGTAACCCCTATTTGAAAGCTGGAAAGATTTAGAAGAAGACAAATAATTCAAAAACTATATTAAAAAAAAAAAAAAAAAAAAAAAACATTCAAGGCCAATTGAAAAGTTGCTTAGAATCACCCATTCTAGGACATGTAAAAATGTAAACCACCCCTTTAATAGTCAAACGGACGCCTGCTTTCCCAGAGACAGCAAGAATCATTTTTACAGCCACGCTCTGTTTAAAAGGGATATGGGGCCACACCCTGTCTGTACTACCTGTCTAGTTTTTCATGCAAGAGTGAATGAGAAACAGGCAGCCCATAGATCACAATCTATCAGCAAAGGGGTGATGATAGCACAATTTACAGACAGCAACTAGTTTGGATTTCTCCGAGTTTAAGCCGGGGGATGTCCAGGCTGTGGGCCCCCTGCAAGTTTCAAGAACAGCATGTGTTTAAAGGAGAACTAAATCTTAAAAATGCCATGTTTCATATACTGAACTTATTGCACCAGCCTAAATTTTCAGCTTCTCAAATCGCAGCAATAATTCAGGACTTCAAACTTGTCACAGGGGGGTCACCATCTTGGAAAGTGTCTGTGACACTCACATGCTCAGTGGGCTCTGAGCAGCTGTTGAGAAGCTAAGCTTAGGGGTCGTCACTAATTATCCAGCAGAAAATGAGGTTGGTCTGTAATATAAGCTGATGCTACAGGCTGATTATTAAATTCTGATGCTAATTGCACTGGTTTCTGTGCTGCCATGTAGTAATTATCTGTATTAATTACTAATCAGCCTTATACTGTGACATTTCTATTCTATGTGTACTGTATATTGTGAGTGGATCCCTAAGCTCAGTAAGTAACATCAGCACAGAGCATGCGCAGTGAATCAGCAGAAAGGAAGATGGGGAGCTACTGGGGCATCTTTGGAGACACAAATCTTTACTGCTAAAGGGCTGTGGTTGTCTTGGGCTGGTACAGAAGCACAAAACCTTATGTACAACATTTCTAGCCTACTTTTTCAGTTTAACTTTCCTTGTCCTTTAACAGGTAAAGGGATCCAAGTTTACTGGTTAAAGGCTGCTCTATTGCATCATCCATACTTTTAGATAGTCTAAACTTGTCTGATCTATATATTACATGGATATCCGCCTGTGCTAGAAAACAGAAGAACCATATTCCACACAACAATTACATTATTTCACACGCTCAATGAATTATGCACTAAGGAACAGTTTCACATTATGTCCTGCTAATAAAGATTAGCGATGAGTTTCAACCACAAATCAATAGAACGTCTGCCACCTCTGAGAGCTGGTGACTAAGGAGTTTGCAGGGCACTGCCCAAGCGAACACCTCCCTTTCTCAAATGTATCAAGCGTGTAACGAAGGTGGGGAGAGAATTCTAGAAAACCTAAGCCAGCCTAGAAAAATATACGTTTTTTTTTCAGCCATACTTCCTCCTTGTCTGGGTACAACGTCTAACACGTGAAGATAAGAGACACGTTAAACCTTTGTTTTATCTACATTTCTTATCTTACAGTGAACCGGCTAGAATGCTGCTTACAATTCAAAAGCAAGTGGCAGTTCAGCAGTTAACTAAAGGGGTAACGTTGAACGGACATGATCTGGGTACATTTTAAACAAAGTACAGCCTGTGGTTTATGCCTTTATTATGGGGCGGGTGCTTTAAATCAAGCTTTCAATGCAACAAGGCCTGCAAAAACTGTAGGGGAGTGGCCTTGAAACGGTCATCCTGGAGAGATTTTGGTAAACCTGCCTCTATCATTTGAGCAGTTCCCATGTCATCTTCTGCATGGGCTTCAGGAATATTAGACTGCAAGTCACAAAAACACTTCAAAACTTTTTAGGGATCCCTAGATATTCCCATACCTTTTCTACTTTTTGCCACCTGTCATGGTGTTAGAAAGAGCAGCTGCCTGTCCATTACAGCCGCGTGGGCCGACAGTTGTGAACGTTAACCGTATGTAGAGATTGACACTTCTAGAAACCAACCTTCCAGGAAGGTATTTACTTTATTGAAGAGCACTAGGACACAACCCGACGCGTTTCGTATCAACATAGGCTGCATATTATTCTTCCCACAACATATTTAAAACAAGAGAGATTATCCGCTCCCTCAGCTGAAGGTTCAGGGCGGTGCACCTGGATCTCTTCCTTAAACTGGTGAGTTTTTCACTTTGAGACCGAATAAGACTTACTGCTTTTTACCCATTGGTGTTTTTGATCCTAGGTGTTAACGTTAGCCTTAGCCCTCCGACCATTGCAGAGATACAGCCTTTAGCAGACAATGAATACCGGGAGCTTTACATTAACAGCAGTTACAGGCTGAATGTATTAATCCCTATCTACCAGCAAACAGTGAGACCAATATCCCACGCAGAAACTGTCAGCTGCCTGTTACCTAGTCCAGCTGCCAGTGGCCGAGCAGCAGATGATGGCAAGAGATCCCTCCCCTCCTCCCCAGAGGCTTATTAGTGAGAGGGGGAGGAGGCTGCAGCCTCACCTGTACTGCAATGCTTGCTTCTCGTGCAGCCTTTTTTCCTATCAATTCAACATGGGGGAGGGTACATGCATCACTGCTACATCTCCAGGGGCACACACACACCAACCAGAATTTGCACTGCACATTACAGAGCTGAAGTGTGGACTGCTGCCTATTCATCTGCTTGCGTTAAATCGGTTATTACAAAGGCCAATAATTGATTTTTATTTTTTAAACAAAAGAAGCTCCCCCCATAACAAAAAAATATATTGTTCCAAAAGCACGACATGCTAGGCATGGCTTGTACCATAAACAATTAGCCAAGGGATGTTGGACTCAGCAGACTGCACCATTTTAAATAGTGGACTCTCATTGCGGATTGTGGATGACACTTTATACGAATATGGCATCTCCCGCCAGTCACTCGAGACAGATGGACATTGAACGGAATATCCATGTGCAGAATAGACTAAGGGCATGTTATACTGTGCCTTTAAATCTAAATGGGTAAATCTATCTAAATAGATTTAAAAAGGGGTGAGTGCCTACATTGTGGTTCAGGAGTCACGTTTAGAGAAGATGGGGGTCCCCTGAACAAGCCTGGGGGGAGGGGACTAATATTAATCAGTCAGCACCGCCCACAGCATCTCACCTCGGGGGGGAGGAGGGTTCATTTAAATGCAGATCAGCAGATGTTCAGATATCATAGAAATGCTCAGAATCAATGAGAATCCTTTATTGCAGATTAGTATTAGAGAGACATGTAAGTGGCAGCCATATATGGGGCTGAAAAGGAGGCTCTAAGGAATAAGGAGAGAAGGAGGAGGAAACGAGGCACCTCCCCGTCACCCTGAACAAAAAAAGGGGGTGAAATATAGAACCCTAATGAAAGAACATTAATTAACGCGAATATGAATTCATCCCCTTCCCCCATTGCAGCATATACCATCTCTGTCATGAACAATGCAGGGAGCCGCTTCCTCTCCGCCATTACCAGGGCCCGCCCGTATTTGACCTCACCCACTCCCCCCCCCCCCCCCCCGCAGGTGTAATGATCCTTCCCGCTGCTGTACCTGTAATAGGCGGAAGGGAACACGAACCGCAGACGGCAGGTAGTCGAATCCCCGAGCTTGGACGCGCGTCTCGCTGTCTCCGTGTGTGACTGACTGCCGATTTAGCACGGTCCAGTCTCCTTCCGAGCGCTCAAGTCTAACTGATGCACGGGGTTTCCTCCAATCGCTGAGCAGGGGTCGGAGAGTGACGTCAAGCGCTGCTATGGCAACCGTTGACTGGGTGGCATAATGACCGCCCATTTGAGTCTCTGCGTCTACTTATTTCCCCGCCCCTCCTCCTCGAGCGCGCGCAGAGGCAGACGGGACACGGTGGGTGGGGTGCTCGTGCGCGTGGGGATTGTCGGGGACGCTCCTCGACGCTGCAGTGTCACTGGCTGGTCGCGTGAATGTGTCAAGAGGGTGGGGTTAGAAGGAAGGAGAGAGGGCTAATCCATAGCGCGGGGATGGGGGGGGGGTGACTTTTTTATCTCTAATGCTAAAAGGCAGGGTGGGGATTGTGGAAGGTATTTGTCTCGTGGACGCGTTATTTCAAGGAACATTATGTAATTATTAGACAAGGGATGTGTAATCTGGGCTCTGGGTTTTGTGGAACACTCAGATATATTTGTTTGAATAGTGTGGAGTTGCTGGTAGCTCTGCTGAGGGAAATCACAATGTTATTAAATGGACAGGTCCCTGGCTGAGGTACATAAACATGTCACCATTTTGTCACTAACTGTCAGTGCTGGAGTAGGTATATAAATGATTCCACTCCTCATTTTATATCACCTCTGACTCCCAACTCCTCTGTTTCTAACTGAACAGTAACATCAAAAACTGAATATGTTTCAAAGTAATACAAATATAATACAGTGTTGCCTTGCACTGGTAAAACGGCTGTGTTTGCTTCAGAAACTCTACTACAACTCATATAAATAAGCTGCTGTGTAGCCATGGGGCAGCCATTCAATATGGAAAACAAGGAGAAAAGGCACAGGTTATACATCAGATAACAGATAAAACACCATCGTATTGCACAGGGCTTATCTGTTATCTACTGTGTAACCTGTGCCTTTTTTTCCAGCTTTGGGTAAGGGCACACGGTAAGATTCGGGACATTAAGTCGCTTGCCAACTAATTGCCTTTTCTTCGGGTGACTCCTCAAAAAGCCTTACCGCCGGCTAGAAGCTTTTTACACAAAAGCTATGAATATCTTGTAAATTGTATCCTTATAAACGGTGAGTTCTGATGTCATCAGTTATACATGGTGAGTTCTGATGTCATTTGTGTCACATGACTCACTGAAACTTGTGTATTATAATAAATAAAGTACCCCCAGTTGTAAAATATGAGGATATTAGAAGTTACCTCGGAGTTCCTTCGGTGTTTTTATATGGTCATGAAACTCCGTGGTCACTTATACTATCCTTATATTTTACAAGAGGGGGTACTTTATTCACTATATATTGTGCAATAAATTTAACATTATCTATATAAATGTCGCTTAGAGATATTGCTTGCGTCCCATGATTTATTGAAGCCTGTGTATTATAAGAAATAATGTACCCCACTCATATTATAAGTTGCTTTGTAGTTATGTAACCTGCACCCTTTTGCTTTATAGGGTCATAGAAGAATGTGTTACTGTTTGTTTGTGTGTATATACAGTAGAGTGAGAGAGAATAAAGTACCATCTATTGTCAAATATGAGGCTATTAATCACCAACAAGTTGCATACAGAGGTATGAGGCCGAAGGTTGTATGCTTTTATCCAGGTCAAAGGCATTCTGAAGTGACTTCTAATACCCTTACTTTTGAAAACTGACAGTACATTATATCATCACAGGGCATTGATTATAACTGATGACATCACTAAGCACTGTTACTGTGTATTTTATAGGATATTGATGCCAACAAATCAGCTGTGTAACTATACAGATATGGGGTGCTTATCTTGAAACCCATTATCCATAAAGCTCCAAATCAAGGAATGGTCATCTCCCATAGAGCCCATTATAAGCAAATAATTTAATTTTTTTAGAAATTATATCCTTTTTCTTGGTAATAAAAACTTGTACTTGATGGCAACTAAGCTACATGAATGTTAGTGGCAAAACAATTCTATTGAGTTTATTTCATGTTTAAATTTTTTTTGCATACTTTTTTTAGCAGGTGTACTAAGGTTCGAATGGTAAATTCCCATTTTTACTTTCTTTTATGAAAAAGAAACTTATCTCCAACATACTTTAATTAAAAAATGTGTACCATTTTTATAAGAAACCTGACTGTATGCAGTGAAATTCTCCCTTCATTTACTGCTGTGGATAGGAATTGTCAGATGGTCCCTAACTGCTGAGCAGGGAAACAATCATACTTATGAACAGCAGGGGGAGCCCCCGCCTTACTTCCCAGCCATGCAGAACTCAAGCAGCTTTGTTTATGATGATCCCTAAGCAGCCCAGACCACACTGAGCATGTGCACAGTCTTGGTCTTGCAAAGATGTTTAACAAAGTTACAAGATGGCGACCCCCTGTAGCCAACTTTGAAAGCATAAATTATTTGTTTGATTAGGCTTGTGGTGCAGTAAGTTCATGTTTATATTTAGTATACAAAATACAGCATTTCTAGCCTTATTCTATTTTAGACTTTACATGCCCATTTAAAGCACCAACTTGAATTTGTATTCTAATGTGAGATTTATCACACCTCGACCCTGGAAACAGTTCTATTTTGACTATTCTCCACCTTAAACCTGCCGAGTTCATGTAGAATTCGATGGCAGAGGTCCCTTGAACTATTTGAATATGTTAATAGTAGTGATGAGCCAAATTCCAATGGGAGAATAAAATGTTGCGCATCAAAAAAAAAAAAAAAAGGGCTTGATATAGATCGGGCAGGTTTGATTTTTCCTGCAAAGGAGGACTGCATCGGCTAGATGATGTGGTCCTACAACCCTTCAGTGCCCATTCTCTTAGATATTATCGGATTGTTTTGGACCTAAGGTCGGACATTCAGGATTAACCTGATATTGTCCTGCCGTTAATGGGCATATCAGGGAAATAGCCACTTTGTTTGGCATTACTTCTTTGTTTGAGTGACAAAAAGTCAAGTGATTTGAGGGGTTTGATTGGGCTAGGCACTTGGATTTGGCTGAATCAAAAGCCTGAAAAAAGCTGAATCTCGAATCAAATCCTGGATATGCCATATATTGCCATATAGGTGCTCAGGGGCCTGTCTCATTGAGTAGCGAGTTTATATGGTAAATAAAACTTTAGCGCAGAAAAAACCCTCTTCCCCTGCAGCAGGAAACAGTCTCATGAAATGCACCATGCTATTGTAAGGGGCATGAAGACTCAGTACGGATGGAGGACCAAGAAGAAAACAACTGTCCAACACAGTTCAAGGTATCAGATAAGGGTGAAGAGGAAGAATTGTCAAAGTCACAGGCAAGAGGGTCAAGGCAGGCAGAAAGGTTCAAAGTCCAATAAAGAGGCCTAAGTCAAACACGACAATCAATAATCACAAGATAAAGCGCACCCAGGAACACACAAGGTAGAACCTATATTAGGGCAATGTCTGTAATGTTCTGGCGCCTTAAATAGGCTTCATTTGGTGCCAAACGAACAAGATGATGGCATGATGCTGCCGTCATGACACTCCATTCTGGCGCTGCAACGATGAGTCCATTCTGATGCTGACGTCCAATTGGGCCGCGTGGACTCCCTGGGCACCGCCATCTTGGGAAGGCAGGAGGAAGTGGCGGTAGCAGCGGCGGAGAAACGAAGGTAAGTATTCCATACAGCTATGTCATGATGTCACTTCTGCCAAAGTCATTGAGCATGTGTCAATGGCTACAAAGTGGTCCGGTGCCAATTCGAATAGTAAATTCGAATTGAATTTTCGAGTGTCAAAATTCACACATTCAAATTATAATCCCCCCTATTCGAATGTAAATGTGAGATTTATCACACCTCGAACCATGGAAACAGTCCAGTCCACAGGGGCATGTGACAACGAGGATAGATTTTGGGATATGGATGTCTCCATCCTGAACTCTTGTCAGTATTCAATATGAAAGTCCCACCACTTTGGTAGGAATTTGCAAAAGATGAACATCCCCTTTTAAAGAGTCACAATTTCCTCAGCCAACCATCACAGTTGTGTGCAGCACATCAAGGGCATGTATGCAGATAATCCTATAGGAAAGCTGCCATAGAGATGGGCCCTGCTCTTTCTTCATAAGACTAGAAAATGCAGTGCTCACTAGCAATGTCCTAAGAAACCTCCACTCTCAACTCATAGAGAAACAAAACCATGTGTCACTACCATTCTAACTTGATACGCAGGTACAGTACATGTCAATAAAATATTAGGGAAGGTGAACTTGCCAAGTTGCCAATTCCATAAGGGAAAAGTTTAAGGGCTGAAGTGAATGCAGTAGGAAAGAAAACTATTATCTTCAAAATTCTAAGAAAAAATACATAATCATGAAAATGCTTTTTTCAACAGAAGCTATATACTGTATAGTTTACATTTTAAATTCATGATAGTTCTCCTTTAAACTGCAACACGAATGTGTAATAATGATTATATCTTTTTTTAACCATAAATAATGGTCTGTGTATTGTTTGGACCACTGGAACAAGCCACATATGATGTACTTAGCGGTCCAGCTGCTGGACAGTTCAATTGAATGTTGGTTACCATGCTAATAGAGAGGCAGGTGTAGCTGACGAATTGAATGTTGTGGTGTTTCTATGGCAATGTAGAAATTATAATTTTAACAGCAAGATCACAGTAGATATGGCTTCCTTTGCATGAAAAAGAGCTGCAAACAAAGGCTACTACAAATAAAACAGCCCTCACTAGGAGATAATATTGAGGGTAATTGTGCTTTGAAACTGAACCATCTGTAGTTAAATTCAATACACATGGACAACTCAAAATGTTGACAATGCAACACCGTCTAAAGTTGAATCATACCAAATGTAATGAATATATGAATGATATCTTTTGGTTTGGAATAAATCTATAGCTCTTTTACAAAAGCAATGCAACTATTTTACATTCAACACTGTTAGGGAGGTTACATTCAACACTGTTAGGGAAGAGCAACATACAAATAGTCTTGGTTCTTCTTCTTTTCTTTTGCCCACCAGCTCTTCTGGGTAAACCAGTTACTGACTAGCCATGGTGGTGAAGTCTCTGTGACACCAGTTTCATTGAAGAAGAAAGATATTCGCCGAGTTCCAGATAGATAGCTGTGTACATCATTGTCCACTAACAATGTTTGTAATTTGTATATGGCGCCAAGTTAAAGTACAATGGATGTATATGTAGCAACAAATACATTACACTACACAACCTTGGGAAAGCTTCATAAAATAAAATAAAGTTGTTATTTTGCCCTATACATGTGCCCACTGTATAGTTTAGGTGCCATATGTTAGGAAATGTAGGGGGGAAGGAGGGTACCCCCAAAAAATGTTTCCATCTTTTTCAGCCTATCACCCTTAAAACAGCGTTTTTTGGGATAGGGAAGCAAGCCCTATCTACCCTATTGCACTTCGCCTGGTCTGAGCTGTCGAAGGCAAGTCTGGTGCAAGAGGTAACGTTCAGTAAAATGCGCAAATTAGTGAATTAGCGTAATTACGTCCCTTCGCCAAAGTGCAACTTCGCCTGCCGTAAGGGTGCGAAGTAGCGCTAGAGTAGGTCTGCTTCGCTAGCGAATTTACGCCAGAACCCGTTAGTAAATTGACGAAGTAACGAAATGATGTCATGCTGGCGAATTTGCGCTAGCATTAGCCGCTTCACGCTTTAGTGAATTTGCCCCAAAGAACCTTACTCCAAGTAAGAACCAAGAACATACTATTAACAAGCACCCTCTGTACCCGATCCTGTAGCCAGTTTCCTATCCATGTGCAAACATCTTCAGCCTAATAGCCCTTAGTTAAGAAAGTTGTCTCTTGTGGGGCACTGTATCAAACGCTTTGGCAAAATCCAAATAGATGACATCTACTGTTCCCCTGCTGTCCAGCATCTTACTTACCTCATTGTAAAAAGCAATCAAATTTGTCCTTCATAAAGCCATTCTGATTACTGCTCATAATGCCATTCGCATGGACAAAATTTTGAATGTGATCCCTTAACAAGCCTTCAAATAATTTGCCCACCACATATGTCAGATTTACTGGCCTATAATTGGCAGTCTGAGATCATAATCCCTTTAAAATACACGAATTACATAAATTTTCCTCCAATCCATAGGTTCCATAACAGATGAAAGCAAGTCTGAGAAAATCAGAAAAAGAGGCCAGTCTAAAACCAAACTAAGCTCTTATAGTACCCGAGGGTGTATGCTATCTGGCCCTGGTACTTTGCTCACATTAACTTTAAGTAAAGCTTTATGAATCATATCCTGAGTCAGCCACTAACTAGTCTGAGCTGAGCTAAAGGTGCAGATGAGGTGTGTCTGGGAACTCTGACTCCTCTATTGTATACACTGAAGAAAATAACTGATTTAGCACATTTGCATTTTCAGTATCTTTTACAACCATACTGGTACCATTATTTAAAGGAGCAACACTCTCAACCCCCGTCTTTTTACTATTAATATACTTAAAAAAACTGTTTGTGGTTAGTCTTAGCCTCTGCCACAATGTGCTCCTCATTTTCTAACTTTGCCTTCTGGATTGCCGTTTTACCACATTTATTATAGTGTTTATATTCATTAAATGCAGCTTTGGTCCCCACAGACTTGTAGTTTCTCTTAATTGCTATTAACTTCTTTACTTCTGTATTAAGCTACATAGGGTGGTTCTTGGTGCTTCTATGTTTACTTCTTAAGGGAATAAATTGAAAACAGTAACATTTTAATATCATGTTAAATAACAACCATTGCTGTTTTTTAGCAGAAAAGATAATGGCCCAATCTATGGTTCTATATTCTAATCATGGTTATTGCTTTAATATCATGGCCACAGCTGCCCATTTTTTTTTATATGTTTTTGTATACCCCTCATTCTACCAACTACTTAGTCTTAACTGGATGAGTCTGAGGTCTTTAAGCTTGTATTATCCTAAAGCAAAATTACCCCTTAAATTAAACTACTGAGCCTTCAGGATTCTTTCCTTTCCACATCTTTGGAGCCTCAACAGCTTTAGGATTTTGCTTTCACTTATGATGACAAGTCTATTAAGTCCTTGTTGATATCCTCTTGCACCCCCTTAATGTTGGTGGAAATATCTATCTATATGGAACGTTTTTAGTAGAATTTCTCTTGGAGGTTTGAGATAGTAATGGTGTTATCTTTGTCTACAACTATTTTGAGTACCTAATGTGGTCGTGATTTGATTGCTCCATGCCACCCTACAATGTATCATAGTTAGTAAAGTATAAGCTGTGGATACGGCACTCACCTGGTACACTAGCACTACCATCAGCATGCTAATAAATAAAACAGCAAATTGTGCCAGAACTCAATTCAAATTGTTAATAAAATTGTATTTATTCAACCTTTGATAAATAACACCCTTAGGGCCTCATGATTTTTACCTACAGTCCAGAATTCCATTGTAATTGAACACATGGTAAATTTGGCACACACTACCAGATGCCAGCAATGAGTCAATAATGGTGCATCATTCTTATTTATTGGTAAATCCAGTGGCGGAACTACCGGGGGAGCAGGGGGTGCGAGCGGGGCAGGGCCCGCACCCCCTCAGGGGAGGGCAGACTGTGCGCCGCTGACAAATGTGGCCAAATGCGGCCGTTCGGAGGGGGACGGGGCCCGGCTGTGCATCACGCACCATGGCCCGCCCCCTCTAGTGACGCTTCTGGGTAAATCGTGCGTATGCCATTTATTGTGGGTGTGGGATGGCTTTTTATACCCCCTCTATATACATACTAAGAATTAACCTAAACTTAATGGGTGCTCAAAGGAGGTGTAAAGTATGGGTTGCCTTGTGACAACAGTGCAGCAAGTTGCACCTTACATATGAATCTCAAAACTTCTCCATGGCTTCAGTGAAATTGGTGCACAATTTTGGTTCACATGCTTCTTTGTCTAGGTACAAATGATTTTTTCCATGAAAAGTGTCACTGCTTTTGTGCTTTATAAATGAGGCCCCCATTGTTCACAATAATGCCATTGACTGGTAGGGTTCATTGGCATTTGTAGTTCGGCTGTAGTGCCACATTCCTGGTTTTATATTCTGCAAGTAGAATGACTTTTATTCAATATCTGCCAGGTTGATAGAATGACAAATCTTTTTAGCAATGGAAATTAAATTCACCGAAGAGGAGAGATGAATAGAGTAGGAGTACAATAGGTTGGCGTGAGTATCATTTGGAAGAATTCAGCAATTAAAAGACTTGTAGTAGGAGTTCTAAGATAGTTTGCAGGAGTGTTCTTTATTACATCCCACCTAAACACACTCACCCTTGAAATAGCTTTTATCCAACACTTAATTGCTATTTTAATGGGCAACATATCAGCAATTCACTAGGTTTCTTTCAAGATAAACTAGTATAACCCTTTTCCAATGATATCATTAATTTTAATAGGACGCTATAGCTTGGGAATTAAAATCTCAGACAGATGTATTATATCTTTTTGTATTAGATACCGATTTGACAATGTATTTTTATTGTTATCACTTTAGGGTCTCATGGTTGAGCAACATATTCCCTTATCTAAAAGTGATATAGCACATGTCGTTTGAGCAACACTCCACCTCTTCATCTCATTGTGTTGCATGAATAGGAAGTGTAATTGGTCAGCCTGTGCCAGTGATACTCACAAATGAACTTCCCAACAGCAGGTAAAATACAATGCAATAAAAATGAAAGAACATGCCAATGTTACTGATCTCTTTCTACCACTTCAGGGAGCAAGCCCAACACCTTGGTTGTATGATCCATTCTATATGTATTACTTATTAGCTCTTTTTCCATATTGCTGAGGTGGGGGATGGGGAGTAGAGGGTCAAGGGCATTGTCCCCTAGAAAGAATGTTTTTAAACCCTATTATTGGGGTAAAACTTTGAGTTAATTACAGTAACTTTATACTTAGTAACTAGATAAAAAGTCCCCCAACCTAAATCACAAGCAGCCAACTGTTAGTGTTATTCTTTGCCCATCACCAAACATTAGAAGAAGAAGATGCAGGAGAATATATCTGGGAAGCTGCAGCCAACCAGGTTCACAAATGAACTTACTAATGTACATTCTAGGGCACATTCAGGGGCAGATTTACATATGGTCGAATATCGAGGGTTAATTAACCCTCGATATTCAACTGCTGAATGTAAATCCTTCGACTTCGATAATGAAGTCGAAGGACTTACCGCACAATCGTTCGATCGAACGATTAAATCCTTCAAATCGTTCAATTCGAAGGATTTTAATCCATCGATCAAACGATTTTTCTTCTACCAAAAAATTGTTAGAAAGACTATGGGGACCTTCCCCATAGGCTAACATTGCACCTCGGTAGGTTTTAGGTGGCGAAGTAGGGGGTCAATTTTTTTTTTTAAAGAGACAGTACTTCGACTATCGAATGGTCAAATATTCAAACGATTTTTAGTTCAAATCATTCGATTCAAAGTCGTAGTCGAAGGTCGAAGTACCCAATTCAATGGTCGAAGTAGCCAAAAAAAACATTCTAAATTCGAAGTTTTTTTTATTCTATTCCTTCACTCGAGCAAAGTAAATGTGCCCCTCAGTGTATGATTTAGTATGTGGTGCCTGAGGATGATTTGAATTTATTATATTAGCTTTTTACAGGATCTACAATGGTTATATTCGAAATGTAAAGAGATGCTTGTGCTTTTAACCTTTTCTGTAGCACTTCTCTGGAAATTGCTTGTTTGAAATCCTATGAGCTGTAGTTTTTCCACTGGTTTTCATTTTTGTTATAAATTCCTGTATTATTTAAAAATGTAGTTTTCTGTCTGCTATCACTAGCGACCAAAGTGAATATTGCCGAAAGTTCTGCATTTTCTGGCAACACACTTTCAAATTTAAGCCTCTTTACGCGGTTGCACATGCTCAGTAGAGCGAAAAGCCGAACCTTAACTAAAAAGTCGGCTATTTCGTTCAACTGCGCATGTTTGAAGAAAGAAGAAGCCGGATGAGGATCACTCCGTGGTGCTCGCTAGAAAAACCCTGGGCCAGTGCAGTTTTCTGCTGATAGGAGCACCGGCTCGAGGTTTCATTTAAGTGAATACAATCACCTGGGCGTGCCAAACATTTGGCACCACCAAGTGCAAACAGACGTTTCTTCTTTTCTTTTCTGCGAATTGGTGATCAGTGCAGTAAAGTGGTCAGCAGAGCACCTCTTGGTACCTCTGTTGTTCCTCCATTCACCCTTCTCCACTGTACCTCCTCGCTGCACTCTGTACCTCCAAAATCAGAGACAAATACTGATCGTGTAGCACAAAATAAACTCAGACCCCATTGTGACTGGAGGAACAACGGAGGTACCAAGTGGTGCTCTGCTGACCACTTTACTGCCCTGATCACCAATTCTCAGAAAAGATTTATTGGTGTCATTTAATGGGTTTTTTATGTGGAGCACTTTTTTTTTGTATTTTTTGGTTACATTTTCCTTAATAAAGGAAACTGCGGGTTATGGGTAAGAAAAATGTATTCAATGTATTTACATCTCCCGGTTAATGACCCTTATGGATTGAAGTCACTCTATCCTCTCTACTCTCAATTCCTCTTGTCCTGCTTTATATGCTTATGTTATTAACTTGTCAGACAGTTTATTTCAGATATGCAAGCCTGCAGTATATTCAGCATAAGGAAACTACTTAGGCTGTTGACTCTATTGTATCTAATTCACAACGATTCGTGGTCAACTGGTCATCAGTCTTAATTGTTAAAGGGGAACTTCGAGCCCTGATAACCATATATAGTTTGGACATTAATACAGGTATGGGGTCCCTTATTTAGAAACCCATTATCCAGAAAGCTCAGAATTACGGAAAGTCCATTTCCAATAGACTTAATTTTATCCAAATAATCCAAATTTTGAAAAATGATTTCCTTTTTCTCTGTAATAATAAAACAGTACATTGTACTTGATCCCAACTAAAATAAAATTAATCCTTATTGGAAGCAAAATCAGTCTATTGGGTTTATTTAACATTTACATGATTTTCTAGTAGACTTAAGGTATGAAGATCCATATTGCGGAAAAATCCGTTATCCGAAAACCCCCAGGTTCTGAGCATTTTGGATAATAGGTCCCATACCTGTATCTTGTATTTGATCCAAACTTAAATATAATGAATCCTTATTGGAAGCAGAACCAGTCTATTGACTTTATGTAATGCTTACATGATTTTCTAGTAAACAAATGGGGGAATGTAATATTGGTCGTTAATGCAAAAATAGTTTGCAATTTGAATAAATGTTCTGAAAGTAAACAATTTTTACCTTTGCAGACACTTTGCCCCTCACACGACAGTAGCATAACGATTGCGAATTTTACAGTTTGTGAAGTGTATGTAATAAAACTTCTTAATGAAAAAGTTGTTACATTTGCTCCAAAAGTTAAAGCAGGTGTTAATTTGCAATGGGCAATTAAGATTCGCAATCAAAACCTAATGAAGAATATTACATTGCAACATGCACATTTTTATTTGCAGGTTTGTTCTCTTTGTGAATTTTATTATACTTCCCCCCTATGGTATGACAATCCAAATTATGGAAAGATCCGTTATCTGGAAAACCCAAGTCCTGAGCATTCTGGATAACAGGTCTCATACCTGTAATACAATTACAAAATAATAAACGCTATTTCTGATTTATATGACGTGATGAATTGTGGAGGTTTCTGATGATTAGCGGTTTTCGTGTAACTGATTTTTCTTGATGAGTTTTCTATTGATTAATGAATTGTTTGGTATATTGAATAAACTTCAATTAATATCAGTGACCTGATGAGTTGTTCAAGGAAAAAAGGAGGCTCAAGAATTGACCTTCACTTGAGGGTCATATACAGGTATGGAATCCATTATCCGGAAACCCATTATCCAGAAAGCTCAGAATTATGGAAGGGTCATCTCCCATAGACTCCATTTTAATAAAATAATTCTGATTTCTTAAATAGTATTTCCTTTTTCTCTGTAATAATGAAACAGTACCTTGTTGTTTTTTTTTTATCACAGCTAAGATATAATTATTCCTAACTGGTGGCAAAACAATACTATTGGGTTTATTTAAGACTTAAGATATGAACATCCAAATTATGGAAAAACCCTTTATCCGGAAAACCTCAGGTCACTAGCATTCTGGTCCCACTGAAGTTTATGCCTACTAAAGAAACCCTTGACTGTTTTTGAGATTTTGTGTTTGGGCAAAGTCCCTCCATGGCTTACAACTATTATTTTGAGATGAATGAGCAAATGACAATAACAAACCCAAATAGTGTATAATTGTGGAATTTTTTTATTAATATCAGTAATTCTGTATAGGACAATATTGAGCAGAGGAGCTGTAATATTGCATAAAACAGAATTGTTGCTAGGAATCATTTATGCAAATTTTAACACCTATTAAAGACATTTGCCAGTTTTATCAAAACACTGTACTAGGCAAAATTTATCTGAATCTATAAATGAACAAGGCTTGAAAAATGTCTTTATTTAGCTCCAGACTTAAACTGGATAATTGCCCATACATTTCTTTTAACAAGCTGAAATCTGCAAACTGGCACTTTGCTCTAAGATAAATTCACCTTAAGTGATTGCAAGTTCCTGTTCCCTTCTTGATTTCCCTTCCAAAATCTGTGATCATATTATGGCTCCAATTCATCATGTAGTAGTGTTTCTGCAACATGGACAGGCTTGGCATGTTTTATTAAAACCATTTCTCCAAAATCTAACTGTACCCTAATTTCACATTTAACAAAATGAAGTATCTGATATGATTTCCCCGTCTAGAATTTTCTAGAGACTAAGATTCTGCATCATACCAAAGCATGCTACAGTCTGTCCTTTCTTTACACTGCATTTTGCCATTATTTCTTGTTTGGTTTATGAACACTTGGGTCAATTTAATTCTCTGAAGATTTGATTTTCTAAGCTTTGCTGATCAAATATTCATACATTTCTGCTGTATTATTCACATTTGGATTTACAGCCAAAGAGTATGAAAGGATTTTAAATTGGGAGTTGTCCCCAACGCAGTACCACCACACCCCACCTCCATCACCAATCCATTAATCATTTAGGAGCTCTGACCAATGCAAGTTGCAGCTAAAATGAAAAGTAAAAAACAGGTAGACTCAGAGGATCTATTTTGTTGCATGTCTGAATTATGTATTCACACACAAGGTGATTGTTTAACACCATCACCTTTGCTTTTTAAAGGAAATGTAAACCTTTTTTTCCTTTTCCAGCTATTTTTCCAGTTTTTCAACTGCTAATAAAATATATTTTGTAAAAACAGTGACACCTATTGGTCAGTTTTATGACAATGTTACAGTTGGGAGTACATGTCATAAAAAACAGAGAGCTCTTCTAATGCTCTTATCAAAGACATGAGAAAATCCATCTGAGGGCCTGGACTGGGAGTCAAAATAGGCCCTGCCATTCCAAGTACGCAGAGGCCCAAACAGCCCCCTACCAGCCCAAACAGCCCCCCAACCAGCCCACTCTATGGTAACTTTCTATGGAACCATACAGCAGCCCCTCTGGCATTTGCCAGAACCCACAGATTGCCAGTCCGGGCACTCTATCATGCCTTTCCTAAGCAGAGCAGTATCAGAAGAGTTACCTGTCCTTCTTCTTCTTCTGAGAGAGCGAGAGAAAGAGAGAGAGAGAGAGAGAGAGAGAGAGAGAGAGAGAGAGAGAGAGAGAGAGAGAGAAATGTTGTATTAGGCCCACAAGGACATCCCTAGCCCTCATGGGCCCTGCAAAGGCCTCCCTTTGGGCGGTCGCAGCAAAAACATTTTGAGCATGCGCACACACGCAGCCCTGGGGCAGCAGCCCGGTGGGTCCGGGCCCCCCAGTCCCCCCTGGGGGGATTTGCAATTTAGTGGGCATTCTCATGGCTGGGGTAGTTGTCCCTCAAGGAAGCAGGCCCTGGAGACACCAGTTTAACACTGACCTGTATGACAGACATTATTTTGATTTCTGTTTTATAATTTGTGACTACCCCTTAACTTAGTTTCTCAACAGCTGATCAGAGCACAATGAGCATGTGCAGACACTCCTCACAAAATCCAAGATGGGGAACTCCCAAGCCCAGATCGGCAATATGTGGAATCTGGCAAAGGCCAGAAGTATTTTTATGTTTATTGTTACTAGTAAACTTGAAATGTCAGGACCTGCTTTGAATCCTAGTCTGGACCTGGGACCTCCTGATTAAACTGTGAAGACTTGGATCATTACTATAATAGAGATGCTGAATCTTTAGACTAGTGTAGTAAATGTAGTATGTTAAATATGAGATTTCTAGCCATATTATTTTTTAGGGTTTAGTATAGTGGTAAACACTCTGCCAATTTGCTATTAGTTTATAGAGTATCAGTGGTAAGCTGCCACTTTTTCATGAGATAAAGCTATGTGCACTTTTTTTCTCTCTTCATTATAGTTTCTCTTTAAGACACATTGAATACCCTACATATGTACACTATATGCACCCCACATGGCCATTTGGATACAGAAATAGACAAAGAAGCTATGCTTAAAGAGATACTGCCTTGATGTTTTTTTCCAAAATGCATCAGTTGATGCTCCAGCAGACTTCTCCACTGAAATCCATTTTTCAAAAGAAATATGACATGGGGCTAGACATATTGTCAGATTCCCAGGTGCCCCCATTCAAGTGACTTGGGCTCTGATAAACTTCAGTCACTCTTTCTGCTGTACTGAAAGTTGGAGTGATATCACCCCCTCCTTTTCCCACAGCAGCCCATCAGCAAAACAATGGGAAGGTAACCAGCTCCCTAACACAAGATAACAGCTGCCTGGTAGATATAAGAAGAACTGCACTCAGTAGTAAAAATACAGGAACCACTGCAACTCCTTCAGTTACATTGAGTAGGAGAAACAACAGCCTGCAAGAAAGCAGTTCCATAATGTAGCACTGACTCTTTCTAAAAACACATGACCAGGCAAAATGACCTGAGATGATGCCTACACACCAATATTACAACTAAAAAAATACACTTGTTGGGTTAGGAATTACATTTTTTATGGTAGAGGTAATTATTTGCAGTGTAAACAGTGTAATTTAGAAATAAAAACTACATCATAAAAATCAAGCTGGCCACCACAGGCCAAGATGAGGAATGTCTTGTTCAACTCAGTGCCAAGCCGACCGTGCGCCCTAGGCCCCAAGGGAGGTCAGCAAATAGGGACTAGAGGTAGGCAGAAGACAGGTACCTGGCCAGCGCCCCCTATTGTTGCTCTCTAGGCAGGTGCCTCTTCTGCCCATAGTTCTGGCCCTGGTTTTACTGATAATTCCATAGGGAAAGAAAGAAAGTTTTTGAAAAAAAAGTTTTGGCCCGAAAAAAAATTCAAAAGCAAGAAAGATATATATAAAAAATAGTGTAATAGTAATATAATTAGGCTGCAAAAACAAACAACAAGGAGCGGATACACCTACTAGGAAAATTAGAATAGCCCCAGCATTTCGGCACTAAGGCCTTTGTCAAGGGGATTCTGACGTGTGCCAAATTTTTGTTTAATTGTTTAATTGCTTACAAAGGCTCTCCGTTTGCGCGCTTCCTATACTTCAGGCTATGTGACATCACATCCGCCTACTTCACTTCCACAGATGAGTAATCCGACTTGGTGACATTGCTCTCTATACATTCGCTAGCATCAGACATGGTAGAGTGTTTACATCATTACCATACATTAAAAATACTCTGTTATAAAGATCAAATTACCCCCAGCATGGCAACAAAGAACCATTTAAAAGAAGGTGCAGTAATATTATTTGCAGGAAATGCACTCCAGACAAAAGTTAGTAGATAAAAGTTAGATTGCTGTCTTCCAATGGCCCTTTTATCATCATTATCAATTAATGGAGATTTTTTCCCTTTAAATAACAGCAGTGACATTGAAACATTGCTCTGCAAAACTAATATTTGTGTCATTTTTACATGCAACTCTCCTAGATTTGTGCAGTAGACCAAGTACAATTTAATAGCATTTCTTTTTCTCAGCATGTCATTTATTTATACATTTCCTGAGATCCAGCCTTATTTGAAAATGTAGATTTAAGATAGACAGGTACCTTGGGAGTTGCATAACTTTCACAAATACATCAAAAGCGCAGCTCCAAAGCTTCCCTATATATTCACTATCATCAGTTAAATACACTATTTATACAGCATTCAAAACACTATGTGCATGCAAAGCAAAATAAAGATGAAATTCCACTAATCAGGATCCAGGCTATGGTATTTGGGCTTAAAGGGCATGTAAAGACAAAAAAATAAAATCCCATTTTTACTTTCTTTAATGAAAAAGAAACCTAACTCCAATATACTTTATTGGAGTTTTTTATAAGAAACCTGACTGTATGCAGTGAAATTCTCCCTTCATTTACTGCTGTGGATAAGAATTGTCAGATGGTCCCTAACTGCTGAACAGGGAAACAATCATACTTATGAACAGCAGGGGGAGCCCCCGCCTTACTTCCCAGCCATGCAGAACTCAAGCAGCTTTGTTTATGACGATCCCTAAGCAGCCCAGACCACACTGAGCATGTGCACAGTCTTGATTTTGCCTTCTTTTTCTGGGTCTTTCCAGTTTTTAAATGGGGGTCACTGACCCCATCTAAAAAAATAAATAATCTGTAAGGGGGTTATTTATCAAAATCGGAATTTTTCTGATTATTTAATTAAAAATGTCCGACCAGCTAGAATCCACCATTTGACCTTATTTATTTTAAAAAAAAGCTCAATTTAATCGGATCGGGGAAAAACGCAATAAAATTTAGCAAAACCTAAATCATTAGTTTTTTTGGGATTTTTTGAGGCTTTTCCTGAAAGCCAGAATTTTTGGGATATTTGCCCCCGAAATAGTCGGATTTTTGGGCTAATTCCAGCGCAGACTACAAAAACTACCAAATAGGAAAGGGACCTTTCTGATTGACTTATATACAACCTTGCAAAGATGTATAACAAAGTTACAAGATGGTGACTCCCTGTAGCCAACTTTGAAAGCATAAATTATTTGTTTGATTAGGCTTGTGGTGCAGTAAGTTCATGTTTATATTTAGTATATATAACAAAATACAGCATTTCTAGCCTTATTCTATTTTAGCCTTTACATGTCCTTTAAGGGCCATAGCAAGGTAAATTTCAAAATATTACATGTAGGCATTGGGATACATGGGTGTATAGAAGGTATGGGGAAATGGTGATCATTGGGCATATAAAGTATGTGGAGTGGTAACCCTGCACAACATTTTGCATTGCAGCCCTGAGCTTCTACCTACACCCTGTCAATAATGTGGCTGCTTTATTAAGTGCAGAGTAGGGTGCAAAAAAAATGGGCACTGATTCTGCCCTTTTAACCCTGGTGCAATGACAAGACCTGTGCTTTCCCCATTAATATAGCACTGCCTGCAACCCCACAGTGCTGTAGGGGTGCCCAAGGCCAAAATCCGGGCCTGATTGAGACTAGTCTAGTGTTGCCGCCTAGTTGGTGAATATGGTACATAATGCCAATGTTATTATTGCAGGAGAAATATGTTTTTCCAGAAAAGGCAGTAACTTGATTCTGTTCTGATTTCACAAGTCTTTCCTTTTATATTATAGGGAAAACTGGCTGATGAAAACCTAGAGGAAGGAGAAATTACTTTTCACAGTTTGCTGATATAGCTTCCTTTCTCATAATTAACATTTTAGCAGCGAAAATGTTTTAAATAGTATCTTCATGTGGAGGTAATTTCCATAGGCTTGCACTGATTAAAATTCTGCTTGCATTAATTAAGCTTGTTTTTCTTTGCTGCAGAAGCTAAATTTATATTTCATGGGTAAATCTTGCTAAATGTTAACACTTGTTGTAAGGAAAAAACATTGAATTGGAATACAGGGACCACATCATTCAGGAAACTTCATAAGGGAAATAGAAATTTTGTTTAACTGAAAAGGCAAGGGCCAAAATTCTAGTTAGATATATGTGTGTGCCAACTTAGTAAATAGAGGTTCGTCATGTCAAAGTAAATGGTAATAAAGACCTTCAGAGAGAGTTCAACTGTGAAGAAAGATTAGGGGTCATTTAAAACTTGGAAGGTCGTGTTGAAAAGTGCAAAAACCGGGTGCAGTCTGCCATGTTTTTCCACTTTGCACCCTGACTTTCACCTTAGATGAATTGATGTAGGTGCCCAAATAAATACAGTGCTTATTCATGAGGGGCAGGTGGGAGAGGCACATAGGCGTTATCTCAGTTTGTAACTCATTTCAAAATGTTTATTTACATTTGTGATGTGTTTGTGGTCACTTACATGTTCCAGCATATCCTTAAAGGGATACTGTCATGGTGAAAAAAAAATTTCAAAATGAATCAATTAATAGTGCTGCTCCAGCAGAATTTTGCACTGAAATCCATTTCTCAAAAGAGCAAACATATTTTTTTTTATATTCAATTTTGAAATCTGACATGGGGCTAGACATATTGTCAATTTCCCAGCTGCCCCAAGTCATGTGACTTGTGCTCTGATAAACTTCAATCACTCTTTACTGCTGTACTGCAAGTTGGAGTGATATCAACCCCTCCCTTTCCCCCCAGCAGCCAAACAAAAGAACAATGGGAAGGTAACCAGATAACAGCTCCCTAACACAAGATAACAGCTGCCTGGTAGATCTAAGAACAACACTCAATAGTAAAAACCCATTTCCACTGAGACACTGTAATAAAAGAAACTCACCCTGGTGGTCTACGGTTGCGGTGGGACACTATCTGCCCTGTCACTGCTCCTTAGACGCGGATACGCTAGCGTGATGACGTCAGTGCGCAAAGGCGCGCAATGGCGCGAAATTCAAATGCTCAAAAGGGGATTTTGGCTTGTAGATCATTGCCCGTGATAGGAATTTGTTCCTGGACCCCTCTGAGCATTTGCTATCCTGTTTTGAACCTGTTTTGATTTCTGTTGTGACCCCTGCCTGGCTTTTTGGCTATTCTGACCTCTGGATCCTGACCTTTGCCTGAATACTGACTACTCCTTCTGCTTAACCCTTCTGATGGACTTCGTGGTTTGAGCCTTGCCTGCCTGAGTACGTTTACACTCTGCCTGCCCCGACCTGGCCTGATCTGACTACTCTATTGCTTAACGCCTTGTAGTACGACCTTCAGCCCAAAGACTCTTGCTAACAGTCGTGTCCCTCTGCCTATACAGAACATCTAGCCTTGCACCTCTCGTTTAAGTCCTGGTGGCATCCAAGTAGCTGAGGGCTCCTTCCGAGGCCAAAGGCGGTCACACTACAGGTGAAGCACAAGCCAAGACCAGGGTACTTGGCATTTGTTCTGGTGTTGGGTGCCGACCATGACAGACACATTCAGTTACATTGAGAAGGAAAAACAACAGCCTGCCAGAAAGTATTTCTCTCCTAAAGTGCAGGCACAAGTCACATGACCAGGGGCAGTTGGGAAATTGACAAAATGTCTAGCCCCATGTCAGATTTCAAAATTGAATATAAAAAAATCTGTTTGCTCTTTTTAAAAAATGTATTTCAGTGCAGAATTCTGCTGGAGTAGCACTATTAACTGATGCGTTTTGAAAAAAAACATGTTTTCCGATGACAGGATCCCTTTAATAACATCTTTCAAGATTAGCTGAGCATTATTAGGTTAATATGTTTTGTTTCACTTTAGTTTTCTTACTTAGCTCTAATAACAGCTTAGGTGTATTCTCCATCATCAAATTCTTCTAGGACACCTAACTCTCTAAGCTGTATAAGTTTGTGTTATAGTCCTTCAATGGACCAATGTTATATCTTGCTTGTTTTTTGTAAAACCCAATAAAACTTTTAAAAGGCGTTATCCCCTAACTAGCCGTGATCCCCAACCACTTGCTCACCAACCGATCCGATCACTGGGCCCAAACCATGATTGGATCAGCCCGATATGGCCCACCTCAATGACATCGCCAAACGAGCGGATCTCTACATCTATGGCCACCTTTAGAAAGCAGATAGTAATTTGATGTAGTCAAATGATGTACCAGCATTTGGGGTGGGGTTGGTGAGGGTCTCGGCTGTCTTTGGAGTATGACCTCACTATAAGGCACACATTCCAATTTTTCTTTAGGTTAAGTTACTGCAGGCTGTTCTATTAGCCTTACTTGTGATCAAAACAGTTATACGTATATATATATATATATATATATATATATATATATATATATATATATATATATATATATATATATATAGAGAAATCGGTATTGGAACGCACTCCATAAGAAGGTCGAAGCCTGGGTGCCAGTTGAATTTAGAGAAATTGTATTAGGCAAGATAACAGCACTCCAAGGGAATAAATGATACCAAAAAAAATTAATAATGTGCCAGGTTTATTTAGATCCAACGTTTCGGCTCCATGTTGGAGCCTTCGTCAGGGAAAAGAAAATAACAGTGTACAGTCAGGACATTTAAAATGGCTGCAGTTGGCGCCAAAAATACGTTGCTAGGAGCCCCTAGCAACCTCATTTCAAATTATAATAGACGTCCCGTGTAACAAAAAGCAAACATTTAAAGCATAACATGGTACCGTTGTTAGGGAGGGGGACAATATGCCATATGAGTGATAGAGGGCTCATACCTATATTCGGAATTTCCCAGCGCATCGAGGTACCCAGGCACGTATGGCATATTGTCCCCCTCCCTAACAACGGTACCATGTTATGCTTTAAATGTTTGCTTTTTGTTACACGGGACGTCTATTATAATTTGAAATGAGGTTGCTAGGGGCTCCTAGCAACGTATTTTTGGCGCCAACTGCAGCCATTTTAAATGTCCTGACTGTACACTGTTATTTTCTTTTCCCTGACGAAGGCTCCAACATGGAGCCGAAACGTTGGATCTAAATAAACCTGGCACATTATTAATTTTTTTTGGTATCATTTATTCCCTTGGAGTGCTGTTATCTTGCCTAATATATATATATATATATATATATATTTTGTCTGTAAGGAGCAATCAGGCAAAATTTGTGTTAAAGGAACAGTAACACTAAAAAAAATTAATGTGTTCTAAAGTAAATAAAATATTATACACTGTTTCTCTGCACTGGTTAAACTGGTGTGTTTTCTTCATAAAGGCTACTAAAGCTTATATAAACAAGTTGTTACGTAGCCATGGGGGCAGCCATTCAAAGCTCAGGTTACATACAGTAGCAGATTACAGATACACTTTGCTGAATACCATTGCATTCTATCACATTCTGTTATCTGCTATGTAGACTATGCCTTATCTTATTTTTTCAGCCTAAATGGCTGCCCTCATGGCTACACAGCAGCTTGTTTATATAAATTGTAATAGTGTTTCTAAAGCAAACACATGGGGGCACATTTACTTAGCTCGAGTGAAGGAATAGAATAAAAAAAACTTCGCATTTCGAATGATTTTTTTGGCTACTTGACCATCCAATTGGCTACTTCGACCTTTGACTACGACTTTGAATCGAACGATTCGAACTACTGTCTCTTTACTTCGCCACCTAAAACCTACCGAAGTGCAATGTTAGCCTATGGGGAAGGTCCCCATAGGCTTCCTAACAATTTTCTGATCAAAGGAAAATTGTTCGATCGATGGATTAAAATCCTTCGAATCATTAGATTCGAAGGATTTAATAGTTCGATCGTAGGAATGCGGTAAATCCTTCGACTTCGATATTCGCAGTCGAAGGATTTTACTTTGACGGTCGAATATCGAGGGTTTTACCCTCGCTATTCAACCCTAAGTAAATGTGCCCTATAACTTTTACCAATACAGCACAACAGTACATTATATTTTTATTATTTTAAAATGCTTTTATTTTGTGGTGTTACTGTTCCTTTAAGAGCTACTTCCATTTCTGTTCTCCTTGGCTGTAATGGCCATTCCCAATAACCAGTTAATGGCCAACACTCTTCAACCGTGCATTCTCCAAACCAAAACCATTTTAATAATGAACAAGCCTCTCTCTATCTCTTACCTGTTTCATCAGCCTCTCATACAAACGGTGTTCATTTCCTTTAAGATGATACTCTGGCCATTGTAGAGCAGCCGTGGCAACCTCTGCTCCTCGCTGGTTTAGTCTCCATGTCTGATGACACAAAGCCCAGAAGAGTAATTGCCACCTACTGCTGCATGAGCCTTTTTATTTCTATCAAGGCAGCTGTTTGTGTCTCTTTTCTTTAATTAGCTGATGGCATTGCTAAGACTTTTTAAAGGATCTTTGCAAAAGTATCAGAGAAGAAATGTACAATTTGCATAGTAATATCTTGTGTTAATAGGGTTTTTTTTTTAAAAAAAAAAATAAAGAAGTATAACATTTACATAAATATAAAGTTACACGCATTTGTATTTTATTGCCTTACCTAGAGAGCACAATGATAGAGCTGTACATATGGCTGGTTATTACATCATTCTGCAGTCAGGACCCTCAGCAGGCCTAACATTGATCACTGAGCTTTATCCAGCATAATGTAAGTGTTTATATACAGATGAGCAGAATAGGGCATTCAAGGACATCACTGTATATAATTTTCCAAGCACAGCATTCGGGAACAGAGCGCTGCTGAAACCACCCACTTATTCTGTCGCTGCTATATATATATATACAAGTATGGGATCCATTATCCAGAAAGGCCGATTCCCATTGACTCCATTTAATCCAAATAATCCAAATTTTTAAAAATTATTTCCTCTTTCTCTGTAAATAAAACAGTAACTTGTACATGATCCCAACTAAGATATAATTAATCCTTATTGGAAGCAAAATCAGCCTATTTGGTTTATTTAATGTTTATTTGATTTTCTAGTAGACTTAAGGTATTGTTATCTGGAAAGCCCCAGCATTCTTAATAACAGTTCCCATACCTGTTCTTGATAAATGGTTAAAGGGCATGTAAAGTCTAAAATAGAATAAGGCTAGAAATGCTGTATTTTGTACACTAAATATCAACATGAACTTACTGCACCACAAGCCTAATCAAACAAATAATTTATTCTTTCAAAGTTGGCTACACGGGGTCACCATCTTGTAACTTTGTTAAACATTTTTGCAAGACTAAGACTGTGCACATGCTCAGTGTGGTCTGGGCTGCTTAGGGATCGTCTGTAATAAAATTACCTGTCCCTGGTAGTCTAGTGGTGCGGCGGGGACGCCCGCTACGCCGCTCCTCTTCTCTCTGTGTGCCGGCTTCCTAGTGTGCGCACTTCCGCATTTTATAGGCGCGTGCACGCTGGCATGATTACGTCAGCGCGCAATGGCGCGAAATTCAAAATGTATTTAAAGCTACAGTTTTACTTGCATTGCCCGTGATAGAATTGTTATTCTAGTGGTTCCTGAAGCCTTGTGCTGTTTGTTCTTGTAAACTTTATCTGTGATTCCTGGTTTTTGATCCCTGCCTGTTCCTGACTATTCTGATATCCGATCTCTGACCCTTGCCTGCATTTCGACAACTCTTTCTGCCTGATCCCTACTGTTTCATTACCCGGTTTGACCCTTGCCTGCCTGACGATTCTTGTTATCTGCCTGCCTCGACCCAGCCTGTCTGACGATTCTCTCGCTTGCTCCATTTGTACCGTGACCTTCGGCCTAAAGACTCTGCTAAACAGCCGTGCCCCTTCGCCAGCCAGAACATCTCGCCTTGCACCCCTTGTTAAGTCCAGGTGGCACCCAAGTAAGCTGAGGGCTCCTCCCGAAGCCCAACGGTGGTCACACTACTGGTGAAGCCGAGACCAGGGTGCTTGGCATTTGTTCTGGTATCGGGTGCCGGCCGTGACATCGTCATAAACAAAGCTGCTTGAGTTCTGCATGGCTGGGAAGTAAGGCGGGGGTTCCCCCCGCTGTTAATAAATATGATTGTTTCCCTGCTCAGCAGTTAGGGACCGTCTGACAATTCCTATCCACAGCAGTAAATGAAGGGAGAATTTCACTGCATACAGTCAGGTTTCTTCTAAAAATGGTACACATTTTTTAATTAAAGTATATTGGAGATAGGTTTCTTTTTCATTAAAGAAATTAAAAATGGGATTTTATATTGTTGCCTTTACATGCCCTTTAAGGAGCAATCCTAATATTCCAATGAACATTCGCAGTAGTGGTGATGTGACTCCCAAACGTATGACCACATTGACCCATAGTATCTGTTTACTATTCCTTTTTTCATTGCTGGTTCTGACTTGTGAACCTGTGTTGCAGAACTCTCTCCTCCTTGGAGCCAGGTTGATGTCTGCATCACAACACGGCACAGCTCGCAAAGATGTCTGGGTGACTGTCAGGAAATAAAAAGAGAAATGAAAAGTATACATGATTGTAAATTGTTTCACTTAAAGGTCAACTTTATGTCAACTTGTGTGTTTTCTGTATTTGCTAGGGCTCCCCCCTCCTATGGCAAATTCAGTCAGCACTGAATACATGGGCGCAAATTCACTAAGCGCCGAAGCGCCGAACACTAGCGTTAATTCGCTAGCGTTTGGCATTTTTCGCTACTGCACAAATTCACTAACGAACGCTGGCGTAGTTTCGCTAGTGTTACTTCGCACACTTACGCCAGGCGAATTTTCGCTAGTGACTAACTACGCAAATTCACTAACTTGCGCAGTGTACTGAACGCTACCTTTTACGCTAGACTTCCTTCGCCACCTCAGACCAGGCGAAGCGCAATAGAGTAGATAGGGATTGTTTCAAAAAAAGTCAAAATTTTTTCTAAGTCCCAAAAAACGCTGGCGTGTTTTCTACATGATCGAAAATATTTTTGGGGCTCCCCTCCTTCCCCCCCCCTACATTTCCTGACTCATGGCAACTTACCTAGACAGTGGGCACATGTGTAGGGCAAAATAAAAATTTTATTTGCTGATTTGAAGGTTTTCTAGGTATTTGTAGTGCTGATACGTGTTCCTCCATTGAAATTTGAATTTCGCGCCGTATGCAAATGAACCATCGCTAGCGAAACTTCGCTTCGCTTGGCGAATTAATGCTAGCGGAACTTCGAAAACTTAAGCTACCCCTGTGCGCAACTTCGGATTTTAGTGAATTTGCGGAGCGCTGGCGAAAATACGCCTGGTGAAGTGTGGCGAAGTGCGGCGAAGTTGCTCCTGCCATCTTAGTGAATTTGCCCCATAGTGAGGTTCTCTTTTCAAGGACTGCAACGAGCTGTGTTTCAGGGCACAGGCTGCAAATTTGAATGAAGTGCATTCTGTTCACATTGCACCTTTCCAGAAAAAAACAATCATCTAATCACAATATACTACAGGCACTAATACCAAAAATTGTAATCGGGACTGGGACCCCGCTACATCTGGAGAATTCTGAATATGGTCCCAGAATAAAGGTAACTAGAAAGGGAAGTTTTAGAACAAACTTCATGTTGGTTTGAAAAAACATGTGAACTCACTGAAATCGGATTGGCTGTTGTTGGCTCTGCCCACTTTTTACAACCTTTAACCTTAGTCCTCCAGTGACCAACTGGAATTTCCACATTCACTGTCAATGCAGTTGTTGGCTCCTCCCACTTTTGGGCATCCAACCAATATCACCTTTTCAGTTAGGTTGACCCCATAACTATGTGATTCAAGTTTGGTGAGTGTAGCCTCAAAACTGTAAGGGTGACACCAACTTAAATTTCCCCTTTCAAAGTCAATGGGTGACATTTGATTGGCTGTTGTTGGCTCCTTCCAATTTTGAGCATCCAACCAATAGGAGAAGATGCGTTTAGAAAATGATGGCATTAGGAGTAAGAAGCATAAGAATAAGCTGAAGTCGAAGAACAATTTTTTTTTTTCAGACCAACATAATAATCCAGTAACTGATGTCTAACATACAGGGAAAGCCTAGATCTCCTTTTATTTCATGTAACCAGCATCATCATCATCATCATCGTGGTTATTTTCTAGATCATCTCTTTCATGAAACTCGCAAGCAAATGGATAAAGAATTCTTACATGTATATTTGTTACTATATGTTGCATCATCCGCACGTGTATCAATCATGAAACTCAGATGTGAAAGTAAAACTGCTGTTACAGTTGTGGAGTTTGAAGTCAACGCTATAACAATAGTGGGAGCAGACCCAATGGCTGTAAGGGGGGCTGGGAAGAGACAACTTTCTTGCAGGGGTGCGTGGGGATGTCAAGTGACATCTCCTATTAAAATAATTAGATTAATAGATTTTCTCTTATTCATCACACAGGTCCGTGGTATCAAGCTTTACGCCTTAGCTTCTAGCAATGATCTGTATTAAAAAAAAAATCCAGACACACCCTTCCCTGAGAAAATAAACCATTTATAATTATTGAACTGTGTGTGAAATCAAACCAGATCTACTCTGTGCAGGGGACATCTGAAGCTATCTGTGCTGGTGAAAAGCTCTTTAGAATACTCTGAAAAAATGACCAAACACTCCAAATTAGCCATTTAACATTTGTGTTCTTTATTCCGAATAAACATGGCAGCAAGTGAGAATCATTTCTTGAAAGGAATATTGTCAGTGGTTCCAAAAATTTGTGATTTTTTTTGTTTATATAAACAAGCTGCTGTGTAGCCATGGGGGCAGCCATTCAAGCACAGGATACACAGTAGATAACAGTTAAGTACTACTATAGTTTATATAAACAAGCTGCTGTGTAGCCATGGGGGCAGCCATTCAAGCACAGAATACACAGTAGATAACAGATAAGTACTACTATAGTTTATATAAACAAGCTGCTGTGTAGCCATGGGGGCAGCCATTCAAGCACAGGATACACAGTAGATAACAGTTAAGTACTACTATAGTTTATATAAACAAGCTGCTGTGTAGCCATGGGGCAGACATTCAAGTACAGGATACACAGTAGAGATAAGTTCTGAAGAATCCCATTGTATACTACATAGCTTATCTGTTATCTGCTGTGTATCATGTGCCTTTTCTCCCTTTTCAGCTTGAATGGCTGCCTCCATGACTACACAGCAGCTTGTTTATATAAACTATAGTAGTACTTTTCTGTTATCTATATTATCAGTTTTACTAGTGTAGCACAACCAGTAACGGAACTAGGTGGAGGCGGGCCCTGGTGGGGGCCGTGCAGCCGGGCCCCCCCCACCTCGTCATTGCGCATTTTTCTTTGCGGCTGCAGCCGACTCCAGCTGGCTGCAACGCGCACAATATGCCGGGGGGGGGCTGCGGGGGTGCGGACCCTGGTCCAGTTGCACCCCTTGCCCCCCTGGTAGTTACACCACTGAGCACAACAGTACATTACATTTTCATTAGTTTAGGGCAATGTTATTTTTTGGTGTTACTGTTCAGTTAAGGCTGAGAATTTGGGGATAAGTCTTTTGTGTGTAAGGTTTCCCGATCAGGACCCTCTCCCTATTGTCTCCTAAGAATATCCAGTTGTAACTGTGAATTCAATTTAGTTGCTCTTTTTATTTATATCCCTTTACTCTGTTAAGCCCTAAGGGAAACAACGGCACTGTATAACTAATAATAATAGTAGTAATAAAAATGTTAAAAATAAAATTAATATTAAAATCCCAGTGTGAAGGTCAGTTAAGGGGTGAGATCTGGGGTGAATATATAGTTGCTGTCTTAGATATACAGGTATGGGACCTGTTATCCAGACTGATCAAGGATAACTGATCTTTCCGTAATATGGATCTTCATAACTTAAGACTGATAAAAATCATTTAAACATGAAATAAATCCAATAGGCTGGTTTTGCTACCAATAAGGATTAATTATATCTTAATTTGGATCAAGTACAATGTACAAAGTACAAAGTACTGTTTTATTATTACCGATACAAATTAAATCATTTTTAAAAATCTGAATTATTTGGATAAAATGGGAGTCTACAGCTTGTAATTCGGAGCTTTCTGGATAATGGGTTACCGGATAAGGGATCCCTGTACTACCTGTACTTGAAACTATTGCTAAATGACTGATACAGCAATATCTTCCTATATCTAAATCAATATTGGCCCTGCAAGGGGTGGGGGAGGGGTCGTGGCCAAAGGTTGGGCCTTTAAGGGGCATTGATCATTTTCAAAAATGTTTCAATATCCCTTTAAATCAAACTCCCTGCAATCATCTCATCCCTTTTGTATCTTAACTTTATTATTGCAATGCATTGGGAAAATGAAGATTGACATAGTTGCTGTGGGTGCGGTTGAAAAGGTGATACATTTATTGTAGGCTACAGAAGATTGACTGGAATGCAAGTAGTGAAATGTCTTGCTTTAGGCCACCAGTTAACCACTTCCAGTTCAGCATTTCAGACTTGTATTAGATTGGGAAGAATTAACTATAGATTATGCCAAAGACTTGCACAATGTAACTTTATTCATCAACCACAGTGCCCAGTGCAGCACAATATATACAGTTCTCATGGCACATTATATCATAGGCCTAATTCCCTGCATTAGAAAGCTTCACCTTGTCGCTGATAACAATCCCACAGTGACTCTATAGTCAAGGGTTACCCGTGTTCTTTTCCATTACAAGCTGACAGTTCTCTGCAAATCATCATTGCTCTCTCGTTTCCCCTCTGCAGTGCATCTCACAGTGCACCAAAAACACAGAAAGTTCCCCATTGTAGGGCATTGGAAAGTTGTCTGTCATGATCAGGGCCGGATTTACATAGTGGGCGCCCCTAGGCCCTCTGTCGTTCGTCGTCCCTGTCCCCTCCTTTTTATTTGCTCAAATTTCCATCATCAGGACCGAAGTAATGGGAATTGGCACACAGGAAATTAAAAAAACGATTGTATCTACTGCACATACCCAGTGTTTCTGAACCAATGTGGATGTGGTTGGGCAGCATGCTGCCACCTAAAATCCTGCCGCCATAGGCCCCGGCCTTGGTGGCCTCTCCACAAATCCGGGCCTGCTCGTGATTCTTTCATATATAGAACTTCTATTAAAGGAGAAGGCGCTCTTTACTTGGGGGTGCCAAAAGTTAGACACCCTCAAGTGCCTAACATTTTTTTTCCATACATTTAACTCACACCCCAGGCTGGTGCTCCTATCAGCAGAAAACTGCACTGGCCCCCGGGTTATACCAGTGAGCACCACCAGGCCAGGATTTGTAGAGAGGCCACCAAGGCCCGGGCCTAGGGCGTTAGGATTTTAGGGGGGCGGTATGCTGCCCAACCAGACCCACATTGATTCAGAAATACTGGGGATACTCAGAAGACACAGTAGAAGAAGTAGAGCGAAAAGCTGAACTTTAAAGTGGACTTGTCACCCAGACACAAAAAGCTGTATATTAAAATTAAACATGAAATCTAAAGTCTTTTTTTTTTTTTAAAGCATTCATAGCTGTTGTAAACTCATTTAAAAAGCTCAACTGTCAATCAAATATTGTCTGCCTTAGGCATAGAGGCGAGGAAAGCAATTACTTTCATTTTCCATTCAGCACTTCCTAGATGTCACTGCTCCCCACATTCCCCCAGTTCTCTTCACCGTTTAATTGTGTAGCCAGGGCATGGGGATGGACATCAGGTCCTCCATTCTGGTGCACAAACAAGATTCTGAGGTGATACAAGGCTTGTCTTAAGTGTCCACAAAATGGCTGCTGCCTGCTTGCTATAATTATGAATTCCCAGACTGAAGGAAACAAGATTCAAATAATTTATATAGTGTAATTAAAGTTAATTTTGCTTGACTAATGTGATAAAATAGGATTTTGAATATTTTTTTGGGTGACGGGTCCCCTTTAAACTTAGTTTCTCAACAGCAACTCTGAGCACGTGCAGTGCCACTGACACTCAAATAAAGGCGTAACAAGGTGGTAGGCTAAGGAGTTTTTGTGGACAACTTTGGAGCCATGGGTCATTAAAGGAAAACTATACCCCCAAAATGAATACTTAAGCAACAGATAGTTTATATCAAATTGAATGACATATTAAAGAATCTTACCAAACTGGAATATATATTTACATAAATATTGCCCTTTTACATCTCTTGCCTTGAACCACCATTTCGTGACTCTATCTGTGCTGCCTCAGAGATCACCTGACCGGAAATACTACAACACTAACTGTAACAGGAAGAAGTGAGGAAGCAAAAGGCAGAACTCTGTCTGTTGATTGGCTCATGTGACCTTACATGTGGTTTGTATGTGTGAACAGTGAATCCTACGATCTCAGGGGGTGGCCCTTATTTTTTAAAATGGAAATTTTCTATTTATGATTACCCAATGGCACATACTACTAAAAAAGTATATTATTATGATAATGGTTCATTTACCTGAAGCAGGGTTTTACAAATGAGTTGTTTTACTCAGTATCTTTTAATAGAGACCCACATTTTTTGGGGGGTATAGTTTTCCTTTAATGCTATATGGCTGCTAGTGCTAAACCTCTGGGCAGGCCCAGATTTGTGGTAAGGCAGTCCAGCCGCATCCAAATATGCCTGACGCATTCTACATGTGTGCACGCATGTACATAAAGGGAGGGGACAGGAAAGGGGAGGGGAAAGGGTAGGGGACAGGTAGGGGAAGGGGACATGGAAGGGGAAGGGAAGGATACTTGCTTGTATAGTAGAATCAGCTCCCAAACTTTGTCAATCTATAGAGCCTGGTGCACGTACCCTGACTGGCCACCTTCCAATCCTTTTCAAAGTATTTGATTGACGTACAGCACCAAAACAAGAAGATTTTTGTAGATAAAAATGCCTTTATTAGAACATTTGGCAGGACCTGGATAAGTGACGTTTCAGGCTACACAGAGCCCTTTTTCAAGCTTGAAAAAAGGCTCTGTGTAGCCTGAAACGTCGCTTATCCAGGTCCAGGTCCGTCGCGTACAAAAATCTTCTTGTTTTGGTGCTGTACGTCAATCAAATACTTGGGGAAGGGAAGGAAACAGGGAAGGGGAGGGAGCAAGCAGAGTCGTCCTAGGGGCACTTGGATAGTAAATCCAGGCCTGCCTTTAGGCTGGTGCAATAAATTCCGTGTATATATATATATAAAATACAGCATTTCTAGCCAAATTCTCTTTAAAACTTTTGTCCTTTAATTAATATTCCTGAACATATCCATATTTCCACTGTAAGGGCCCTGTTTTGCTATTTAGATTTTTAATTTAAGTTCTATCATCCATTTATTTACTGATACAATGACAAATATTTGCAATAAAGCACCAGCATGCCTTTAGGTGTACCAATGCGCGTCCAAATGTTCTGTTCAGTTCTCAGCCTTGATTATAAAGTATCACAAATTCACACTTAACAGGCCCTCAAGAGCTTGTCATCCTATTTATTTTCACTGCTACATTACAAATCAGTGACTCATCTGTGATTTCCCACCTACAGAGCTCCACTTCATCATGACTAAAAGCAGAGGTGCAGAAAAACACCAGTGAATACATTGGCAAAGTTGTCGGTGAGATCTCGCTACCTTACATGTCATATTTGCTGGAATTTTCTTGTGGCCTGTGGAGTTGTTATCAGCTATGATAAAGCAAGGAACACAGAGGAATCTTCATATATATATATATATATATATATATATATATATATATATATATATATATATATATATATATGACATGAATGCCCACAATTATCGCTATTAGTTTGTGTGTTTTTACCTTGCCCCTGTGCATTAGTCCCAGCGGTCGTCATGTTTCGGAGACACTTCTTGGATTTTTTTTTATCTTGGAAGCTTTTCCTGCAAAAGGCAGAACTCTTCAAAAGGCCCCATGTCCCATTAACGTAAAAAATAAAAGATCTTTTCTACCCATTTAGCATTTTCTTCTCCCTGTTTCTTTTAGATCTTTGATAGTGTCCTGGTTCATGCTGGGTAGACCTGCAGTGCTCAATGATTTAAAGCATTTAGAAAGGCATTCAAATAAGAAGCAGAATAATGGCTGGAGCACAAGAAAGGCTCAGCTGGACTCATGACATGCTATTATCCTACCAGTGATAGTTTGGAAACTGCCATTCTCTGCAGCATGTTGATTCTGCTTAGGGCTCATCACACGAGCTGAAATATAACAGAGAATTAGGTTTTGTTATCACACTGAAAGTATACCTTTACTGTCTTATTGATATGTCATTACTAGAGGCAAATCCTTTTCAAATATTTTGGTGATCCCTCACTCACTGTATTCAGGGTATCTCCAACAGAGTAGCAGCCCCGTCCAGCCACAAACCTTCCAAATCAGCTGCAAATAAACTCTGGAGAACCACAGCAATTCAATGTGTCTTTATTTCACACAAAATGTTTCGGATAAACATATCCTTCATCAGGTGATTTCTAGAGGCAATACACTTTCAGCTAAATAATTGACTACAGGACTTATTAAAATGTGTTCATCAGTCTTTTCTTTGCCCACAATGGACCTCACCACCCCTGACTCCATCATCTTTTCTCTCATCCCAGGGTTTTCTTGTTGCTGCCCTGGAGGTGTATGCATGAGCGCAGCACTCATTTGATTAGTACCCTGAGTCAGCTTTTCTACAACAAAGAGTGCTGCCTGGGTTCTAAGGCTAGCAATTATAATCACAGCAGATTACCCCCATACAGGCACAGTGAGAACATACAAACTCCTTGCAGATAGTACACTGGCAGGAATTGAACTCAGGACACCAGTGTTGCAAAGTAGAAGTACTGTCATCTGGTGCTCACTGTAGAAAATGGCCAAATTCCCAAATCCAGGTATTCAAAATAAAGTCAAGGGCACTCTGGAAATGTTTTCCTTTATTGTATCAAAAACACATTACAGACTGACATTTTGGGGTTACACAGAAGGTACTAACCAGGTTTGGACTGGGGTGGGACCTGGATAAAACCCTGCGGGCCCCAGCCCCTTCTGGGCCCCCAAACACCTGTGGACAACTTTGCTGTCTGAGATCTGCAGCTTGGTCATTGCCCCCTCACCCTAGCTGAGAGCTACGGCCCAAGAGGAGAGAGGGGATATATTTGGTGGGGAAGGAGGGTGGGTGTTCAAAAAGGGGGTGAGGGAGGTGGGCCTTAAAGGGCATGTAAAGTCTAAAATAGAATAAGGCTAGAAATGCTGTATTTGTATACTAAATATAAACATGAACTTACGGCACCACAAGCCTAATCAATCAAATAATTTATGCTTTCAAAGTTGGCTACAGGGGGTCACCATCTTGTAACTTTGTTAAACATCTTTGCAAGACTAAGACTGTGCACATGCTCAGTGTGGTCTGGGCTGCTTAGGGATCATCATAAACAAAGCTGCTTGAGTTCTGCATGGCTCGGAAGTAAGGCGGGGGCTCCCCCTGCTGTTCATAAGTATGATTGTTTCCCTGCTCAGCAGTTAGGGACCATCTGACAATTCCTATCCACAGCAGTACATGAAGGGAGAATTTCACTGCATACAGTCAGGTTTCTTATAAAAGCGGTACACATTTTTTAATTGAAGTATATTGGAGATAGGTTTCTTTTTAATTAAAGAAATTAAAAATGGGATTTTATTTTTTTTGCCTTTACATGCCCTTTAAAGAGTCAGCCTTGATGGGCCCTGGATACCCAGTCCAACACTAACCACTAAACTACACACCCTTTAAATGGATATTGTCATCAGAATATAAAATGCACTCAAAGAGATTCTGTCATGATTTTTATGGTGTAGTTTTTAATTTCTAAATGACACTGTTTACACTGCATATAATTCACTCTACCATGTAAAATTGAATTCCTAACAGGTGTATTTTTTTTAGTTGTAATATTGGTGTGTAGGTGCCATCTCACAAGTCACATGACTGGGGGCACTTGTGAAACGGACAGTATGTCTAGCCCCATGTCAGATCTCAAAATTAAAAAATCTGTTTGCTCTTTTGAAAAACGGATTTCAGTGCAGAAGTCTGCTGGAGCAGCACTATTAACGGCTGCATTTTGAAAAGAAAAAACACGTTTTCCCATGACAGTATCTCTTTAATATGTAAACCTGATGCAGTTTGTATCTTGCAAAAGTGATGGGGCTTACAAGGGTTTTGGGTGGGTGCTGGGTTTCTGCATTAAGAGTGAGGGAAGGGCATATATTTTTATTAGGGCCCCATTCTACTTGATGGCAGTTCTAAAAACAAAATAATGATTGAGGAGGGCAGCAGCAGTTGGACTGCTTTACTGATGTACATTTTGCTGGTGTTTTTTTTTTTTGGCATCAACTTTACTAAAAACAGTGATAGTTCAACTCCATGGGGCCGATTCACTCAGCTCGAGTGAAGGGTTCGAATGAAAAATACTTCGAATTTCGAAGTATTTTTTGGGTACTTCGACCATCGAATTGGTTAAATTCGATCGAATTCGATCGAAGTCGAACGAAATCGAACGATTCGAAGTAATAATCGTTCGACTATTCGACCATTCGATAGTCGAAGTACTTGCCCTTTAAAAAAAACTTCGACCCCCTACTTCGGCAGATAAAAGCTACCGAAGTCAATGTTAGCCTATGGGGAAGGTCCCCATAGGCTTGCTAACCTTTTTTTGATCGAAGGATTTTCCTTCGATCGTTTGATTAAAATCCTTCGAATCGTTCGATTCGAAGGATTTAATCGTTCGATCGAACGAAAAATCCTTCGATCGTTCGATCGCAGGATTTGCGCTAAATCCTTCGACTTCGATATTCGAAGTCGAAGGATTTCAATTCGAGGGTCGAATTTCGAAGTATTTTTAACTTCGAAATTCGACCCTTCGTGAATCGGCCCCCATGTGTCAGCATGGTAGAAAAGCTTTTAGTGAATGCTGACTTATTCCATTTTGTTCATGTGCATGGAGGGGAAATGATAATTCTCTCTGCTGCTGAGCAGTTGCAGTGTCATTTTTGTAGCGGACATGCAAATTGGCTTGGCAATCACAATAGTGCAGATTGTGTGATACCTATGAGCTTTGTCGGAAGATAAATTCGTATCGTCACATTCTAAGCGGCTATACTCCTTGTGAGCTACGGAGAATCTTGTGATCAATGCACCATGTCTTTATACTCACCCATTTAATAGATGCACATATACACATGGAGCACTGAGACCTGAGATGCGCTCAAGGTGATAAGAAAGGAAAGCTTGTACACCACGCTCTTCCCTAAAGTATTTCTATAAGCTACAGAAACGTCAGACACATAGCCAGAGCAACCAACCCATAAAGATGACCATTCAGTCAGAAATAACACCAGCCTTGACCTGCCAGTAACTGCACAACTCCCTCAGTGGGTTGCGTCTAGCTGCACAACTGACGTGTGTTCAATGAACTGGACGCTAATCTCATAACTGATGCCATTTGCTAGAAGTGACAATCATCATACACAAATGAGATAAACAAAAAACATGCTTAACCCTCTGGCACCCTGAGGTGGTTTTGTGCTGCTGCCACCCCCCAAGCTCACCTTTCCAGCATCGGAGGGGGGTCTAACGTCATTAGTGCAGAGAGCGCAATTGCACTCTCACTAGCAATGTGGACCCCCCTCCGACTTAATTGGACTCTCTGCACTAGCAATGTGGACCCCCCTAATGCAATTGGGCTCTCTGCATTAGAAGAGCAAAATTTCTGAATTTGAATACTGGAAATTTGACTCTTAGGGGCCGATTCATTAACTTCGAGTGAAGGATTCGAAGTTAAAAAACTTCGAATTTCGAAGTTTTTTTTGGGCTACTTCGACCATCGAATGGGCTACTTCGACCTTCGACTACGACTATCGAATGATTCGAACTAAAAATCGTTAGACTATTCGACCATTCGATAGTCGAAGTACTGTCTCTTTAAAAAAAAATTCGACCCCCTAGTTCGGCAGATAAAAGCTACCGAAGTCAATGTTAGCCTATGGGGAAGGTCCCCATAGGCTTGCCTAAGTTTTTTTGATCGAAGGATATTCCTTCGATCGTTGGATTAAAATCCTTCAAATCATTCGATTCGAAGGATTTAATCGTTCGATCGAATGAATAATCCTTCGATCGTACGATCGAATTTTCTGCGCTAAATCCTTCGACTTCGATATTCGAAGTCGAAGGATTTCAATTCCCAGTAGAATATCGAGGGTTAATTAACCCTCGATATTCGACCCTTAATGAATCAGCCCCTTAAAGTTACCAAGAGAGGCTACTTGTCACCCTGCAACTTGCGGGGCATTTCCCAAATTGCCCCATTGACTGACGCAGTGCCCTTGGCTGTAACTAATTTTCAAGTGGCAAAGTACAATATTTATGCAATGATCTTCAAACTCTGGGAAAAATACTTCATAATGAAAATGTACATTTGCGTCTCAATATTGCACTTTGCACAAAGCACTTCATTCATAACAGGCTTGGACTGGCAATCTGTGGGTTCTGGCAAATGCCAGAGGGGCTGCTGTAAATTGCAATCCCACCACTATTTGGTGGGCTGATGGGGGACTGTTTGGACCTCTGGGTAGTTGAAATGCCAGGGGCCTATTTTGAATCCCAGTCCAGACCTGATTCATAAATAATCCTTCTTGGGTGTGGGCAGAATGCAGTAATTACCCCTGAATGTGATTCCTGTAACTTACCTCGCTGAAGTATATCCTCCCCTTTAGCGTTCTTAATTAACAAATTAGGTACAGGTATGGGATCCGTTATCCAGAAACCAGTTATCTAGAAAGCTCAGAATTACGGAATGGTCGTCTCCCATAGACTCCATTATAAATAATCCAAATTTTTAAAAATGATTTCCTTTTTTCTTTGTAATAATGAAACAGTACATTGTACTTGATCCAAATTAAGATATAATTATGCTATACTATACTAATACTATGCTATACTATTAGGGATGCACCGAATCCACTATTTTGGATTCGCCCGAATACCGAACCGAATCTGAACCTTAATTTGCATATGCAAATTAGGGGTGGGAAGGGGAAAACATTTTTTAATTCATTGTTTTGTGACAAAAAGTCATGCAATTTCCCTCCCGCCCCTAATTTGCATATGCATATTAAGATTCGGTTTGGCCGGGCAGAAGGATTCGGCCGAATCCTGGATACTAATACTATACTCTACTATATTAATACTATGCTATACTATACTAATACTATGCTATACTATACCAATACTATGCTGTACTATACTAATACTAAGCTATACTAATACTATGCTATATTAATACTATGCTCTACTATATTAATACTATGCTATACTAATACTATGCTATACTAATACTATGCTATACTAATACTATGCAATGCTATACTAATACTATGCTATACTATACTAATACTATGCTATACTATACCAATACTATGCTGCACTATACTAATACTAAGCTATACTAATACTATACTAATACTATACTAATAATATTCTATAATACTATGCTCTGCTATACTAATACTATGCTATACTATACCAATACTATGCTCTACTATACTAATAATATGCTATACTAATACTATACTAATAATATTCTATAATACTATGCTCTGCTGTACTAATACTATGCTATACTATACCAATACTATGCTCTACTATACTAATAATATGCTATACTAATACTATACTAATAATATTCTATAATACTATGCTCTGCTATACTAATACTATGCTATACTATACCAATACTATGCTCTACTATACTAATACTAAGCTATACTATACTAATACTATACTAATACTATGTTCTACTATACTAATACTATGCTCTATTATACTAAAACTATGCTCTACAATACTAATACTATGCTTTAATATCCTAATACTATGCTCTACTATACTAATACTATGCTATACTGTACTAATACTATGCTCTACTATACTAATACTAAGCTATGCTATACTAATACTATGCTCTGCTATACTAATACTATGCTATACTATACTAATACTATGCTATACTATACTATACCAATACTATGCTGTACTATACCAATACTAAGCTATACTAATACTAAGAAATACTATACTAATACTATACTAATACTATGTTCTACTACACTAATACTAAGCTATGCTATACTAATACTATGCTCTGCTATACTAATACTATGCTCTGCTATACTAATACTATGCTATACTATACCAATACTATGCTGTACTATACTAATACTAAGCTGTACTAATACTATGCTCTACTATACTAATAATATGCTATACTAATAATATTCTATAATATAATGCTCTGCTTTACTAATACTATGCTATACTATACCAATACTATGCTCTACTATACTAATAATATGCTATACTAATACTATGCTTTACTATCCTAATATTATGCTCTACTATACTAATACTATGCTCTACTATACTAATACTATGCTATACTATACTAATACTACGCTCTACTATACTAATACTATGCTATACTATACTAATACTACGATCTATTATACTAATACTAAGCTATGCTATATTAATACTATGCTCTGCTATATTAATACTATGCTATACTATACTAATACTATGCTCTACTATACTAATAATATGCTCTACTATACTAATACTATGCTATACTAATACTAATACTACGCTCTACTATACTAATACTACTAAGCTATACTCTATACTAATACTAAGCTATACTCTATACTAATACTAAGCTATACTATACTAATACTATGCTCTACTATACTAATAATATGCTATACTAATACTATGCTATACTAATACTATACTAATACTATGCTATACTAATACTATGCTATACTATACTAATACTAT